>OX418219.1:69118600-69638513 GCA_948455865.1 Conomelus anceps
CACCCTCTTTTTGTGAAGCAGCACGCCTCACTTCTCCTCTCCTCACTCACCGCCTCACACTTTGAGAGGAAGGTTCTTCTTCTACTACTTCTTCTTCTTCTTCTCCTTTTTCTTCTCCTTCTTCAACTTGGGGGATTCTATAATGACCCCATGCCAAGGTGTCAACCGAATTGGGCATGATGTATCTTTTATCATCATAGCATGAGAGCGCTGTTTTTGCACATGCAATCTGATATACTTTATGACAATAGCTCCTTATCATATTGAACCTCTCGTAATGTGTGCTTCTTTCGAATAAACATTTTTTGTACAAATCATATGTTAGACAGCGATCTTTAACAGATTTCTTTACACCCTTAGCTACGTTTTTATACAATTCATTCTCATCATCTACATATTTAAAACTATACATTTTGGGCCGTAAGCCAGCAAAATGTGTGATAATTTTTGAATTTGTCTCGTCTTTAAATTTCCCAACCACTTTTTTATTTACAAGACTATAACATTTGTGAGTGGTTGGGTAATCAGATGTGTCAAACCACCTCAAATTATTCCTAATATCCTGGTACACATCCTCAGTTTTTATTTCATAGAAAAGACTATCTGTATCCGACATTAATAGATTCACATTTTCAGGACGATATATGTTCAAAATTTTGTTGTAGTGGAAATCAAACATTAGGTGTTTACTCAATTCCAAAATGGTGAAACCCGCATAAATTGGTTTGTTCAAGCATATTTCAGATTTTCTTGAAAACACCCCAATTACATTTTCATCAAAAATCACCCAGCGTTTACACAATGGCCTGGAAACATATTTATCCAATTTTCTCTCATCTGTTATGAGATTTACGGTGCAATGGTGTCGATTACCCTGGAGAGATTTTCCGTATATGATATTCGATAAATTTTTAAAGTTCTGAACTTCAAATTTATTCCTGGCATTTCGCCTACATTCCGTATTGAATTGAATGTAAGGTTGTAGCCAACGGGACTGTGTAAAACTAATTACCCTATGAATCTTCGTTAAACGCATACCCAACTGAGTGTAAAGCTGGAGATTGCGATAATGAATTACATATTTTGTTCTATCATAAAGTGTTGCAAGGAGTTTTGTTGATGATTTTTGTGAATCGTGTTTTTGATATTCAGACATCAGGTGAAGGGGGGCTGCTTCTTTTGTGGGGGCAAGGGGAAACTGATTGTGAGAATCGTGTAAGTATTGTGGATACTGCATATCAACCTCCAGAATGTAGCCAATTTCTGAATCGGCACTCAAGTTTAAAAAATCTACTTGTGCGATTTCATTTTCATTCAAAAATTTAAAATTTCCGCTCGGGAGAGGTTCGCACATTGCGTATCCATATAAATTGTTAGCATCCAGGTAAACAAGGTAATTAGTAGGTTTACTCTCATCATAATTCGACATATATGGGTTGTTCGCTTCAGCGAACCTATGCGGAATGACCGATAATCCTCCTCTCACTGCACCCTCAATCATAAGATGAATATCAATGTCCCGAATCAAACCAAGCTCCACCTGTGTGTATTTTAGCATGCAATTCCATGAGAAATGTGCCAATGAGAGAAAGTGGATAGCATCCAATCCATATTTGTCGAATAATGATGAGCGCATATCCTCAAAAACATCGGCCAAAAGCAGAACATCCGTTAGAAGGTATAGATCGTGATATTCGCCAAGAGAGGAAATATTACACGCTTTCCACACCTTCTGTGCATGTTCATATTCAGCAGGATCCAATGGTGAATCGTTCAAATCATTGTGGAATGCTTCTATGGGAGGAAGACACGTTTCATTGAACTTTTCAGCACAATCAAAATAAGTGTATGGATACACACCCTTTTTGATTAAAAGCCGGTGCTGTTCAGGTGTTCTGAATACAGTGTACATCCTTTTAAATTTCGTTTCCAATTCAGTACTTTCTGACAAATTTTTTACAAGTGAATCTAATGAAGCATTCATGAACTTAAAACTATCTAAAAACCTAATTTTACCAATACTAATTGTCATAAATTTTTCAGAGGAATTGGCGATGCAATGTATTTTTCTTTTGCATTTCCCCAAAGCTTGCACAATAAAATGGGAATCGTACCCTGCGAAATTATGTATATAACATGGAATAAAATCGGGTGATTTAGCATTTAAATTACAGGCTTGGTGAGCTGCACAAATAAATTCGCCTGATTCGTGCGAGTGGTGTTTGCATCTCACCTCACCAATCAAGAAATCCTTCCCACATAAACCACATTGTTTTGCATCATCAAATACTTGTTGTTCACGCTCATTTAATGGAATCATCGGTATTTCGCGTTTCATATCATTATAAAGCATTTCACCTAAATCTGTTACATCATCAACGAATTTTTTAATAATTTTTTCACTTTCATTTCGCGCGCGATAAAGAATGGGTCCATGACAAATTTCACCATGTATATTTAACACTACGAAGCAATACCCGCACGCAACATGCTCACGCGTCTTTTTTGTGAAGCTACTAGTAACAGGGTCTGAAGCATCAGCTTCTTCTTCCCCCTCTTCTCCGCTTTTAATTGGTAAAATAAACGATTCAAAATCGGCGTAAATTACATATTTAGGTTTAAGTGTATAAGTATAGTTTGTAAATTTGATTACATCACCTTCTTTGGGTAGCACCGTTCTTTGCGCCGCGAACTTTGAACAAAGCTCTTGATGCCTTTCCAAATTTTGTTTTCCATCTCTATTTACCATTTTGTCAGTTGTGAAACGATGGAAACAAAATTCGCATATGTGTACTTGATGCCCTCTTTTTGATAAATGACTCAAGAGCCGAGACAACCCGTTTTTCCCGTTCGCGGTATTGATCAAGCAAAAATGTGATTTATGTGGTGCGGTTTTAGTTGTTAAAAGCAAAAGATTCACCTGATGTCTGCGTTGCCTATATATACTACATCTGTAGGGATAGAATTTCTTTCCATCATCGTCGTACGCAATTACATTAATCGATATGTTGGGATTCAAAATTTCAATTTTCCTAACATCTCTCATGGTGGCTGGGAAGTTAACACCGTTTGTGTTGAGTGTGTGAGCAAACTTGCTCAGATATTCAACAGTCATATGTGTACCTCGACGATGATGGAAATAAGCGAGAATTGACCACAATAGGCATTTCTCGTCATTGAAATTTTTTATGTTAATCACACACTTTTTCCTTACAATAAAATCGGGAGTCTCTACAAAGGAAGATGAGGATGTGTACATAGGATTATACCGAATTATGTTTAAATCTAAAGAATGTATTCTACTCAAAACCCACCCACTACCAAATTTTGTAAAATTCTGGAAAGAATTTAAAATTTTCTTAATAGCTAATTCATAGTACTTGTTCAATTCATCTAAATTTTCACGAACATTCACACATATTGCCGAGTAGCTGTGAAAGTTTACAGTACTCGAAATTTGTTCACTTTCCTCGGGCAAAACAATCAATTTTTGTAATATAATATTTAACACCAAAAACCATTTCACATTTCCGTGGAAACGGTCTGACTCCTCGACGATCTGGTTCAATACTATGGGTTTTGTAGCTTCCAAAGTCGATTCCACGTCCAGCTCCTCGTCTAGATAGGTTATACGGTGACGTATCGCGTTATTGTTCAATCCACGCAGATCCTTGATTGTATACCGCATTTTGACGAATTAGTGCTCTCTCTCTAAAACAAAACAAGTTAGTAGCAGATTAGAAGTTGATCACCACGCACTGTTCTAAATTACGAAAGATTGACTTTCAAAGGAAGCGATTCCACTGCGTTCTCCAACTGAAAGGTTAAAAAAGATTATGAGTGTGAAACAGATTATATCTATGGATATAAACGTGGCGGTAGACGAGGAAGAAGAAAAGTTTATTAAAAATAAATCCTCGTTCGAAAAACAATTAATACATAAATTACGCTTCCACCGCTATGAGTGTTATGGAAGAGAATTTGGACACTATTGCATGTGTATAAATCCTGCACTCAATGAACCATTACACCAATTTATTGGAGAATGTAATTCAGATACTTGTTTTTATCGAATAATGCAATTACATATTGCAGATAACCATCACGAATCGTGTAATGGCGTCTATCACACATTTAATATGTGTAACAACAAAATTGATAAATTTTTGTGTAATTCATCCAGAAAATTTCGGTGTGGGAAAAATTGTAAATTATTTCAAACACTCAAGTGTGTTGGTAAAACTGAGTAGGAATACTGAACGTAAGTTTACTCCTCCAATGTACAACAATCGGCAGCAGAATTAGTTGAATGGAGATACTCGCATGCAATGTGTTTTCTGCAGAATAATAGTTTCTACCGAGAAAAATAATTCGAAATAATGCGCAGTCAATAATCGCTACTTACATTGTAAAAGGGTGATGGCAAATGATGAACTCTCTCTCTCTAAGATGTCTGCTCTCTCTCAGATGTGTGCTCTCTCTCAGATGTGCGCTCTCTCTCAGATGTATCCTCTCACTCAGATGTGTGCTCTCTTACACTCCGCTGGTACAACTGATCTAAAACAAACAAGTTAGTAGTGGATTAGAAGTTGATCGGCACACTATGGATCAATCACACGTTTTAATGTACGAAAGATTGAGGTTGTTGAGTTTTGATGAGAGATGGAAAAAATTCGAATCTCCCCTTTTATCACCTAAACATTTAGCTAAACTGGGATTTGTATTCAAGACACCACCAGACTCAGTGCAGTGCGTGTTTTGTTTAGTTGGTTTGGAAAAATGGCTAATAACAGATGATCCCGAAAAAGAACATGAAAAACATAGTCCGAATTGTGGGTGGAGGAGAATGCATAATATTTCTATCGAGAATGAAAATTTTAATAATCTTCGGGATTACGACCAGCGAATAAAGACATTTTATCAAACATCAAAGCCTCACTGGTCAAACTCATTTAATAAGAGGATATTGGTTTTTAAAAGAAATGCTGAATATTTCGCGAGTAATGGATTTTTTCTACATAAAACGGGTTATTTGCAATGTGTATATTGTAAAGTAATTATTGCAGATTCGAAAAAACTGTGTCATGCATCGTTTTGTATATATAATAAGAACAGTCTTAAAGGGGAAGGAGGAGAAGGAGGAGGAGAAGGAGAAGGAGAAGGAGGAGGAGAAGGAGGAGAAGGAGAAGGAGGAGGAGAAGGAGAAGGAGAAGGAGGAGGAGAAGGAGGAGGAGAAGGAGGAGAAGGAGAAGGAGGAGGAGAAGGAGAAGGAGAAGGAGAAGGAGGAGAAGGAGGAGAAGGAGGAGAAGGAGGAGAATTAATTAAAAAAGTAAACAAACCTGTACGAGAAGGAAGCCGAGGAATCACTTGCGCTCTGTTGTAGACTTGAAACACCTCTAGTTGGAACTGAAACATACAAAATAGGGAAAATGGATCAGATTGATGTTTAAAAATTTGGATTATGCACACTTATTATCAGATTATGGAGATGTCGTCTGCATTAATCAGGTGTGAGAAGATTTATTGTAAATATTATTGAACAATTACTATTTCTATTACAATTGCTCCAATTTAATATGCAAGATTTTTTGCACTAACAGTATTTACCCAAAAACTTGTAAAAATGCGTGATTGGGTTGAAGATAATTTTTATGAGTTTGATTATTTTGTGGCTTTATTTCAAGTTTGTTATAATTGATTAATGTAAATAAAGATTTGAATTATTATTGCTCACCTTTGTTTCAAACTGATGTGATGCTTTCAAAATGATCACTCTTCTTGTTGTGCCGTTCAAAAACGCAAATGCTCTTTTATCGCTGTGCGCGGATAGCTAAAGTTCAAACTGTTGTGACGCTTTCAAACTGATAAAGATGATCACACTTTTTCGATCCGATAACTATGACGTTCAAAACGCGAATGATCTTTTAGCGGTGTGCGCGACAATCTAAAAAAGGATTGCGGGATGCGATGAGCTTCCTTCTTTTAGGTGAGCACCTAAAAGAAGGAAGCTCGCAGGAAGCTCTCGCTGGCACGCGCTCGCTTCTCCCCCTCAACACGGTGTTCTATTTTTATCAGTATGTTTACATCTGTCAACATGGAATGTGCTTTGGCGATGCGGCACGTGTGGAAAACGATAGTACTATTTATATTTCTATTATGCTGTCTAAACACCGTACTACTTTTAAATAAAAATAAATCGTGCAATCTGCATGAGAAACGAAATGATACGCAATTTCTTTTCAATTCCTTTGGATCGTCAACTTCACTGAGAAATCATACTTTATTCAATATTAAATCTTGCGTTAATTCGTATTATAAAACACCAATTTCCTTTGAACTTGGGTTGATGCATTGGTATAAATTTATGGTTGATGAGCGAGAAACAGTTTGCAATTTCTACAAATACTATAGCGTTCTTGCAAATTGTGCCAAGACTTTTAATGAAAAATCGAATTTTCTTTTGAAGAAAACTAATCAATTATGTAGTAGTAGTAGTAGTAATTACAGTTCAGTTTATGTTTAACCTTTAAAGGATGAACACTGTTAAGAAAAAGCGATGCTCTGTTCGTAAGCGTGGTAGAGGTATTTTATCAAAAATTGGGAATATTTTGGGTACAGTGATAAATAGGGGGGTTGACCTGTTACCTGTAGAAGCGCACCTAGACGGGTATAATTTCTGCGGTCCAGGAACGAGGTTAAGGTCGAGGTTAGCACGTGGAGATAAAGGAATAAACCGTCTTGATGATTTATGTAAGACGCACGACATAGTTTACTCCCGAGCGTCTGATAACAAGACGCGGGCGGAGGCTGACAGGCACTTGGCAGATGGAGCTTGGGAAATTTTCAAGGACCCAAAAACGGGGTTATCTGAGAGAGCATATTCTTATCTTGTTACAAACATTATGAAAGCAAAATCCGCATTTGGTGGAGGTTTGAGAAAACGAAAAACGAGGGGAGTTAGAAAAACGCATAGTGATAGTATTAGGCAAAAGGCGATCAATAGGTTAAAAAATCATATTGCTGGTCGCGGTTTTTATCTGAAACCATATCCAACAGGCGGAAGAATACTAGTACCTCCCACCCAATACGGTGTAACACTATTTCCAAAGGTTAAAAAGAAGCAAGGAGGAAAAAAGCAGAGGAAAAGACAGAGAAAAACGCAAAGATGAACGGCCCGCTGTCAAACTATGACCTGATAAAATGGTGTAAAATATTAGATATACCACTAAGGGGCATATATATGATTGATACACTTCCGAGTAAAATTCGAAATAATGAGCTCGCAATTGTTAATTTAGACAAACAGATTGGAATGGGAACACATTGGACTGCATATATTAAACGAGGAAAAAATGTGTATTATTTTGATCCGATCGGTGACTTGCAACCGCCACGCGAATTGGCAAAATATTGGGAAAAAGAAAATAATGTAAAAATATTCTATAATACCAACCAATTGCAGCGGGTAAACACAGACATTTGTGGGCACCTAGTGATTTTGTTTCTTGCTAACCAGTTGTAATTTTACGCTTGTGTTGAAAGCATTAGCTGAGTGAGGGATGGCTGTTATTACACTAACCTCAAAAACAAGTAATCTATATGAGAATTTAAACCACGCTCTGGAATTGGATAAAAATTGCGAATGGGAAATTGGATTGGTTAACTTGTGGACGTTTAATAGTATACCGAATATAATAAGGGGGAAAAATTCCAGTTTTAAATATGGAGATAAACTGGTGAATCTTGATACAGGATCGTACGAAATTGATAATATAATAAGCGCTATAAAGTTGAAATTGAACTTGAGCGATGAGAGTCTTGTTATACAACCGAATAATAACACTATGAAAGTTGGAATTTATTCCGATAAACCAGTAGATTTAACTTTTGACGATTCAATTGGTAAGACACTTGGGTTTGATAAACTTCTACTCGAAGCAAATACATGGCATTATTCAAATCATTTAGTCTCGATCAGTCATATTAATACAATCGTGGTGTCGTGTAATTTAGCATGTGGAAGCTTCGCTAACGGAGATGAAAAGCATATTATTTACGAATTTCTGCCGAGGGTACCGCCCGGTTATTTGATTAATGAAACGCCCACAGAAATTATATATGTACCTCTCAATACGCGCAGAATTCAGTTTATTAATGTGACGGTAACCGATCAAGACGGATCACTTATCGATTTTCGAGGGGATAGTATAACTGTGAGGTTACATATTCGTGAGAAAAGTTAGAAGATGGGTTTTATTGTATTCAATGCCGTACCTATGCGTCGAGATGAGAACAGAGAAAGCGTCAGTAGGAGTTTAAGCTCAGTAGCGTTAACACCTATGTTAACGCCGAAAAACAGATTAACAGCTAAAAACGCGAGAATACTAGAAAAATTGGGATTTATAGTTAATTGGAAAAATGTCGGGAGCCGCAATAAGTGAAATTCTAGATGTCGATAGTCAAATTCAATTTTACTCTGATATTACTAAGTACGAATTTCACACGCACACAACATATTCTGGACAGAAACTAGGTAATTCGGATGAAGTAAGGCTTCCTGTAAATCAGCAGGATATATACACACTGCCTTGTAAATCCTTTCTATTTATTGAGGGGAGTGTTAAATGTACAAAGCCTGGTGCGAAACCCGAGGATCCGCCAGTGCATGCCGAATATAAACTTGTCAGCAACGCGGTGGGCCATCTGTTTGATGAGATACGTTATGAATTGGCGGGACAGCAAGTAGCGAAATCGAGACTTGTCGGAATTACGTCTACAATTAAAGGATTGCTTTTGAAAAATGTTTTCGATACAAATACATACCAATTGGCAGGATTTGATAGAGACGGATATAAGTTGACGGATAATAAATTCATTTTTTGCGTACCGCTGAAACTTTTGTTACCATTTTTCGAAGATTTTCAACGAATAATTTTAAACTTGAAACAAGAGCTTGTATTATTGAGAAGTGCGTCGGATCTAAACTGCGTTGAATCGGCTACAGGAACAAATGTTTCTTTAACAATTGATAAACTACAGTGGAAAATTCCGTACATCCATTTGGAAGATCACGTAAGGTTGAAATTTTTGAAATTACTCGATTCTGATCGCCCTTTAAAACTTGCGTTTAGAAGATGGGAGATTCACGAATTTCCAAACATGGCAACATCGAGAATTCATTCGTGGGCAATAAAAACATCGTCGCATTTAGATGTTCCACGCTATGTAATTTTAGCCTTTCAAACGGCTCGGAAAAATGCTATTAATAAATCAATGTCTGATTTTGATTCGTGCGAGTTGTATAACGTTAAATTATTTCTAAACAGTCAATATTATCCCTATGATAATTTGTTGGGGAATAAGCAGATAATGTATCGTATGTATCTAGATTTCGCGCCGAGTTACTATAATCGCACTATAAATGCAGAACATGGGAACGCAATTGATTTTAAAGCATTTTGCGAAAAATCACCAATAATTGTGATTGACTGTTCGCACCAATCTGATCATTTGAAAACATCCACAGATATAAGATTAGATATGGAATTTAGTAAAGAACTACCAAACTCGACTTCGGCATATTGTATTCTTATAAGCGATTCAATAATGGAATACACGCCTTTAACCTCATTAGTTAGAGAAGTACAATAAATTGCCGGTAGGGGGATGTTTAAAAGGTGAAATGTAAAAAATAATTTATCATTCGTGTGGGCGTGTGTGAGAGAGCAACATGTCGACTTCTTCGCTGTTTCAAGAGGCGATTGGAGATTTTGAGGCTAGTGAAGAGGGAAAAACACGTACAGTGGGAATACAGTGTGAGATGGAAGAAAAGAAGAAGAAGAATTTTGCCGTTGCGGATCTACACTGGTTTAAGGGAGATAATAATCAAATAATTTTAAAAGAATTCGCGCTGGTTGATCGGGCTGGTAATTATGTAGTACTACACTTTAAACCGCCTTTTCCGAAATCTACTTTGAGCTGGAAAATGTTTCGCGAGGCTACCTGGTTAGAACAACATTATCATAAAATATTATGGGATGAGGGGGAGACGGAGTTTACAGATTCATTGATAAGAGGATATCTCGGCGCGTATGATTGCATTTTTACAAAGGGAACAGAAAAAGCGGCATTTTTGAAAAAGTATCATAATGATGTACGTTGCATACCGGAATATTACGCGAAACCTAATTTCACAAAGTTTAAAGATACGTGGTGTTTTGAGGTTTGTAACATACACAAAAATGTAGAAGGTGGGAGGTGCGCTCTAATAAGTGCACAACATTATTTGCAACTATTAACATCTAACACGCTTCCAAAGATAGGAGAGGAGGGGGATTATACTTGTGAAAATAATCGAATGAAAAGTATGAGGAATTGTGCTTTTTATAGTAGAACAAGCAAAAGAAATTATGCGAGACAAGGATTTTACTATGATGGAAAAAAGGTCGTATGCGTTTACTGTGGTTATGAGTTGGAATCACACAAAGTGAGAATTTGTAGCGTGGGAGTTGGTAGGAAACCTATCAATTTTTCGGTATTAATCCCGCTGTATAAATAATTAGTTGTAGATAATGGATCCTCAGAAGTGGATGTGTGCGGATAAAGAATTAGAGAACAAATTACGAGAATATCTGCAGTGGTTTGATTTGTGTGAGGATGCCATTAGAAATTCTACTCGTGAAAACATTGGACTTGCGAGACAGTTGAAACAAATTTTTTTAAACAGTGTAAATTTGAGTGATATTAACAATTATTTATCCTGGTACAGGCCGCATAGGCTTTGCGTTAAAAAATTATTACAAATTGAGGAAGAAGCTACAAACTGCGCTTGCGCAAACAGCGGTGGGGAGAATGCATAAAAGGAGTGAAATTGAGAAACTTGAATCATTAGGAAAGATGAGACGTTTCAACATGGCTGCATTTAATGCTTTGGCGCGTGAGGTGTTGCCTCTAGAATCAGTACCTCTCGGTTCATATCTAACCGTTGAAAACGCCATAGTCTATGGTACAGGCAGAGTGTTACTAAATCTCGACGATCCCGACAGTGAGGGAGACTCTTATTTCGATTTATTACTATGTGATAAATTTAAAAGCGTATTAAATAATGAGAACTTGACAGATTTTAACAAGAGAAATTTTGTATTAATATGCGAACATGAGAACGGACAAGTAGAGTTGAAAGAAATGTAAATTTTTACAATGGGTTTTTCTCCATAGCACAGGTTTATGTGACCTAGCCCTGTGCGAACCTCTTTTTACCCAAATAAAAAAAAGAGTGACCTCCAATAAGGCGGTGAGGTTGACGTTCCTTTGGAGGCTTTTTCTAACTAACAAACCGCCGGTCATTCAGTATGTGTTTAACTATCATAGAGGAAGGATGCGGTGCTACAGCTATACAAAATTTAAAAAACTATCCCGTTTACTGATGGCAATTTCAGTAAGCGAGTTTGATATTATTGCAAAGAATATTAAATTTTCAACCGAGGCAGATGATGGAACTTTGTCTGCAACAAAAACTGAGAATTTCTGCTATCCTATTTTATCTGAAATATATGATCTCCTAGATATAGTTATAAGTGAGGAGGGACATTTGCACTATGGGTGTTCTAACAATTCCCCAATACAAATTATTTCAGATACAAACGAACTTTGGGATGCTCTATATGATTTAGCGGATAAAAAATGTAAAAAATTTTAATCATGAGGGGGAAACCAACAGAACGTGGCATGTTTATTCATGCAAAGGTTAATGAGCTGAAAAAGTACACCAGCATTCTACACCTATTTGTGTCTAACAACATTTAATGATGCTAAATGCGATTATGTGTGTTGGGTTTGCCTAGAAACCGTGTTACTAATAGCAGGTGCCTATGAATCTATTGGAGGATCCAGTTTCACTTGCACACCTCACATCAAGAGTGCATGTGCACGAGATTCAAAAGGTAGTGCACGTGATTCAATAATACCATGTTTCGGTCATTCAGTTTACTTATTGGCATAGCTATAGATGAGTTTAATATTATTGCAAAGCATATTTGAATTTTCAACCGAGGCTAATGAATGAGCTGAGAGAGTGAGAGAGAAAGCCTCTCTCTCACACACAGACAGGATTATTCATGCAAAGGTTAATGACCTGAGAGAGAAAGTGGGGGTCGGATTAATTGAGCAAACAGCATGGGGTATTGTAGAAATAACCTCTCTTTCAAAAAGAAAGAGAGAGAGGATTATTATTCCACAGCTTAATGAGTCACATAAAAAAAAAACTTGTGCACGTGCTCTGCTTTTAAACGTTATGAAATAGTTTTTTTCACAGCAGGGGGCGGAAGTGTTATTAATATCTGAAGCACTGTCCGGGGCTGGGGGGCAGGGGGGTATATTAACACTGCACGTGTGAAAGAGAGGGCTTTGAGAATCACAGCAGGAGGTGGCAAGTGTGCAGATGCAATTAATAGCTAAATCTGGCGGCGGGGGGGCTGATGCTATTGCAAATATAGATATAGTAATTGCAAGCAGGTATATATAGATATACAATTGCAAGCATGTATATATAGATATAAAGCTGTATGTTCTATATTTATTGGGAACCTTCTGTGAGAGGTGGGGTCAGGGGGGATAGGTCCTCTCTCATTGGTGCTTGCGGGGGGTCCCCCTTTAATCTATTGGGAATAAAGTGGGGGCACATAGGGAAGGGGGGTATGTGACCTTAAAAACAAAATGGCTGACTGAGACAGGGGGAAGGGGTGGGTGTTTACAAAATGTCTGACCTGGGGGAGGGGGAAGGGGGGTGGCCACGCCCCCCTGTCTTCTGATTGGCCGCATCAGAATCGGCCTTATTACCTACTCCAGTAGCTTGACCTCTGATTGCTCATTCCCCAGGCTCCGACTGTATGTGGATTACTTTGTCTTCTCTTCATTCAGACTAAGGTTATTATTAGCAAACCACTGTTTAGCTTGTCTGAATATATCTGCTATCGACATTTGTGCCAAGCCTGGTTCTCTTCTTTTGGCAAAGATTGTAGTGTCACCAAGAGAAGAATTTTGCCCAGCAGACCAAGATCGTTGATCATGATAAGAAACAGAATAGGTCCAATCACCGAACCGTGAGGTACACCATGTTCGACCTGTAGAGGTCCTGAGTTTGCCCCATCCACAGTGAGAATCAAGTAGGTTTTGAAAGTAGCAAGTAACTGACCAGTGACTCCTTATGCTGCGAGTTTTCTGAGTTTCATGTTCAAATTTTATTATTTCGTGTTCAATATCGGAATATACGGAATTTGGCTTTGGTATTGAAGCCAATTTTATTTATTCACAATGCATTTTATTTCAGGCTATTCATGGTTGAATAACTCCAGTTTCATCCCTGTTGAACACGCTATTTTACAAGAAGAACCGTGCAAAACTGAATCTAAAAATGAAGATTATGAACGTATTAGGCGAGAAAAAGAACACAAGAAAACATACCAATCTGAGGTTAGGGAAGATAAAACTATTGAATCGGTCAAATCTTCAAGAAAGCATAAAAGTAAGCACAAGAAACACAAGAAAAGTAAAATCTCAAAATCAAGCAGACATAACCATGTGAGGTAGGTGAATTCATCTTACTTCAAATTGAAAAATTGAATTTAAAAAATAATTGCCAATTGGTGCTAATCTAAGAAAAAAAAATGTAACAAAGAATTGTAGTATTTTGATTCAGTACTGTTATGGAAATTGATGATACTCTATTGGTTCTTTGAGGAGAATGTGTACTTTCTGAAAGTTCATCAATATTTGTTAACTGAGTTCTATTTTCTACAAATTAATGAAAATATGCCAGCAAAATATAAAAATGAATTAGCAAACATAAATCCAGAAATTTAGATTTAATAATTCAATAAATTTATGAATTAATAATTAAGCATCCGATATTATGACACTTTGAATCTAGAACAATACTGATTATCAAATGTTCTAAGATTCTGAATTAAATCTTCATCAGCATGGTTACTATTGAATCACCTTAAACTCAATGCTATATGATTGCAACCGTGTAGATCAGATTGGACTAAATTTATCCATGTTCTATCCAGTGAAAGATGAAGAACGAGTAGAAAGTTTTAGAATCAGTGAGTGATAGAGCAAGAATGTGCAAATATTAGTTGAAGAGTGATTGTTTTTGAGAATTCATACAGAATTTTTCAGTAATACAGTATTCATGTTAGTTGAAAACTATAATCTATGATGTTTTACATTGAAAGTTGAAGTTAGAGGCGGAAGACCCTGTTTGCGCCCAATCTACGATTTAGAGTTGTAATAGCATGCTTCGAACCCAATCGTGAATATAATTTTTTTAAATTTGTCAGTTTGTTAGTATAATTTTTTTTAATTTGCTCAATTTCATAGAATAATGAATTAGGCGGGTTGCAATTACCCAAGGTTTCATCCATTTATTGCAGTGTTTCAATCCCACAATGTGTCAATCTGACACCTCATAAAATAATCTGTATTTTCAATGCTGTGTTGTACGTGCCAATCCCTCAACGTTGTGATTCCGCAAGGTGTCAGTTCCACAAGGTACAGTCAGCTGCTATAAAAATAGAACCCGTTCGCCTCAGTTGCCAAATGATATAAAACGTCAATTTCAACAAATATGTCTCATTCAACTACTGATTCATATGTAAAAAGGCATCCCAGACATTTTTCATCCTCATGCCAACGGTAGGATTGAAGGTTTACGAGAAAATTCGAAGTTTTCGATGTAATCCGAAAACGACATAGAAATTAATTCTTTACGAATATCACTTTGCTCAGACTAATAGGAAGCACTAAAAAAGAAACAAAAGTTGGGTCAAAATAACGGGGAGAATGTGTACTTACTGAAAGTTCATCAATATGTTTTTGTCAACCGAGTTTTATTTTTCTTGAAATAAATGAAAATATGCCACATAAATTTAGAAATTTAGATTTAGTTACTCAAAATACATATAAATACTGATTAAAAGAACACTTTTCCATTATTACTGATTTGTTTGTGCAATAGCTTGTGATGGAAAAAGTAATGATGAGTACCGCTTCAAAGCGTAACGCGTCGCTAATCCCCTTCTCACAGCATCAAACTGTAAGTCTTAGAAAGTAGTCAGAATTGTATAGGAGGGTTAAGTGTAAGAGAGGGCCGGCTGCGCCCCAACTTCTCCCTCCTAGGAAATAAATAAAGGCAGCCAATCAATCAATCAAGATACACATCATTGCCAAGGACATTGGTTTCGAATCTCATTCAGTCATGGATGTTTCTCATTCACCTCATTACTCACGCACAAGTCTCCTGACTCATGTGGGCATCATCCGCAGTTATAAAATAATTCCTTTTTGTGATGTTTTGTACACCAGTTTGAAAAGCTCGTAGACTGTATAGTGTAACTATGCATCACCTCTAATTACAAACATTTGTGAAGGTATTGGAAGCGATTCGAAGCGAAGGACTTGAAAGCAATCATCAAAGACGATGATGAATTCTATGAAGATCGTCGCAGAGAACTCGGCAATCTTTCTGTTGACACTCTGCATCGCCCTGCTATACCTCAGTAAGTAACAGTCAAAGTTTGTCCATATATATAGGAATAAAACATCAAAATTTATAAATAGATATTTTCTTACAGCTATCTAACAAAGCGTCTATTTACGCACTCATTATTTTTCGCAAAACAGCTGATTCCTGCACTCTTTTACTTAGCCACTATCAGCTGACATTGTCACACTCATTTTAATTTGTCACACTCCAGGTGTGCCAACTAGACAAAAATTAAATTTTAACTTGTGCTGTAAGTATCTTTACTGCTGTCAAGAAACTATTCTGCACTCGCCTGCAGTTTGTGCATAATGCATTTCTCTCATGCAGCAAAGAGCTACTTTGCGCACTAGTTACACAAATAACTATTGTGTAACTAAATAACTACCGTTATTGAAGTTTTTAAAAAGGAACTGATTAGAAAATTATTCGATGTTTGTGGTACAGTATATGGATTTTTCTTGGAGGGACAATTGATTTTTTTCAAAGGAAGAATGTCTTACTTTTTGTGATCTCTTTTTGTAAAAATTGTTAGAAACAATTTTAAGATTCGGCCAAGACGAAGAGCAGCATGAGCAAGCAGCTTCAAGTTGCAAGGGCTCATTTAGATTTGCTCTAGGCTAAAGCTCAATTTGTAGTAACTGCCTTCGTCTAGATTGGGCATCAGTCATTGACATGATGCTAAGTTATTGAAAATGAGACGTAAATTAAATGAAACAAATATCAGCAATTACATTTAATATAAAATACACAATCTCTGTACTTCTTTCCGTTGAAATATATATAGCCTATTCGGTGTTTCGGCCTTGAATAATCATTGATTATTTTCTGTGTTTTGCAGGTATCACTCCCCGAAAATCAATTATTTTCTAGAATCATCCAACAGTCGGATTAAGAAAAGCAAAAAATCACGATACTTCAGTTTCGACTGGAGTAAAGCAGATAGTGAAAATCTCTTTTGTGGATCCCAACGTGAAGGTAAAATAATAAATAATAAAGAATCGAAAATACGATGAACATAATTTTCCTGTTTCTGCTATACATAAGTCTTTGTCAATGTCGATACAAAATTATTAGATAATTACATGGAAATCTATGTTATTACACAAAACTTCGCATTGGTAATCGAGACTTGTCATATTCTTGGTCCAAGAACTAATCCAACTAATGACCAACAACAGATTAAAAGTGAAATTATTTTTATTCACTTTGAAAACAATAAAAACTGTTCTTAATGCCTTTTTCAGCATAATTACTGTAGCCGATGAGGCTGAAGTCTGAAATGAACTATGTTGATCAGGAGAGCCCATTTTCAGATATCAGTAAATCCAGTTGGTAAATACCAGTTATTACAGAGACTACTTTTGAATTGAATTGAATTGAATTGAATTTTATTTCCACACAACATATTACAATCATAATGAGAATACAATTAAAATATAAAGAAATATATTTCCCCACATGGACTACAGATCCGTGTGTGAGGAAAGAATTCTTATCTATTAATGTAAGAGATAATTTTAATATATTACACAATGAGTTATCAATAAAATTTAGAAAATATACAAAATGTTTTTTTTAATTACAAATGAAAAAAAAGAAGAAAATTTAGTAATTTTGAATAATTAAAAATTCCATACCAGAAGAACTGAAGGTGACTAGTCTAGCAATGATCAATCTACCATAAGTAAATACAGTAATTGGCAGATTCTCAAAACACCCAGGCAGTGACAGCTTTTGAATAATGCTCAGGAATCAAGTGTAGGGTGAGTGAATCAGTGCCTCAGCAGCCTCACGGCCTACCTCAAAAATCTTTGACCAGAGATCCCTTGGTTTTTCGTATTATTAAGGTTTAATTGGTGTATTTATATGCAGGGTGTTTCGGAACTCTCTACCAATACTTCTAGGCAGTGTTTCTGGACCACTAACAAAAGTAAATATCGTAATAAAGTTATACATGGTATCACCCTAAAAAGTAGTATATTTCTGTTAATTGTTGGCCAATCTTGAAAAATGAGGTATTGAGATTCGCAATACAAATATCTAAAAAAAAAGTTATTCTAGTCAAATTTTGATACCATTAGCTATTATTAATTTAATCCTGTTCAAAGATTTTAAATGGCCGACATTTTTTTATGTCGGAAAATTTTGATTAATGTTTTTTTAGATTGTTTTTATTCTTATAAAGTTGTATGCAAAATTTCAAAATTATAAGTTCAATGGTGTTCGAATAAAAAATAATGCGTGAAAAAAATAAAATGGCGGCTGTGTGAGTGACTGGGGACTTTAGAAAACACTGCCTAGAAGTATTGGTAGAGAGTGATAACACTCTGTGATAGCCGCGAGCCGTAGCAGGTATCTGTTCAATCAGATAGAGATAAGCTGCGTTCTCGCAGGTCCTGTTTGTAACGGTGACCGATTAGATTGGCCAGCAAAAAAGACACTGTTCTCTACTGTAAAATCACTTCCCGGTGGTTCGGAACCCACCTAAAACTGTAGGTCCAACTCATCAATCACCATCATCCAACTCATTACCCACGCACAGGTCTCAGACCTATGTGGGCTTCATCCTCAGAAAAAAAAATATGATGGAACGTTATTATATCGGTAAACAACACCGGTTACCTGACTGCAGGGTACGTGTGAAACAAGCCTTAGGGCCACTATTGAATGATTCACTGAACGACTGAGAAACCGGGTATTAGTCGTATTAAAAACGTACAGTACAATGTTGCAGATTCTTGTGAACAAAATGATTCTGTGATAAATGTGAAGTCGGAAGAAGAGATTCTGGAAAAAACCTCTCAATTTAATAAGCAGCTGACTGAGGAGCCCAACAATGTTGACCTGTGGATACAGTACATTAATTTTCAGGTACAGAATAACTCATTCCTAATTAATTAAACACTTTTGAATTTTATTACTTCTAAAAGTAAAGACATGAATGTAGCTTCTTTTTCATTTATTAAATCTGTTTCTGGATGTCAATGGATAACCACATTTGCTGAAGGAATAATGACATAATTTAAGAAATTTATGGTAAATGCCAAGATTTGTGACAATTTTGTTGATTAAATGCATTCAAGAAGACAGTTTTATTTTTGTTTGAAGGTTTTTTGTTCATTCAGGAACAATAAATTTCAAACATTTTATAGTAATGATTGCAATTTGCTAAAATCCCAATAAAATTAAAGTTCATTACTAAATAATATAGAAGCGGATCCATGATAAAATAAAATAATCATTATTCTGCCCGTTTCTCTATGTAGTTGTAGGTTAAGTGGAAGAGGGGGCTCTTATGTCTCAACTTCGCCCACAGCCATGGCCGACTCTAGTGAGTACTTAACTAGAGTCGGCCATGCCACAGCACTTTTATTACTTGTAAAGTGCACAATAGCAGTTTATGCAACGATTTTATTTTGACCCTTATTAAAGCACGAGTTAGATGTAAGTTATAACACGAGCGAATGCGAGTGTTATAAATATCTCACGAGTGCTTTAATGGCCAAATAAAATCGTTGCATACACTATTTTATCTACGACCACTAGTACACATTTAATTAAAACAATTTCATTTTACCTTTGACTGTCAGAGATACCTAACCTCTCATCTCAAATACAAGAAGTTATAGTAGATTGTTAGGTAAGCAGCTTAGGTTAGCAGTTTGATCAAATCAGCTGATAGTTTCACAATATTGAATTACGATATTGATTCCATCAAAAATGCTTCTGATTGGTCCAGAACCCATGTTATAATGTAGAACCTGTACTATAATGAGCTCTTTATACAACGGGTTTCAAAAATAATTTCGAAAAGACAGCTGTTTTGGCATCAATTGTGAAACTGTAATGTATGCATTATGACATGGTCGTAGATAAATAAAAGTTATATATCTAGTTATAATCTCAAAAATTATTGAATGTTTTCGTAACATACCTAACATATGGTTCAGGGTATAAACTTGTCAACCACTCGTTAGTTTTATCCTAGCAAATAAATGATTGTTGATTTGATACCTTTATTTTACCTGGGAGGGCGTAGTTGAGGCGCAGCCGGCCCTTTCTTGCACTTAATCCTACAATTCTAACTTGAAATGAATAGATTTTATCCTTTTTTTTTTTTAAAGTAAATTCTTGCAAAATATTGAAGTGTCAAGAAAAAAGTTAAAAAAAATGATTTACTCAAAATAAAGTTTTGAATTGAAAAAGTATAATAAAAATTGTTTAAAAAGGCTAGACTTAGCATATAGATACAAAATTAGCTGCCTGTTAATAGGTCTTGGCTCTTTCAGAACTTTTTGACTATACTAAATACTTATCATTTTCGTATCATACTATTCTCGGTAAATATACCTACGGCCTATCGTTGTTATCATTGTACTCATAGTTTATTGACCGAACGAAGAGAGGTCTCTGTTTCAAATTAGGGAAGTGATAGCCGCGAGCCGTAGCAGGTATCTGTTCAATCAGATAGATAAGCTGCGTTCTCGTAGGTCCTGTTTGTAACGGTGACCGATTAGATTGGCCAGCAAAAAAGACACTGTTCTCTGCTGAAAATCACTTCCCGGTGGTTCGGAACCCACCTAAAACTGTAGGTCCAACTCATCAATCACCATCATCCAACTCATTACCCACGCACAGGTCTCAGACCCATGTGGGCTTCATCCTCAAAAAAAAAAAAAAAAATCGATCGTTTTGCATCTGTCTGTCCGTCTGTCTGTTTGTAACGCATTTACGGCGTAACGCGTGAACCAAATTCAATGAAACTTGCATGGATCTTTCTTTAAGGAATGTCCAGCGATGTATGTGTAACGCTTTTTAAAATTTGCTTGCATTTAAAGGATATTAAAATCGAAAAAATTAAGGCTAGGCCTACTTCTATAGGAACATACAAGGTTAATAGATAAATAGATAGATAAAATAGATTATCTATTAACCTTGGGAACATATGCTTTTTAAAATGAGCTTCTCCATCATGTGCAATTGGAATCAGATTTCAAGATAACCCTCGGGCCCTTTTATTCCGCTGTTGAGCCTTCATATGAATTACCATTCTTAAAAATAAATATTTGAGAGAAACAAATCATTTCTAATGTTTCAATTAAGTATAATAGCAAGTGATTACTAAGTAAATGGTAGTTATACAAATTTAATTAATCTTGTTATATAAATTCAATCAGAAGACATGAGAAATCTCATCTGTTTAAATTATTAGCTGTATGGAAAATAGAAACACAGCCTTAGTGAGGAAAAACAGAGCTACTTTTTGTGGAAGACAGACATTAAATAGACTTTTGAATAGAAATTGACTCACGTTATGGCGTGACGGCTTTTTCGCTCTGTTGTCTACAGCATCATCAGACGACCCACAGTACACTGTACACCACAGTGTACTGTGGGTACCATGAGTGTACTGTGGGTCGTCTGATGATGCTGTAGACAACAGAGCGAAACGGCCGTCACGCCATAACGTGAGTCAGTTTCCATTCAAAAGTGTTTTTTAAGTTTATAATACATATTAGTGGAAACAAGATGGATCTTCAACATCATACATTAAATAGACTTCACAAATAGAATCAAGGGTTAGCTCTGATGATTTTGTTTAATTTTGCGATGATGATTGTCATTGAGTACATCGAGTATGTTCCTCTGTGCGAGCACCCTTATTCTTGTGTGTGAGGTCTACTGTTCACAGAACTACTAGTATTAAAACTGATTTTATTCATTTTTTATTATTCTGTTTAGGATATCACTTTCAAATATCAACCGGTGACTGCAAATTTTTCTTCTGCCCGAAAGAAATTGGCTATTGCTGATAAGAAATTAGCAATCGTAGAAAAGGCTTTAAGTTTGAATCCCCTTTCTGAAGAGCTTCTAAAGGAAAAATTGACTTTGGCTGAGTTGTTGTATCCTCCAGGAAAAGTAAGTAACGTAGAGTTTGAAATGAGTTTCTAGTTTGTAACTAAATGGAGTCCATATCCATTTACAGCTAACTTTATTACTCCTGAAAAATTATCTTCTAAATCTCCTAATATTTACGATGAAATATAATATATTTCATAGTATATATTATATACTTCTGCTTAATTGAATGAATATATCTATAACAATTATTTACTTCATGTTTAAACAACGTGGTAAATGGAATAATTTAGCTCCCCCAATCGCAATCTAAGACTTCATCAACACCACTTTGTCAATCAAATCAAATCAAATTTATTGGAAAAAACATAGTACATTACATATCAATGAAAACACAATTTTTGAACACAATAAAACCTTTAGCTAATGTCAATGATATGGAAAGTTATAATCAAAATCAAATTTTGAACTGTAAAATAGTATATGTCATTTTTGATAATGTAAGGCTATTTATTACATTAGTACATCGTTTTGATATATCGTTCGTGTTCTGTTATAATTGAACTTTCCAATCTACAACGTGATAATGAATGCAATCAAGAGCTATCTGTACTATACACCAAACCGATATCCAGTTGCATTTTAAACACGACTTCTTTCTATTAAGTTTCTTTGTAGTGGCGAAGGTGATATTGTGGAAGATATCCATAATGAATAATAAGATGGAGTTGTCACAGCCACATTTATTAAAAATCGTGTGATACTAGTTTCAGTTGTTACACCATTATCAATCTCAAAAAAACTCATGAGTTATCACAACCACATTTATTAAAAATAGTGAGATACTAGTTTCGGTTGTTACACCATTATAAATCTCAAACAAACTCATGAGTGTCATAGCTCCCAGTACAGTCTTGAGTTTGTTTGTGATTGATAATGGTGTAACAACCGAAACTCGTATCTCACTCATGAGTTTGTTTCAGATTGATAATGTTGTAACAACCGAAACTAGTGCCTCACTATTTTTAATAAATGTGGTTGGGACAACTCCGTCTTGTTATTCATTACTTTTATTAAGAAAAAATCCAACAACTAGCAAACTAGCAACAACTGAGTAGATTAGTTTTTGTAGCATAATGTTTGTCTTGGACATCCAACTCTAGGCTAATAAGTAAATATTAGATCTTTTTAATGTTTTTAAAATTATTTTTTGCTGTTCAATTAATAATCTACTATTAATTTGTTTCATCGAACATCCACTTCATGATTTTTGCAATTATAATTTCACTTTCTGAGTTTCTTACTTCACGTTTCTTGGTATAACATGGATATAGAGATGTATCTGTTAGGCTGGGCATTCACGTTCCGATTTGTAGTACGTCTTAGTAGGACTGCTAGTTGGATAGTCGACTCCACTCACGCTCCGACTTACTATCCAACTAGCGATCCAACTTTATTCCTAGTCAGCTGTGAGCATCGCTCTCGACCCGAAAAATGTAACCGAAGTTGCCTGAAGGTCAAGCACTGACTGAGTTTTGGACGACTTTTATCCGACTCCCCCACTCGCGCTCCAACACCGTTGACAGTCGGAATTCGGACCTTCCAGTCATCCCTCTAGATGTTCCGAGTCGTCCATCTACGCTTCCAACTATCCAACAAGCCTCATTACATATCCCATTCACGTTCCAATATCGGATCCAACTTTGGAGGTTGGACCACAAGTCATACTGCAAATCGGAACGTGAATGCCCAGCTGAAGTAGGCATTCTTTCAATACATGTGAATAGTATAAGAAAATTGGAATACTTCTGTGTGCGTTTCCACATCTACTGCAATATTCTTTCTATTTTGCAGTTGAAAAAAGAAGCGTTGGAAATGTTGACCAAAGACCCAACCAATTTGCTATTATGGCGTGCTGTTATTCATAGCTCCCAGTACAGTCTTGCCCAGTGCACAGTGCCTGGCACGCAAATAGCTTATGCTAATGCCATTGAGCGTATCCAGCATGCAAGACGAGGCTCAACTCAAGAGAGTGCCATCAAATTATCAAAAAACATGCTAGGTTTGTAAAATTTTATATTTTTCTCAAAATTCAAATTCTAATTAATTATCAGCATTACAGAAACTGATTGGAAAATAATTTACGTTTGATAAAATACAATATTTGCTTTCATTCTCATTAATTTCTTTTTTGCATAAAAATTACAATTTACAGTTGGTAGATACCAAAAATATCTTTCAAAAAACTGGAAGCAATGAATGCTCTCCAGATTTTATCAAGTCATTTTCATAACTTTAGGTCCTAACAAAAACACTGAATTTCTACTCTATTCATAATGATACAGGACGTTAAAATGGTCTTTGGGGGCTACGAAAATTCAGCACAAAATGTATTTTATTTGTAGGAATGAAACAAGTACAACAGGAAAAGTAATTCAAACAGTTTTTCCACATTGGCGGTTAGTTAAACGATTTTCTTTGCCCGAAGATGAGTCTTGAGCGTGAATAATGAGGTGAATGATGACAAGGTGAAAACATTCAAGTGGGAACGAGAAACGAACTCGGGGAACAGCAGCCAGTCAGAGCCTTATCAAATCAAAGACAAGCGCCCGCTAGGCTGTGCAGAAAATGTCAACATTTTTGTGCGATCTCCTCTGGACGCGCGTCCTATCTAGCACCAAGACAATGTTGAGAATATACCGTCGAACCTTGTTTTGGAAATGGGCAGGAAACCATCTTGATGAGAAATGAAGTCTTTGAGTAACTTAGACCTAAAGCGGTGATTGGTCATGCGGTGAGCGTGGTGTTCAAGTGGTCGTGATGTTCAGTCAGGACCGCTCAAGACTACGCTTGGATGGGTGACCGTGCTTCAATGTCTTGATGTTACAAGCTTTATTATCACTTACCCGCTGGTTCGGAACCCACCTAAAATAGTAGGTCCGCCATGTTCCCCGTAACATGGCACAAACGGCGAGGTGGAACTACCCGTAAGGGAGAGGTATTTGTAGCTGTCTGATCAAGTCTTATTTGACAAATAGATTTCAGTTTGTTACGGTTGACTCTCAGTCACAGCTAGCTGAATCAATGCGACTGAGAGTTACAAGAGGGGTGCCTCAGGGTTCCATTTTGGGCCCATTGCTCTTTGTTCTTTACACTAACAATGTGCAATCCTCAGTCCCAGCAGGTTTGAATATAACACTTTATGCTGATGATACATCATTAATGTTCAACGGTAAAAACTTAAATGATCTTGAAGTAGATGCTAATATAAAAACAAATTTGGTTGCACAGTACTACAATGAGTCACTTTTGTCAGTAAACCCCAAAAAAAGTAAGTTTATTCAATTTGGATCCAAAAATCATGCCTTCCAGCCTATGATTAGCATTGGAGATTCAACTGTTGAGAATGTACAAGAAGCAAACCTGCTGGGGTTGATTATTGACAAGGATCTCTCATGGAATGCGCATACAGATGATCTGGCCACTAGAATTAGTAGGAATCTGTTTGTACTGAGAAACATGGTTAGATATGTGCCCAATGGAACAGCTAGAACATTGTATTTTGTCCTGATATACTCACATATTTCATATGGGATAGAGCTCTGGGGTGGTACATCATTGCAGAATATCAACAAAATATTTGTACTACAAAAGCGTGCCATTAGGTACTTGGCGGGTCTGGGGGTTAATCATCCTTGCAGATACCATTTTAAACAGCTGTCTATATTAACAGTACCAAGCATTTTTATTTTTAAAACTATGTTATTTGTTGTCAAAAATATTGACAGGTTTGTGACTCATGCACAGGTACATTCTCATTACACAAGACATAGAAACGCTTTGACTGTACAACCTCATAGGCTTGCTCTATATGAAAAAAAGACTAGCTATATTGGTACAAAGTTTCTGAATAAACTGCCTAGTCATCTAGATCATAAGAAAATGTCATTTAAAAAAGATTTATATAGTTACCTTGCTGAAAAATGTTTTTATAGTGTTAATGAGTTTTTGTGTGACAATTATGTATGATTATTATGGAATGACGATGTAAAATATTACTATAAAAATATGACTACTACAACACTGTAAAATGTAAATAGCCTATGTGTAACATGTAAAATAGGTACTATTTTTTTGTTAGGTATAAGTTAATACTCTACTTCTGACGATATTCAATTGTATGGTGTAAACTTTACTGTATTGAATAAATAAAATTTATTATTATTAAATTTATTATTACCATTAAAAGCCATACGCTTATTACAAATTAAATTTATTAAATTGTATTATTAAAGCCATAATTGTAAAATTTAAAAAAAAAACCATGCTGGTTATGCTGCATGTTTACGTATATATTCCGTACATATATATATTCAGTACGTATATTCCGTAAATACGCTGCATCATGAGAGATCGCACAAGGACGTTTACATTTTCTACACTGCCTACGCCAAGCGGGCCATCGGTTAAGAACCGGCCTATGTGGAAAAATGTTTGAATTGCTCTTTCTTAGAAGTGAAATGCGTTTTTTATACGGAATCTTTGTAGCTCCGAAAACTTTTGAAATGTTCTGTATTTAACTTACAGCAATGAAATGAAAACTTTAAGACAGTAATAAGTTGTATTGAGAAATCAAGAATCAATCACAGAAATCATTTATACAATTTATCTACGACCATGTCATAATGTATACATTACAGTTTCACAATTGATGCCAAAACAACTGTCTTTTTGAAATGCTTTTTGAAACCCGTTGCATAATGAGCTCAATGGTGGGGAGACCCTTACGGGTAGTTCCACCTCGCCGTTTTTTTAACGACTGCTTTTTTTATATGCAACCGGGACCGACGGCTTAACGTGTCCTCCGAAACACGGATAGTACAGGTTCTACATTATAACATGGGTTCTGGACCAATCAGAAGCATTTTTGATGGAATCAATATCGTAATTCAATATTGTGAAACTATCAGCTGATTTGATCAAACTGCTACACCAGCTGCTTTAACCTAACAATCTACTATAACTTCTCGTATTTGAGATGAGAGGTTAGGTATCTCTGACAGTCACAGGTAAAATGAAATTGTTTTAATTAAATGTATACTAGTGGTCGTAGATAAAATAGTGTATGCAACGATTTCATTTGGCCATTAAAGCACTTGTGAGATATTTATAACACTCGCATTCGCTCGTGTTATAACTTACATCTAACTCAAGGGTCAAAATAAAATCTAACATAAGGGTCAAAATAAAATCGTTGCATAAACTACTATTACAGTACTGTACATGTTGTAGACATAATATCATAACAAGTCGCTATTATCTCTCTCCATTGAAATAACGACTGAAATAATCTCTGTTCACATTAGTAGAGAGCCAAAAACGTTAAGATATTGTGATGTTGTGCAAAACACTAATAAATAGCGCTTGTTGACTCTACACATTATATTATTTTTATAAAATTACTGATTATATAAACAAATTAATCTTTATTGAGAATTAGTAGAGAGTTCAGAGACACAGAGAGAGATTGATTGATTGATTGATTGATTTTTATTAGAATGCCAGGTCTTGAAAAACCTATTGCATTTAAACGTACATTACAAAATAATAATCAGTTGACACTTGATACAAAATGAAAGTAAACTAAATTTATACATTTTAGATATTCCTACGCTAATAATAAAATAAAAATAATATGAGAGTACACTATATTACAATTGTTGTACGCTATATTACGAGAGAGCGAGAGAGAGAGAGAGAGTGAGAGAGAGAGAGAAAATAGAATAAAATAAACTGTCTTTATTTTATACCTGTGAGGGTGAAGTTAGGGCGCAGCCGGCCCTCTCTGCCACTTAACCCTCCCATACAATTCAAGAGAGAGTAAGAGAATGTAGATCTTGCATTAATACAAATACTTAATTTCTTGTGTTTCAGAATTATTGTTTGAGTGTATGCTTTTCATGCGACAGGCCGGTCTATGGGAGCATCTCCTTACACTCATGCGGCTATTTTTGGAACTAAATCTCGCTGTTCCAGGCTCGTCGTCATTCAAGTTCAACATAACTATACCTGAAGAACAAATACGTAAGTATAGAAAAATGCGATAGTCCAGAAGGACAGGAAATAATGATAATCTCATCTGAATAATACTATATTTTAATGATTATCAGATTATTCACTGTTATTATATCTGTACTAATATGATTCCATCTAATTAATAGTTATGCATATCACTTACTAACTATCTACTTATTACTTTTCTCCTTTCTTTCTTCTCAAAACTTTCTCCGGTTTGCGCAAAGTTTCTTCTACTTGATTTGAGAGTGATTCGTGTATATATAGTAGAAAATATGCTCTCACTGCTCACGATTCATCAATACAAAAAGAATTACGCTTTCTAAACTCTTTTTTAAAATATAATGTGAAAATGGAGATTATATTTGTACGTATTGTACACAAAAAATGAAGTGTATCAACGTAAACCAAAAATTAACCATTTAGGTGACAAAATCGTGCAGTTATAAAACAATTATACACTAGCAGCTGTCGGTGAGTTAATTTATGGTCATCAGTATTGTGTGGTAATTTCGAACACACAATTATTATCATATAACTTCAAGTGTCTTTATCATTGAATCTATTGTATCAGAATACGCGCATAATTTATTAGTAAGTATATTTTTAAAACTTTCATTTTCCTCATGTTTTCAATTCATGAAGGTGACTGGTCGTGCAATGGGCGAGGTATTCAGGTGGTCGTGACGTTAAGTCACGAGCGCTCAGGCTGCACTTGGATGGGTGACCGGCAGCTATGACTTTCTGTTATCTGTAATTAATAATACACTATAAAGAACGTTTTCTGTTATCTGCTTTATTTTTTCTCCTCAACAATGAAACCTTGAACGGGTGTCCAGCATCTGTAACTTTCTGTTATCTGCGTAATTTTCCTCCTTTATAATGAAGCCAACATGAATCTGAGACTTGTGCGTGGGATTGAGGATACAATAATGTTTTGAATACAGTTTTAGGTGGGTTCTAAACCACGGGTAAGTGATAATAAAGCAGATAACGTTGTCGTATTTTGCAAATCACCCTTCCAAGAGCAGTCCCGAGGCCACGTGACTAAATGACTCGGATCACCCTGACACCGCGCTCAGCGAGCGGCCACCATTTCCCCAGAATTATCACTTATTTTCACCATATCACTTATGGTGGGAATTCACTAAAACTGTAGGTCCACCATGTTTCTCATAGCATGTCTCATAACAGCAAGGTGGAGTCATCTACTAAGGTTCTTCCACCGATATAATCCATTTGAAAAAACAATTAATCCATAATCATATATTTTTTGCAGGTGAGGTTGAAGACACAATATTGCACAGTGGTTTACCAATGTCAGCGATCTGGCTGAGAATCGAAAGATTACGGGAGCTGTGCTACTGGTTGCCAGTGACTGATGAGCAAGCCAACGATAGCACTGTTGATCCTCAACGTATTGTGTTCGCTAATGACGTGTCCAATCTTCTTCACCCACTTACTGACTCATCGCTCAATTTTCAATCAGTTGTTATGACAATTCTGCTTCTGAAAGTGCCACTTCTACCAACCTCGGACTCAGCAGTACGATTTCTGCAACTGGATAAAATGTCCAGTTCGTTCGATTTGGTTGAAAGTCTCCTAGCTGTTTTCTATCCGTCCGGACTTGTCCCCTTAAAGTATGGTATGTATCTTATAACAATAACAAATTTACTCATTGTCTGTGGCAGACTGATTTCTAGATTATGATATGATTATATAAACTGACAATTTGTATTATGATAACAATGTCTAGGTAAGCTAGACGTAGGATTGTCTGATTGATAAATTATACAACTGGTAGCACCATCAGAAATTCTCACAATGCTGTCTTATGATTGGAAGTCACGAAAGTCGGCAACAACCAGGAACATACCATTCGAAGATTTTCAGACAATTTGTCAACTCTCCCCTAATAGATTGTTACAGGAATGCTGTTTGTAGCTTTGCAATATTCTACCAACACCTCATAGAATTTATAGAACACAGAAACCGTTCATTAATCCCTCCAATCCAATACATGGTGACTGAAAAAACTATGAACTATAGTCGAACTCTGCTTGTAAGATTATAGTTTCAAGGCAATGACTTTCAATGTGTCACATAAAACCATATAACTCTGATTAACTTATCAAAAGAAATTCAACAATATTGAAATTATGAAATGAATTCAAAACATTCAACTAGATTCCAATAATTTATAAGTTTCGTCGCACACAACTGCTGACTAGATTGTTTTGTCAACTAGATTTTTTTGTCAGACTTTGCCACCAGACAATTTGTCTCTTAGCTGTTTTCTATCCGTCTGGACTTGTATGGTATTGTGTTAATCGAAAAATACAACTTAAGGACTGAAAATTATTAAATTTCAATGTACTTTTGCAGAAAACTGTTGCATATCAACTTAATTGATATGACAACATTTGGTGAAAAATATTTCATGAATTCCATTAAAATAGTAATATTCCAAAATTAGAGATTAATTCTATTGAGATACCATGTAATCAATTAAATTCCCATTCGGTGCATATTCGGGAGAGTTCATAATACCCATTAACCCTTGTTTCGTATCTGGATCCTTACTGGGGTCTTGAATTAAATTGCGAAACTGCAGAAGAGTTATCGAGTAATTTATCCATGCTAGAAACACCTGAAGAAAATAGACAAAAAATATTATCAACAATAAAATATATTTAAGTAATAATAATATAAATAATATATATATATATATATAATAAATAATATGTATAAAAATAATAATATATTATAAATAAATAATCTATTATATAGTAATATATAAACTAGATAATATAATAATAATAATTGTCATTTATATTATATATTTCCATATAAATATATACTGTACATTGCAATATACCGTATTTGCTCGCATACAACGTGCACCTTTTTTCTGAAAATCCAACACGAAATTTGTAGGTGCGCGTCATACTTTTCCAAATGGAGACACAATACTAGTGATGTGCGTATTGATACGTATCGTATTGAGTATCGATACAACGAAAAAAATATTGAATCATTTTGGATTGATACACTAGGCCGGTATGTACAGTTTGTTTACTATCTACCATGCGTCTGTTTTCTGCGCATACCATCGATGTTGTTTATTTTAGTGGTGAGTCACATCCGGTGCTGGGCTTTCAAACAGTGAGTGAAAATGAGTTCTATGAAGCATTTGCGTTCATTTACTTTTGGTGAAAAATTAAAAGTTATACTTGAAGCAGAAGATATTGGTAATCGTGCAGCGGGTCGTAAGTATGACATTCCTGAATCCTGTATACGAGACTGGAGGAAGAAAAAAGAGAAGCTTAAGGATTCCAATAAAAAACGAAGAGCATTTTGCGGAGGAAAAAGTAAATTTCCACAAGTAGAAGAACAGCTCCAGTCCTATATTCAAGACAGATGACAAGAAGGGTTGGACATATCAACGGAGATGGCAACTTTAAAGGCCAAACAAATAGCAGAAGACCTTCAAATCTCGGATGAAGATTTCAAAGTAAGCAGAGGCTGGTTATGTCGTTTCTTGAAAAAGGCATGGGTTATCTATCAGAAGACGAACCTCTATTTGCCAACGTTTGCCGGACGCCTATGAAGAAAAATTAGTGGCCTTTCAGAGACATGTGATTCAGATACGACGGGAACACAATTTTTTGTTGGGGCAAATTGGCAATGCTGATCAAACTCCAGTTTACTTCGGCATGCCAGCAGATTCCACGATTAATGCAGTAGGAGATGAAACTGTTCGCGTTTGTAGTTGTGGTTACGAAAAACAGCGATGTACTGTCATGCTGACTGTACTGGCAGATGGTAAAAAACTTCTGCCATATGTTATACTTAAGAGGAAAACACTTCCGAAAGGTGAGAAATTCCCAGCTGGGATAATTGTTAGATGTCAAGACAAAGGATGGATGGACAATGCTTTAGTATTAGACTGGATAAGATGTGTGTGGGAGTGTCGTCCCGGTGCTCTTTTAAAGCCAAAAAACATATTAGTGATGGACAGTTTCCGCAGACATGTAACAGATAGTGTGAAGAAAAGGCTTCATGAAGGTAAAACTGAACAAGTATGTATTCCTGGTGGAATGACATCTGTACTCCAGCCAATTGATGTTTGCATTAATCGGCCCTTCAAAGCTCATTTAAAACATTTTTATTTGGAATGGATGGCGAATACGGTGCATGAAACAACTCCTACAGGAAGGCTAAAAAGCCAACTCTCACATTAATGTGTGAGTGGATCATAGCTGCATGGGACTTTATTTCACCCGATCTATTTCACCCGATTTATTTCATCTCCAATAGCCTAGATGGAGACGAAGATTGTGCCGTTTGGGATGACAAAGACGATGAAGAAGAAGACGATGTTCCATCTGAAGAAGGAGATTCAAGCAGCGACGAAAATTAGGTAGAGGTTTATCATTAAGTTAGCCTTTTCTAATATGTTTGTTAAATGTATGCTAACTTCTAAATACGGTAATTCACATTTTATCACTCTTTAATTAAATATTTTGTAGATGAATAATCATTAAACGGTGTTTTTAATAAAAGCTCTAATATTACCTATATTTTGTTTTTTTCATAAAAACTTACTCTCGTTTTTGGGGTGCGCGTCATACGCGAGCAAATACGGTATTCGCTATATTTACTAGACTTGTTCAATGATTATTGGATCAGTCAGAAATCAGAAATTAAAGATTTATTAAACATGGAGAAGCTAGACTTCATCAAGATTCACTATGTGGTTTAGTATAACACAATATTGTATGGTATGCCACATTTTTAAATGTGTTTTGCAGTCTTTTCACTTTATTTTGTTGCTTTGATTGAATTCAATGTACTTATTTTAGTTACTTCCTTCATTTTTGAATGTTTTGAAGGAAAGTATTTCAAAACTATTCTTACCCACCTTACAAAAAAAGTCTCTATCAATTCTGCCATAGCCACCCAACTTTATCTGGGTTTCCGTTTTAGTCACAGTTTTCAAAAATCTCTTTTCCTGTAAAGTCACATAAAAAGGAAAAGAAAGTAAATACACATTTGGGAATCATATGTATAATAATAGAAAATACTGAAAATTATGCAAGAAATAAACATATAGGTAATGTAAGATGCGTAGAACATAATTATAATAATATGTTAAAGAATGAAACTATCAAATATCAACTATGAAAATAGAAAATACATCAGAACAAAATTACAAATAAGATTGTGATTGATATAATAATTAAGAACAGAACATCTTGATAACAAAACTATCTAATCATATATTATTTTATCTACAATTACATTATAAAGTAGTTATTAGAAGTTGGTAAATAATGTCATAACAGCCGACTATTTATGTCTGATCAAAACTATTGCATAATGAAGCTAATATAGCACTGCTGTGACTTATTGATATTGACTCTAGACCAGGGGTCTCCAAACTTTCCAGCCTCTGGGCCAAAATTATTATTTCAATAAGCCGAGGACCAGAACCGTTATCTTTTTTCTACTATCATCAGTGGCGTAGCTCGTTGTTCAGTCTGTTGAGAGGGATGAGGAGGGGGGGGGGGTCATATAGTGTGTGTGTGGAAAGGAGACTATGTACTATAAATGGTAAATTAAAGGTAAAGTGGGAAGAGCCTTCTAACCATTATCATTAACTCTTATCATTATCATGAAGATAATAGACAGGCTATGATTAATTGAGGGTGGTTCCCCGGAAAGCTTTAAACTTGAATAATAAGCCTTCTTACTTTTTTTAAATCTAAAAAATATATTGTAGATTTCTATAAATTAGATGTCAATGGTAAATATATTTAAAAGTTGATAGATGTGAAGAGAAAAAAGGCTCATCTTGAATGGGTAAGGCAAGCCGGGGCCGGGTGATGTTGGTGGCATAGGAGGTACATGGCTCAAGGATGAAAGAGGGCGCATCAGTGGCGGTGCTGATGCTGGGATACCTTGCTCCATGCTAACGTTTTTAATGTTCTTGAGTCGATCGGTTGGTTTCAAACATTTGAAGTGCTCCTCTTCCTTCAATGATCTGTCCAGTGTAATCTCCTTATATGACCTCTTGATGTCACATCATCACAGCCAGGCAATCTCCATGATGGTTGGAGCAATGTCTTCCACAGTTTACTTCTTCTTCTTAATCTCAGTTGATGTATGTCAGTGTAATATTGCTCCTTGAGCTCTGCTCATACTTTTATTCTGCCTGCTCTGTATGTTGTCCACTAGCTCCTCCCATCCATTTCTTCTTCCAGTTCATCTTTGTCATCAGCATCATCAATACATAAATGCTTGGTAAGGGATGCCAATCATTGTCATCTTGTATACTATTTGGTATTCTCTTTTCTCATCCGACTACTATCTCTGTAGTACAGTAAGGGTAATGTGTCTGGATGCTAGGTGAGAACTAGTTACACATTAGGGGAGCTCTAGGCGAGCACTAGGGGGGCTTTAGGGGAGCACTAGGCAAGTACTAGGGGAGCTTTAGGCAATCACTAGGGGAGCACTAGGTGAGCACTAGGGGAGCTTCAGGGGAGCACCAGGCAAGTACTAGGGGAGCTTTATGAGCACTAGGGGAGCAGTAGGCGAGCACTAGGGGAGCTTTAGGGGAGCACCAGGCAAGTACTAGGGGAGCTTTATGAGCACTAGGTGAGCACTAGGGGAGCTCTAGGGGAGCAGTAGGGGAGTACTGAGTGCACACCTCAGGTCATAAAATAGGAAATAGAGTTTCTTGGGGGACATCACAAAAAAGTGTCATGTTCTTCATAACATTGTATACCTAGGTGGGCTCCAAACCACCAAGTAAGTGATGATAATGCTAAAAAAATTGAGTCATGGAAGTGTGGTAACCCATCCAAACACATTGCTGAGCAGCCATAACTGAACATTGTGGTCACATAACTGATTTCTTGATGATAACTAGAAATTTTTAACTCAAGATTACGTTAAACTAATTTGGGTAAGTTATCTAAGTGACTGGTCAGTCAATGTAGACTTAATTTATTGGTAGTCATAGGTAAGTGTGTGCAACGATTTAATTTTGCCTTCAAGACGCTATAGAGAGATATTTAGAACACTTGCTTTGCTCATGTCCTAATTTATAGCTCACTTGTGGCTTACAGGCAGTCAAAATACAATCATATATAAAATACAATATAAACTACTATTTTGTACTTAATTATTAGAAGATTAATTTTCGAGGGTTGGACTGATAATTACCTGTTCATTGGAGATGTTGGCATGTTCCTTGCTACTAATTAATTGCAATAGTTTTCTTTTAGCCAATGTCACCACCTGGAAAATATTTATTTAGTATTATTGATCGTATTTTCATAATATTTAGATTCTGATGATGATGGAGAAAAATTCAGTTGGAGAAAGAGGTAGATGAAGAGACGAAGGAGGTGAAGAAGAATTAGGAGATGGAGTTGATGATGAAGGTAAAGAAGGAGATGGAGTATAAGAAGTAGAAAAAGAAGAATCAAATGGAGAAGAAGGAGTAGCAGTTGAAAAAAGTACAGCAGAAAAAACACTTGAAAGATAAAAACAATATTATATTATATTTCATAGCGTCCTAAAATGCTTTGTTACAGAAGATAGGATGGCGGAAGCTGACAGTTTTACCTACTAATTAGCTCAAGGTTTCATTGATACAGAAATTATGGTATTGATTCAGAAATTTGTAGTGCTTCCTTTTTACTTGATCAGGTTCTGTGTAAAATTAGCTGAAAAATCTGATAAAACAATTTAGAAGCCGCTAACTAAATACATTTTTGAAATATTCAACAAAATATGCAGAAATGACCCAAAAACGCGGTTTGACAAGTTTGAAGTAAATAAACTTGGTCAATTGTACAATAAAGTCTGACTGGACTTTTCTGACAACACTTGTTGAAAATTTAATTCTGAACAAAAAATGTTCAATAAAGTAATAGCCAAAAACATTCTTAAACTTGATAAAACTAGTATTTTAATGAATCAAGCCTGTAATAAATTGAAAATAATTTGCCTTTAGCATGTAAAAAATTTAAATTTTTAAGAGGGTAACGCTTGACTCAGTTAATTCACTGAGGCATTGGCTAACTTCTGCCATCTTTACCAATGCTTTACTGGACCTATATTTCTATAAACTTTTTTCATTATTTTAGTGAGTACAACAAGCCCATGAAGTATAATTAAGTAAATCTTAACATAACACAGGCCTATTTGAAAAGAAGGAATAGATTACAAACATTTATTTCTTCCAAATTACAAAATATAGAAAAATAATTGCAACCTTTATAGAAAGGAAAAGTTTAAAAAGCCCAAGTACTAGTTCCAATCATGGCCTCATTAGCGCTGTTGTTTGTCTACAGTGAAATGGCAGCAACATCACAGGAACGAACATTGTCAGCAAAATTGGAAAGCTAAGTTAGTATGGTTTAATGTGAAGAAATTGCATACCTGTTCCTTTCTTGCACATGATGTGCATTTCTGTCAGCTCAAAAACACATAAAACAAAAAAGTAACCGACTTCAATGAAATGGCACTCAAAAATTAAATACCCATGTACTTGAATGTTCAATATAAAGTCAACTGAAAAGCTCAAATTAAAACAAATTCTAAAACAAGAAACAAACCGACATCAATGAAATGATACTCAAAAATTAAATACTCACGAACTAAAATGTTTAAAATAAAGTATTTACTTTTAACTGAGAAATTTTTCAATTTAATACAAATATTTTTTTTAAGTTGTCGCTAAATATTTTATTAAGTTATTAAATAAGTTATTCTTTTATATTTTTGAAGTTCATGGAAAATTTAGTGCCAACTTCAAAAGAGTAGGCCTACCTGTATTCAATTTAAAATTTTCTCAGTTAAAAGTAAATACTTTATTTTAAACATTTTATTTCTTGAGTATTTAATTTTTGAGTATCATTTCATTGATGTTGGTTTGTTTTTTGTTTTAGAATTTGTTTTATTCTGAGCTTTTCAGTTGAATTTTCAAACTTTGAAAACATGAGATATTTCTTATAGCCTACATTATGAAATATTCATCAAAGTTAGAAAATTAATATGATCAATATAACATCCAAACTAAAGTAACTAAAAATCGGCCTTTAAGAAAAGTTAAACTAAGTAAAATTCTAAAACTCTAATGTAGAATATTGTATTTAGGAAAATTATAGTAGTGAAAGGCTTCTTAAAAGTGAAATGGCTTTTGATACGTCATTTTAATGCTGTCTCTTTCAGAATATACCTACACTGAAAAATTAATAACTGAAGAATGTTGTACAATTATTTTATTGTAAATTAACGATCTCAAAAACATTTATCACTCCAACTCGTGATTGAAACTATTTAACGTTATTTCTATGACTCCAGAACATCATTTCAATTATTTACAATGTTCATATGAACAAAAATATTATATTCTTTTTATTCTTAATTCAAATTAAGTTCACCAGCTTGGTCAAAACGGGACATTACAGGCTTCTTTCACACATAACGAGCTTTGGGTAACCGATGTCATTTATTATCTTCTATATAAATAAAATTAGAGTTTTGTCTGTACATTTATCAGAATTGTATATATTTTGGTTATTTTTACGTTTTATACATTAAATAAGCCGAAAATAGTCTTATCTCACTTTCTGTCTGTCTGTCTGTCTGTCTGTCTGTCTGTCACGGCCCCAAAGGCATTTTACGCGGCCTTCTCCTCAAAAACGAGAGCATCGATCGGGATTTTAGTTATTGAACAGTATTGAACAGTTTATTGACAATGTCTTTAGCTATAAAAAACTAAATTAACTTTTTTTTTTAACAGAGTAATAAACGTTTAAAAACCAAGTGTTTTGCGATTTTGGATACATTTTACGCGGCCTTCTCCTCAAAAACGAGAGCATCGATCGGGATTTAAGTTATTTATCAGTATTGAAAACCTTTTTGACAATGTCTTTAGCTATAAAAAACTAAATTAACTTTTTTTTTAACAGAATAATAAACGTTTAAAAACCAAGTATTGTGCGATTTTGGATACATTTCTTCCAAGTTTTATTACCACATAAGAATAAGAACAAATCACGTAATTTATCATGATATATCAATCAGCTGTTCTCAAATATAAATGGTGGGCCCTTTGCGGCGTTATTTACGCTGTCTGCAGACTTGCGTAGTCAGAGCATTGCAGTCTTTTAGGAAACATATGTCTGGTGAATCAAAGCTCATCTTATGTTTCATCAATTATTTCTTTGTTGAAAAAAAACAAAATTTTCTCATTTAAATTTATTAAAACAAAAATTAACATTTTAGGAAGGTGCGGTTTGTGCTAGGCTCTTGGGAATTCGCCAGGTAGCACTATTATTATTACCACATAAGAACAAATCACGTAATTTATCATGATATATTAATCAGCTGTTCTCAGAAAATATTCTCTCCGATACCTGTCACTGAATTGCTGATGTTCCAAGTTGTTAACACGATACAGTTTTTGTGCGGTACAGTAAATTTGCTGTATCAGTTATTTTGCAGTGCTTTCGTTTGCATGTACATTTCATATTGTATGTTCACACAATACTGTTTCGACTGGATCCAGTAAAAAAGCTGTTCTAGCCGATTTCTACATTTGGTTTTGTCTTCGAAAACTGTATCACTAAAATCATCTGTACCGCAAAATAACTATCCGTATCCGGTGGCACATGTACCGGTAATATAAATATGTTCAAACGATACGCTTATTACGCTGGAAGCAGTCTTCAGATCGTCAGCATTGATCTTCTTCATTGATATTCTTCAGCATTGATCTTCTTATTAGTGAATTCCAGTGTCCAGAAGTGGAAGATATTAATTGTGAAAATTTAATTTCTCTAATATATGAGAGACCCGCCTTGTGGGACAAGACTTAAGATTAATATAAAAATAATGAGAGAAAAATGTGTAGAATATTGAATTTGTGTAGAACCAGAATTTGCGTACTTTGATCAAAATTTAAGAGAAACCTTCAGTAAGAAACTTATTTAAAAAAATCTTACACAAATAAAAAAATCCTGGACTGAAATAAATAAAACTGAACTGGAAGCGCAATGGAAGAAGGAGGAGAGCACAGCAATAAGCAGCAAAGCCGGACCGTGTGAACATCACAGTACAGTTGACGCCGTACAGTAAAAAAACCGTACCGCAAAAAAACTGTATCGTCTGAACGGAGCTGCTAACAACTTCATGATAGTTGCTATCAAAAAAGCCGAAACATATTTAGTCTTATTTCTAAACATAATCCGTACGAAGGACGGGCACAATAGCTAGTCATATATAAAAATGAATGTCTGTCTGTATGTATGTATGTATGTGTGTTCCCTATAGACTCCAAAACTACTTGACAGATCGGCATGAAACTTTGGGAATATGTTGTGTGAATATTGGGGATGGTTTCTGACCATAAATTTTAATAGGGTAGCTAATAATTATTATTAATTAAACCATTTTATAGACCTAACCTACTGAACTTGCCGGCCAAACAGCTTAAAGGAACACCTGATAGAAGTCAACAGTTTTTAATCATATGGCAGGCCCCTTAGCGGCGTTATTTACGCTGTCTTTGAACAGCAAAAGACTTTGCACTTAGCATGTAGGCTACCGTGCAGTGGGAGCCTTGCAATATGTAGGAAACAAACGACTAGGTATGATGAAATGTAATTATGCCTGGTTGATGACATCTGTTAACCAATGCAGCTAGAAATTTGAAATGCAGCCTCAGCGGGAGGTGGCGAATAATAAAATCAAAAACCCAACTTCTACCCTTATAGTCGTAGGAGGTTTAAATTTGAAATGTTTCTTCATTCTGAGGTGGTGATTAAGAAAACAACGAAGCCTCTATGTTCAGCTGGAATAGCCCTAGGACTAACTTCTTTCCTAATTTGAAATGTAACCTCAGTGGGAGGTGGCGAATAATAAAATCAAGGAGAATTTTTATGAGAACGCAGCAACGCGCGTCGAGCCAGCTAGTCCAGAATAAATACAATGGATCAATACAAAATATTCAAACACCATAAACAAGATAGAACCAACGTACTCAGGGACCAAACACAATTACTGTATTACATTGCATCATAAGATTTAAAAAATCGGGTAGGTGTGAAGCTCTCAATATAATACAATGTTTGACCTATTAAACGACCCCGGTTATTCGACTGGCATTATGTGTGAAACTGTCCCATTCGAACAAAATTGAAATGAAGACATTGATAAATGCTCCTTTTTATATTAATATCGGGCTATGTATTGGGCCGATCCCTGCAAAACTTGGATGAGACCACCGCTGAATGATGCTCTTTCATTAAAAAAAATTCGAAGTTTCAGTTCGAAATTCGAAAAATTCAGTTCAATAGTGTTCGTATAATTGATGTACAAACATAAAAATAAAAAAATGAGTGGAACTGAGATAATCTTTCTGTTTGGAAGTTGGTGAAAAATGATCGTTCCTGTGGTATTATTACCATTTTATTACAGTTGAACAACAGTGCCAATGTGGCTGTAACTAGAACTTCTATTTGGGCTGTTTGAAATTTTAAACTTTCCTTTTTCTGTGAAAATTGGAATTATATTTCTATTCTTGGATTTCTTATTCCATAACGATCTGCATTGTTAATATTAACTTTTTGTTATATTTTGTTAACTTTACATCAAAAAGTAAATATATTTCTATTTTTTTTAGCTTGGAAGAAATAAATGCTTAAAATTAGTATGTTCTTTTTGAATATCCATTTAATAATAATTAACTATTACTGTACCGCTTTCTGAGCAGAGTCAGCTGTGATGGAGCTGATCAAAATGTAGACAAAACTCTGACCGATTTCAATGTAGAGTCCCAACAGCTGAATCGCCTCCTGTTGGCTGACTTTTTCCAATGTCACATATCTATAAATATATACATACCTATTTATTATATATCATATAAACCTCTATTATGTCTATATCAGTAATTCCTTTAATTATTATATCTAACCCTATTATATATAGAATACCTAAATATAAATATAATATATACTGCATGTACAAAATTACCTGTAAATGGCGCCCGACCATCCAAAACCCAAAAACAGAACATGCAGAAAATTGAAAGCCATCTGCCAGCCATAGATCGACGAAAATGCCGCTGAAAAACTGTTTTGCAGTGCGGCCAACTTCATCCATAGATAGGGGTAGTGCTGTATTCGATTTGAATTACACTCCTCGTTTGTGTAGTCGTCCAACAATTGTCTGGCACAGTTTTTCAGAGAAATTGTCACCATGTTCCACATAATTTCTGTATAGAGACGAGGCAGGTAGATAACTGCATATGTGGACATATATACTATTACAAACAGGATTATTACTACCTGTACCTCTGGTTCTAAAAAAGAGAAGAAAACGATACAAATTATGGTGTTTTCATGTCACCTGAGCTATAAATCTTTTGAATAAATTTCAATCTTTTGAATTTAAGAGTTTGGTTATGTATATTGAGGACTTTCTTTGTAGTGGCAAAGGTGATATTGTTGAAGGTATCCATAATGAATAATAAGACAAAATTGTCACAACCACATTTAATAGAACTTTGAAAAACTAGTTTTGGTTGTTACACCATTATCAATCTCAATCAAACTAAAACTAAAGTACAGAGAAGCTTAATATATACTGAATATGGAATGATACTATTGGCTAAGCGGGAAAGAGGCTGACCTTCATCAGATGTTGTGATTGGCTGTCAAGTCATGCCCACTGGTGGGAGGAATAACAAGCAAAAATATGAGTCAAATCAATAACTAAACACTGTGAACATCAAGAAAGCAATAAAGAAGAAAAATATGTAATAAGGCTAGAATTGAATCAAATTAAAACTAAAAAATTAGAAGCTCACTGAAATTCAGTCAAGGTCAACTGAGAAAAAACACACAAGAACTGTTATTTAGGCTGGAATTATGATAAAACCAAGTTAGTTGTATTAAATTGATTAAAATAAATTTGATCATTTAAACTAGTATTGGAATCGTTTTTTACCAACCTAGTTATCTCCAAAGTTTCTAAAATGTTCAATTGTCTGCCTTTGACAATCAAATACAGAAATTCAACATATTCTTCAGCCTTGAACTTGTGCCCGTTATTAATGAGATGTTCTGCAAAATTTGAATCTCCTTTTTGGGTTTTCCAATCCCTGATATGTTCATTTATTCTATGTTTGAAACGTCTACCAGTCTGACCCACATAAAAAGCATTACAATCTCCGCAATTCAGTTAATAAAATTTTCAATTCAATGCAATTCAATTAAAATTTTTCAGAGCATCTCATTAATAATGGGCACAAGTTCAAGGCTGAAGAAAATGTTGAACTTCTGCATTTGATTGGCAAAGGCAGATAATTGAACATTTTAGAAGCTTTGGAGATAACTAGGTTGGTAAAAAACGATTCCAATACTAGTTTAAATGACCAAATTTATTTTAACCAATTCAATACAACTAACTTGGTTTTATCGTAATTCCAGCCTACATTTAAATAACAGTTCTTGTGTTTTTCTCAGTTGACCTTGACTGCATTTCAGTGAGCTTCTAATTTTTTAGTTTTAATTTGATTCAATTCTAGCCTTATTAAGTATTTTTTCTTCTTTGTTGCTTTCTAGATGTTCACAGTTTTTAGTTATTGATTTGACTTGTATTTTTGCTTGTTACTCCTCCCACTAGGGGGCATTACTTGACAGTCTATCACAACGTCTCATGAAGGTCAACCTCTTTCCCGCTTAGCCAATAGTATCATTCCATGTTCAGTATATATTAAGCTTCTCTGTACTTTAGTTTTAGTTTGATTGAGATTGATAATGGTGTAACAACCGAAAGTAGTTTTTCAAAGTTTTAATAAATGTGGTTGTGACAATTTTGTCGTATTATTCATTAATATTGAGAACATAATAAAGTTTGAGTAGATTGCTGCTAACTTTCCCCTTGCCACTAAACTACAGCTAGGCTAGGTCTACTTGGTTACAAAGCAAAATTCCAACTACATAAAACTATCATGACCAACGCAGCTTCTCATATTTGAACAAATCAAGGGTTTGGGTTTAAAAGTAGCATACAATAAAAGTAGGAAGTATCCAACATCCAACCCTATTCCAAGAGACTAGGATACTTTCTACATTTCAAGTCTTTATTACATTTCTTTTAATAAACATGTACAAACATTTGCGCAGAGGTCGCCCATCTATCCTATTTTCTAATGGGAACTATTTTATTGAATAATGCGCTACTTAAAACATTTCTATGTATTATTTCAAATGTTTCTAGTGTTATAATGATTTTTGTTACATTTGATTTTTTACTTTGTATGCAATGAAAAAATAGAAGATTTATTCATTCAGAAGAATGAATGAATGAAGAGAGCTTGAGCAGATCACTGCTAGCTTCCCCTGCTGACAGTTTTTTGCGGTACAGTAAATTTGCTGTATCAGTTACTTTGCTGTGCTATAGTTCTATCCCTCTATCTCTATCATCTCCAATACAAGTGAGTAAAATCAAATATACTAAATTGAAATACAGTATCAGTTGTGATATTAGATTGTTAATAAAATAGCTTGTGGGCCAAAATTAAACCCCATGTACTTAAAAAGCCATATTTATTTACTCATGTTGGCTGAAGTAGACTTAATACTGTACAAAGCTACCTCAGAAAAGTAGGTTAGGATAATATGATTTTATATAATCAGGATAATATTACTTTATTTATAATATTTTGGCGGGCCGCTTGGCGCAGTTGGTTGGGGCGTCGCAACTTCAACTTGCTGTCGTTTAAGTGGTCGTGGGTTCGAATCCCGCTCCACCGTCAGGCATTTATGTGTAATCATTCACCTCATTACCCACGCACAAGTCTCGGACTCATGTGGGCATCATCAGCAATAAGAAAAAAAAAATATATATAGACTCTGCATAATGTATATGTGGCCGATAGAGCGAGCAAAGCAATTGAAATTTGCAATTATGAAGGACAGGCTTCCACAGGTGTCATACAAAAATATAATTTTTCATAGTTATTTTCAAATATTTCATTTATTTTTTGATATTTTATCCATTAATTATTAGAAAGAAAGCTTATTTGAAACAATCAACAATCTGGTACTTTTAGTGACTCCCTTTAGAAAAAAATAGGGTCTTGAATCGACTTTCTGCTGCGGTTCCCACTCAGCCATGTGCCTGGGAAGGCGTACTAAAGGTGCTTACACAGTGAAGCATCTAAGACTTGATGATAATCACCATTGCAATATCAATATCAAACACATGCTGTCGAATTGTCATACTCATATCAGTCATATACCATATGATACAACAGTGTGTTTGTTATCTTGTTTGTTTTAATCATCCAGTATTTGATGGTCTACTGTCCAAGCAAACTATTTTACGTATTTTAATAATAAAGTCTTTATTAATACTTAGTATTTTGAAGGTACTTGCCATAATTTTCGTAATACTCAGAATTATGGTAAGAAATTACCATTCCAAAAATACCCAGCGTGGTGGTCAGTACAACGACCAATGAAATATGGTAGTTCAATGTTTTCAGTTGTTTACCAGTAAGTCTTTCATATTCGTTCTCGAAATTCTCCCATTTTTCGAAAAAATCAAGTATTTGTCTCGTTTTCCAATAGTATAACCACTTTTGGGTGACTGCTGCATTGAAAATAAGCAGTTCACCTATCGATAAAGTGATGAAGTCCACATTCCTTCCAGCATATAATATATTATATATTCTAGAAGCTTCATATAAAATAAAACATATTGTGATGGAAGTGTAGATGAAGGTTAGTAGATAGCAATAGATGAGCAATACATAGCGAATGAAGCGTTTCGATGCTGAATTTGAATGGAAAGGATAAATGCCAAGAAGCAGGAAAAAGTGTCTCAAGAGGTTAAAGGATCTCTTAAGTGAGTGTGGGTTGCTTTCAGTCATTTTTTTAGAATCTGCGAAATATAAAACAAATTTTATCAGCTTATAATGTCTTTCATCAGAAACGAAAATACATTTCTGATAAAAATACAACCTATAACTTAATTTAACATACTCCAAGAAACTCCAAACATGAAGATTTCATCATATTTAATTTAATGAAAATTAGGGACCAGCACAATGAAGCATCCAATACTCGATGATAATCTGGATGGTGATTATACTAGCTGTGGAATAGTGGTGGTATTCACTGCTCCAACTGTTATATACAACCATAAGCAGCTATCTCAATCAATTTCCTTATTCAGAAATTTGTCCAGCCTTCATTTTACTTGTCATTTGAACAGGTACTTTGCAAAATTAGCTGAAAAATATAATAGGCCTAAAAAATGTCAGAAGTAGGTAACTGCAGTAATTTTTTATATATTCAGCAAAGAATGCAAAACATATTTAGCTTATTTTACATAAAACCTGACCAAATTACAAGTAAAATGTAGGTGCGGATTTATAAATTTGATAAATAAATGTTTTATTTCTCAAGAATGACATAATAAAGTAAATAATTGATGGGGCTTGTTGCTAATTTCTTAGATTTTTAATTTGTAACGAAGTATTTCCGCACTTATGTTTATATATAAACTTTTCATTATTTTAGTGATTACAACAAACTCACAAAGTATTCATCACTATGCGAAATATTCTGTATAAACTATAAATTATAAGTACATCTATTTGATTTTTAAATAAATTTGATTTAAGTAGTGTGTACTACTTTTACACAACAAAGAAATACATTTTCAACTAACTAATCAACTCTTTTAAACACTAAGATGATTTTTTAAACAAATCACTCACCAATAGAAATATTCTAAAACTGCATAAAAATACAATTTCCAAATTTGCACTAAATTTCTGAACACAAAACAGAAACTAATTTAACTTCAATTGCATTTGTAATACTTTGTACTTTCTACTAACTGTAAACATCTTGTTAGAGTCTGTAATGATTAGATACAATTTCCTCTAATTCTACTACAACTTTTTTAAATGTTTAAATTTATTTGTAATGGTTTACCACACCTTGAAAAGTATAATGTATCTATTGAAACGCCCTAATTAATGTGGGCTCAAAATTCATGCTGTCCAAAAATAAGTAACCACCTTCTGAATTTCGTATAACCACTAATTAATTGAGGACGTTGTAAACACGTTATGCTCTGGAGGCATGGGCTGATGGCCTTCAAGTGTACTAAACACATACAGGATGTAATGTTTCACAAGGAAACTGCCACACTGCTCAAGATTATCCCTCTTATCAATATTTCATTTATCAAAAAGTCATCTAAAAGTAATTTATTATATCTCGCCTTCCATTCATTATGACTTGTCATCCATTGCTACCATTGTATTCTTTGCTGTTATAAATAGTTGAATCATAAAAATTATGATGTTGAAGATCCATCTTGTTTCCACTACTATACTTTATGATAAAAACTTGAAAAACACTTTTACACAGTGTACGAGTGTAGTATGTGTCGTCTGATGATGCTCTTGACAACAGAGTGAAACGGCCGTCATGCAATAGCGTGAGTCATAATTTCCACTTGAAGGTTTTTTCAAGTTTTTATCATAAAATTGAAAAAGAAATGTTCATATAAAAAACATGTGTCTGTAAACGCTTCGTTACAGAAATCATAATGGCGGAAGTTTGCAGCTACCTCTAATTATTTACTTATTTAGAAATCTTAAGGCCTTTATTAAGGTGGTAATTGAATAGGTTTCATGTAAAAGGTGTTCCAAATCGATTAAAACATATACCGTACAGCCTGTAACTGCCATTGCTATTGAGATATTGTATAAAATTCGCAAAAATAGATTTTAAAAAGTTGTTTTTCAGTGGATTTACTAGATTATTTGTGGATAGTTAACAATATTGTCGACCACAAAACGTGTAGGAAATAAAATTCTAAAAATATAATGTGGGATCATCAATTAGCCTAAAATGTACCCAAAGTTCAGAAATTAGGTTTTTATTGGATCAAAATACACAACACATAAGTTAAGTTGGAAAAATATTTGAAAAATCACCTCGACCAATAAAACGAAAATATTTTACATTTAGGTTTGTTTTTGCTAGTGGCTACTGTGTGATTCAACGTTTTCACTAAACAAAAAAAAACATTATTAGAAAGAATGTGTTTAAAAAGAATAAAACATATTTTTAAAACAAAAAAAGAAACCGACTTCAGTGAAATGATAAAATACTCACGTACTTAAAAGTTTAAAATAAAGTATTTACTTTAAACTGAGAAAATTTTAAATTTCATACAAGTAATCTTTTGAAGTCGGCGCCAAATATTTTATGAAGTTGATAAGAAATTCTATCTAATATCAAAACTAACACTGTATTTTTTTGGAGGATGAAGCCCACATAGGTCTGAGACCTGTGCGTGGCTAATGAATTGTATGATGGAGATTGATGAGTTGGACCTACAGTTTTAGGTGGGTTCCGAACCACCAGGAAGTGATTGATAAGAAATTCTATCTAATATCAAAACTAACACTGTATTTCAATTAAATATATGATTTACACTCACTTTTACTGAAATACAGTGTCAGTTTTGATATTAGCATTGATCAGGGATAGTAAGTAGATGTCCCACCTCAATGTTAAAATATTGGACGAAAAAATGCTGGCGCGATCTATTGGCATCTTTCGATATCTGGTCGTAATGGCACGGTGCAGTTAGCGCAATCTGGTGGAACGACTTGGAGCGAGTGAAAGAGGAACTGGGTATGAGAGAGAAGGTGACCAACTGGCTTGACCCCACTCCACAGCACTATGCGAAAGAGAGCGGAACTGTGTATGAGAGAGAAAGAATGAGGACAAACCCAATGATAGACGAATGATAGACTTTCTTTCCTACCATAGGCGAAACATCAACCCTTCATTCTATGATTCTACACATCTACAAGCCAACGAGTCAAATGCAAGAAAGATGGGACGAATGCTCAATCCTTCTCAATTCTCATTAACCTTTTTCATTATTCAACTTCTGCAGATTGTTTTGAACTAATCCTTTACAATCGAACATCATTATTTGTTGAACTTTATAAATATTTCCTCAATGATTTACAATCGTTTTCCTTTTAATTTCAACGAACAGAGACGAAATCCTCATGTACACTCAGAAACCCGTGTTAATGAATAGTCTCAGACTTTTACCAGCTGAAAAAACTCCACTAAAAGCTAAAATTAAAAACTATACAAAAGTTGAAAAAAAAAATGATTACCGTACTGTAATTGATAAATATAGAAATTTTCTAACCCAGTAAATGCTTTATTAGCAAATTATAAAATATAATTATTGATTATTATTATTAATTATACATTTTATAAATAAATCAAATTATCAAATAATATAATCAATAACCGCAAAGTAAGTACAGAAGTGAAGATTTTCACAATGCCAATTGATTTTTGGGGAAATTTGTATTGCAGGGTCTTGAAAGACTTAAATATTGAGGTACAGTATTTCCCATTGAATAAAGCATAAAAAACTGTTGAAGCCTCGATTTTAAAATGATTGATTTTAAAATTTCTCTGAATTTTCTTGGGAATTGTATGGAAATAGTTGAATTATAAACATGTAGGCTTTTGAGAGCAGTTTCAAGCAGAGCTTGACGGTATCCACTGTAGCTTCCTGAAAATAGCATCCCACAAATTCACGTCTACTACCCCTTAAATTATTAAAAAACAATGATTCTTGTTTCGTCCACAGCTGGTGAACGAACACACACAAGGATACATGTTACTTAAAAAAAAAACGTTTTGTTCTTCATGGCTTAATTTCTAAAACTATAAAATGATATAAATTCACAAATATAAATAAAATTCATATGAATAATATGAATTTTGATAATTCACAACAGTAAGGTTATCATTACGAGGAATAACATATTTGTTTGAGAGAAACAAATCATTTCTAATATTCCAAATAAGTATATTAACTAGTGAGCCGCCAGGCTGAGAACACGCCAGCAAACAACTCATTTTGGTAAAGGGCGAAAGGGTAATTCATTTCCAGCTTATCCTAGGAGAAGGTGGTTACAAAAAAACGGCCGTTTCGAAGATACTGATTTAGATCAAATTTCCAAGAAAGTATCTCAAGTCCAGCATCAAAAATAATCAATAATGATCATACTACTTGAAATTCAAAAATCCAGAATTAATCTAGCCATGGTTGCTCTGATACACAGATGCTATTACAAATTCATAAATCTTCAATTGTATTAAAAGACGTTAATCGATCAAAAAGTCAGGAAGGAACTCTTGTAATCTGATAGGCTCCCAAGATTCTGAGATTAAGTAGATCTATTTCAATATGTAAAAGCAATGATAAAGTAGTATGGTAAGGGATGATAAGGAAGTATTCACCATGTTGGATCAGAATATTCAATTCATTCATAATAAAATAGATAGAATCGAAGTATTTTTGGAACAAGAGGCTCCTGATATAGTTATTTTCACAGAGCATGGTTTAAAAGAATATGAAATGTCACAACTTAATATTCCAAACTAGTGACTAGTTAAATAAATAAATTTAAATTATCTCATAAATTACTAGCCGGCAGACTCGCTTCGCTCGCCTTAACCGTCTAGCCAGGGGGCTCCGCCCCCTGGACCCCCGGGGGGTCCAAATAATTTCCATTGTGATTAGATAAATTTACAAAAATAGGTGATTTTGGGGAGAATTTTGATACCATTACTTAGTATGCATCTAGGGTCTTAATCAAACATATACTTTTCATAAACGTTGGCTTTTAGCTATTGAAATTATTTTGGTAGCTCGGGATAAGTTTGCTTTGTTTGAAACAAATTATTATTCATTAATAGACCCAACCTACTGAACTTGCCAGCCAAACAGCTTAAAGGAACAGCTGATAGAAGTCAACCGTTTTTAATCATATGGCAGACCCCTTAGCAGCGTTATTTACACTGTCTTTGAACAGCAAAAGACTTTGCACTTTGCATGTAGGCTACCATACAGTCGGAGCCTTGCAATATGTGGGAAACATATGACTGGGTATGATGAAATGTTATTATGCCAGGTTGATGACATCTGTTAAGTGCAAATTTCAAAATATTTGGCTGTTTATCACCAAACTTTTCAAAAATCGTCGATTTTGGGCCCATTTTGGGGCTAATTTTGAAACTTTTTTCCAAGGTACATCTAAGGCCGATACTTAACATGAATACCAAAATTTATCTGATTTGACCTTATGGTTCTCTAGAAATTGTTGTCACCTAAATTTTCAAAAATCTTCATTTTTGGGCCCATTTTGGGGTAAATTTTGAAACCCTTTCTTAGCACGCGTCTAGTCCCCCTACTGAATACGTGTATCAAATTTTATCGTTTTTGGTCGAGTGGTTCCTGAGAAACTGTGATGAATGAGTCAGTCAGTGGTATTTCGATTATATATATATAGATATCATTATATCATAAATTTCTCCACCCCATGATCAATTCAGGTAATTTTTTTCCAAAATCAAATGACATCATGAAAATCTTTAATGCCAATGAGTGAGTTTGCAGTTTGTATTTATTAAACTGTCAAAGCAACATATTTACAGTTACAATATATAGGCCTAGTTAGTGCAGCTCACGCTTTGCGTTCTTGTATCTAGATTTGACAACACTGGCACAAGCGTAGCGATATTCAGAACGGTATTGTATTGTACTAGGAGAGAGAGAGAGAGAGAGAGAGAGAGAGAGAGAGTGAGAGAGAGTGTGAGAATGAGTGATAAAGAGGGAGATCCCAATTTACTGGGACTGTACTTCAGCCGTCTCGAGTCTTGAATATAGGCTTCATTTTTTATAAAAAACAAGTAGTCACGTTTCGGTTCAATTAGAAAATTACGAAAATAATGTTTGACACTGATAAATTCATCGCAAACCTATGTTGCTCATATTATGTTTTCATTATTTACAATTGAATTTAAAATGATTTACATTTGAATTTCTCCTCACAACAAAATTGATAAATCGAATTGTTTCTTTCTTGGTAGCGTCAGGCTATAACTCATTTAATAGCTTCAATAGACATTAGACAGTATTAATATTCAACTCCACTTAAAATTTGCAAAATAAATTTGCTACTTATCAAACCTGCTACAAATTGCACGGGAGAACGCAAGACTCGAGAACAATGCGAACTAGTATTTATAAAATACGGTTAAACTAACTTTTATTACTTTATATTGAGGCAACTACAACAAAAGCACTTCCATATAAATGAGGACATTATTAACGAGTTTGTCATAAAGAAAGCTATGTGAATTTCAACATCAAGATAACATGGCGTGAGTTGTTTCAGAGAAGTTTGTATTTTTATTTATTTTTAAACAAAAATGATCCAGTCATTAACTACATTTTGTGTAATTACATTTCACTCTATGGACAGCTTAATCGGAATTGCCCACAGCTCTGCAATTACGCTAAAGAGAGTCATTAGCATTAAAATATAAAAATAATTGTATAATAGTGATCACTTTAATTTTTAAACGAATCTTAAAAAAGTAGCCAAGGTAAAAAACAAGTAGTTACTGTAACTAATTTGATTTTATCACTAAATGTACTTCGGGTTTAAAAAAGATGAAAACGCCAATGAACTCTATCATTTTGTAGTAGAAATACATGATATGAACTATCTATAGAGGGGGCGGAAAATTGACTAGCCTATAGGCGGCATACTCTTAAAATCCGGCCCTGATAAAAACATTCGAACAGTTGAAAATTTATCATGTTTTCAGTAAATTTTAACATCCTACACGAAAGTCAATTTGAATTAAATGCTATGCATTTAGCACTTACATGCTTTTTCCTTTCTTCTTACTCCTATTTCTCTTCTAATAGGCTACTAAATTTCAAACTATTTAGTACACAAGTATTTCTTTATTTCTTTATTTAAGAATCACTGGTACAGAAGAAGAACAACAACAAAGAAGAAGAGAAAGAATTTTTTTTAATGAAAAATCCACGAATGATTAACATTTCAGGGTTAATCTAGCATGTTATCAGTTAAATAGAAATACTTAAATGATCCCTTCATTTATTACTTATGAAAGTGAGAAAGTAAGATTAAGGGTGTTTGAACGCCTCTGGTCTTCACTGTTGGATAAAAATAGTTGGAGAGTTCGATACCCGTAGCGCTGAGTGTAGTGAAGCTCGCAATTCAGTTTCTGTCTTCCCCCACTCTTCCAACAGGCCACTCGACCCTCTCGCTTATAGACTCTCTCACTTCTCTGTTGACGCGCCAACCTATCTGTCAAAACGGAAGTCACGCGTACGCCAGCTCACTGTCACCTCACCACCTCCCACCGTCCCGCCCTTTAGGGTGATTCACATACCTGCTAGCAAAGACAATGTAATATTTACATTATATTATCTTTGCTGCTAGTGAACATCCACAATCTGCTATTGGATTGCAATATTTACGCAGCTATCTATGATCAGTGAAGGAAAATGTGACCACAATAAATACACCAACCACATAGTACTATTCATAACAAACGTTTATTGCATTTGAAAATGTTTTCTTATCAGAACAAGTACAGTAAACAATCAATGTAATGCAGACATTATCTCTATCTATAAAAGGATGATACCCTGACCCACTCAACGCAGAGCCAAAACTACTAGGCCTATGAACTTGAAATTTTGTATGAACAATCCTTATAGAATTTCACCGTGCAATAAGAAAGGATTTTTCAAAATTCGCAAATTTAGGGGTGTTTTTAGGGGGTTAAAGTTTTGTCTATGCAAAGCACGGGTATATGGCTAGCTAGCTTACTGGGATCTTTTAATCATATGGAAAATAATTTGAAATTTTTCGATCTGCTGTACACGCTGTTTCGATGGACAAGCTGTTTGTGTGTTTTGCAAATCATCATTCACCTAACCTACTGAACTTGCCGGCCAAACAGCTTAAAGGAACAGCTGATAGAAGTCAACAGTTTTTAATCATATAGCAGGCCCCTTAGCGGCGTTATTTACGCTGTCTGGAACGCAAAAACTTTGCATGTAGGATACCTTGCAGTATGTAGGAAACATATATGACTGGGTATGATGAAATGTAATTATGTCGGGTTGATGACATCTGTTAACCAATGCAGCTAGAAATTTGAAATGTATTCTCAGTAGGAGGTGGCGAATAATAAAATGAAAAACCTAGCTTCTACCCTAATAGTCGTGAAAGGTTTAAATTTGACTTTCAATTTCAATTCAATTCATTCACAGTATCATTACAACAAAGGTCCTCCTAAACCATTACTTTCTTAGTAATGGCGAAGGTGATATTGTGGAAGGTATCCATAATGAAAAATAAGACGAAATTGTCACAACCACATTTATAAATAATAAACAATAAATGTGGTTGTGACAATTTCGTCTTATTTTTTGTTTAAATTTGAAATGTTCATTGAGAGGTGGTGAGTAAGGTCTTACTGTGTAAGAAAACAACGAAGGAGGCCTCTCTGATCAGCTGGAAGAGCCCTAGGACTAACTTCTTCCCTAATAGTCAACCTTTCCCTAAGATTGAAATTTGAAATGTAACCTCAGTGGGAGGTGACAAATAATAAAATCAAGAATTTTTTATGAGAACGCAGCAACGCGCGTCGGGCCAGCTAGTTTTATATACAGGGGTCAATACAACCAAAGGTCTACCACTTTTCGTTTACTGTCTGTCCATCTGTAGGCCTATGTTTTTGACAAAACAATTTATAGCTCAAATAGTACTGAACCGAGTTTTACCAAATTTTCAGACAAAAAATTAAAAAAGGTTTAAATCCAAAAAAATTGACATAGATAAGGCAGATAATCAGAAATAGACAATCAGAAATCTCACACAACACCGAGATTTTCAGACGATGTCAGAAAACAACGATCTGACAGAATGAGTATTGGAGGAGAAGGATTAAGGTTCGAAACAAATTTAAAAAAATTGAAGTACAGACTTAAATGATCCTATGAGGTTGCAAGGAAGGAAAAAAAATAAAATAAAAATGACTAAATCAAAATGTTATAACTTATAAGCAGAAGACATAATATATTAAAAAATTGTGTGTTTGCCGCGTTTTTTGTTCAAAAGGAAATATCTTCAATACAGTTTTAAATTCCTATATCAATTCGTTAAGATACATATATACATTTTGTGCATACACTATTCTGTTTCAGTTTCAACCTCCAGAAAAAGTAGCCATTTTAAACTGAGAAAAATCTAAGAACTCGTAAAAAAACCATTAACAAATGTAATAGTCTTATAAAATGTTGTGAAATAAAGAACAAACTAAACAAAAATCAACAAATAAACATATACAGGCCTACACAAATTCGTATTAAAATATATAACTTATACATCAGTTTGTGATATAGAGGGCCAATTTCTACTCAACTCCATAAATCAAAATTACACCTCCATAACTTATAAAAGAACACATCATGTTTTTCACATAAAACAGCTTCTTTACCGTTTTAATTTCCTAAATAAGACAATTTATATACATATTTACAAATTATTTATTACTCCTCTGTTTTACTTTTAACCGTCAACTTATGATATGAAATATTACAATACATTTTTAATTATTTGCAAAAACAAACCTATAAAATATATGGGTGTTTAAATTTAGGGCCTATACTTTTAATTTAACATTTTTTTATTTCTTTTCCTCCCGTTTTATTTGTGCTTCAACTATGTAGGGTGGGTCACGAACGCGAAGCTGCCGGTTTATCCTACTGTCTACAATTTCTGGAAGCATGCATTCTTTGTAGAAACACGTAAGTTTGGGGAGGTTTCTTCAGCAATTTTCTTTTCTGCCAAACTTTTCCTCATAAGAATCGAACGTTTACATCGTTTGTGTGGACGACGTTTTGGCGTCATATTCACGCTAATAAAGTGTTGACTACTGGAAAGATAAACTCCACTACTAGATAGAGATGAACAAGTCGAATTCGTATGTCAGTGCAATCGGTCACAACACAAATTCAAGAAGACGGAGGAATCCCCAAGGTTACTCCCGGCCACTCAGCCGTGAATGGGAAGGCTACCGTCCCCCCAATGCCACCCCTCCACTCCACGCACGCGCGTTTTTGCGCACGAGCGCACGTATAAACATTGACTTCTTCAAACAACCTTCGTTTCTAGACGGATACATATAATGAAAAACAAAAAATTGCATTGGGTAGGGAATTAAAACCCACGTATGCTAACCTAAATTTTAAACTGAAAATTTCTCTGTACAATTCAATAAAAAAAATATTTTGTAAAAAAAAATTAAAATTGATGTTTATTTTTTTAATGAAAATAGATCACTAGAAAGAGCATATTTTAAAGAAAATTGTCCCAAAGTTTCATTGCTATGGTGTTTTTCGTTTCCATTTGTAGCTTGCTTGAAGAATGCTCAAAATGTACACTTCAAGGTCACACATAGGCCGCAATTAATTTTTTTCGATTTTTTAAATCTCACATTTGGTTTTGTCTAGATGAACTTTAAAGTTTCCAACAAAAAAAAGTAAATAAAATTTTTTGTTCAAACACCCTTAATTTACCAGTAACAAAAATGTCAAAAAGTTGAGTCGCTGTAGCTACTGTAGAGGGGAAGATCTTGCCAATCTTCAAAAGTGGTGATAGAGAAAAGGTAGAAAACTATAGGCCCATTAGTATTTTAAATGTAATAAGTAAAATTTTTGAAAGAGTAGTTCTAAATAGGTTACTTCTGCACCTTCAAGAAGCTAACTCTATCTGTGATGAACAGCATGGCTTCCAGAAAGGGAGATCAACAAAAACAGCCATAGTTTCTCTAGTTGAAAAACTAATAGATATAATAGATTCAGGTGATAAAGCTACTGCAATCTTCTTAGATCTGTCAAAGGCATTTGATTGTGTTAATCATAGAACTTTATTGGAAATACTGCAAAATGTAGGTGTAAATGGGGTTGAACTGAAATGGTTTGAATCATATCTTATTGGGAGAAAACAATGTGTAGAACTAACTACAGTAGTTGGTAATAGTATAGTAAAGAATAAATCTAATAAATTAGAGGTGCAAGCTGGAGTGCCTCAGGGGTCAATACTAGGTCCATTGCTTTTTTTGTTATATGTCAACCGTTTACCTAAAGAATTAATTAGTGGTAGAGCCCTCTTATTTGCTGATGATACATCACTCATTTTCAGCAATTCCATTCTAGATAATTTAGAAATAAGTGCCCATATAGGTGTGCAGTCCATTGTCCAATTTTTAAATCAGTTGAAATTAACTATAAATAGTAAAAAATGCCAATACCTTCAATTCAAAAACAAACATAATTTAAATAAAGATAGGGCTATAAACGTGTTTGTAAACGATAATCAATTAGACCAGGAAGAAAAAATTGCATTTCTAGGAGTTATGTTGGATAGACGATTGACCTGGACTCCATACATTGAGAAAATATGTAGTAAAATTTCATCTGGGGTATTTGTCCTGCGACAGCTCGCTAGATTGAATGACAAAAAGTTACTTTTTACAGCTTACCATGGGCTCTTACTGTCACATATTAGGTATGCTATCTTAGTATGGGGTAATTCATCAAAACAAAATCTTGATAGGGTGTTTAAGATCCAAAAGAAAGCGGTTAGGTGTATAGAAAGAGTAAATAGATTAGATTCATGTAGACCGTTGTTCAAGAGACATGGTCTCCTAACTGTACCCTGCTTATATGTGTATGAAGCTACTTTATAAGTAAAAACGAATGATATTAACCAAAATCTTGATATACATGATTATAATACAAGAAGCCGAGGAGATTATCACTTGGTGAGTCACAATAGTAGCTTATTCAAACAAAAACCTAGTTATATTGGTAGGAAATTCTACAACAAGCTACCGCAGTTTTTGAAGAGTCTTGAAAATATAGAAATATTTAAAAAACAATTGAAGAAATATTTAGTTGATAAAGCTTTTTATAGTGTACAAGAGTTCCTTTCACATCAAAATTAAGCCTCACCTCAACTAATTGAAGTAATTATGGTATCTAGTGTATAATATTGTTGATCTGACTTGTCTTATACTCCTTAACTGGAGTCTCCAAGACGTAATCTACAAAAAAAAAATAATAAAAAAAATAAAAAGATTTCTACATTATGATTTTTTTTTCTGAGGATGAAGCCCACATAGGTCTGAGACCTGTGCGTGGGTAATGAGTTGGATGATGGTGATTGATGAGTTGGACCTACAGTTTTAGGTGGGTTCCGAACCACCGGGAAGTGATTTTACAGCAGAGAACACTGTCTTTTTTGCCTGCCAATCTAATCGGTCACTGTTACGAACAGGACCTACGAGAACGCAGCTTTTCTATCTGATTGAACAGATACCTGCTACGGCTCGCGGTTTATTTAAACCGACAATTTGTATTATGATAACAACTACTAGGTAGGCTAAATGTAGGATTGTCTGATTGATAAATTACTTAACTGGTAGCACCATCAGAAATTCTCACAACGCTGTCTTATGAGTGGTAGTCACAAAAGTCGACTACAACCAGGAACTTACCATTTGATGATTTTCAGACAATTTGTCGACTCTCCTCCAATAGATTGTTACAGCAATGCTGTTTGTAGCTTTGCAGTATTTTACCAACACCTCATAGAATTTATAGAACACAGAAACCTTTCATTAATTCCTCCATAGCAATATTTGGTGATTGAAAACACTATGAAATATAGTCAAAGTCTGCTTGTAAGATTATAGTTTCAAGGCAATGACTTTCAATGTGTCACATAAAACCATTTAACTCTAACTTATCAAAAGAAATTCAACAATCTTGAAATTATGAAATGAATTCAAAACATTCAACTAGTTTCCAATAATTTATAAGTTTTGTCACACACAACTGCTGACTAGATTGTTTTGTCAGACTTAGTTAATCGAAAAAGACAACTTAAGGACTGAAAATTATTAAATATCAATGTACTTTTGCAGAAAACTGTTGCATATCAACTTAATTAGTATGACAACATTTGGTGAAAAATATTTCATGAATTCCATTGAAATTGTAATATTCCAATATATATTATACAAAATTAGAGATTAATTCTATTGAGATACCAATCAATGAAAATCTGGAGAGTTGAAAACACCCATAAACCCTTGTTTCGATTCTGGATCCTTTCTGGGGTCTTGAATTAAATTACGAAACTGCAGAAGAATTATCCAGTAATTTATCCATGCAAGAAACACCTGAAGAAAATAGACAACATTTATGATCAGCAATATAATATGTTGACTAGATACAGTAACATATAAAGTATATAATATAATAATGGTTTAATATATATATTTATATATTTACTAGACTTGTTCAATAATTATTGGATGGATCAGTCAGAAATCATAAATAAAAGATCTACTGAACCTCATCAAGATTCACTGCATGGTTTTGTATCAAGGTTATCAAAAATCATTTTCTATTAACCTTGGTTTTGTGTCACAATATTGCACACAGTATGACTAGCAAAGAAGCTACCAACGAACATAAGCTTTTCTCTACTTTAAGTGACTTCTAAACCCAGTCAGTGGCGTACTGAGGTAGTAGGGGGTATGCGGTTGTTTTTTTTTGTTTTTTTTTGGGTGGGGGGCTCCATATACAGAGTGTCCTATAAAAAATAAAGAAACTGCCATTACCACCGTAAAAATAAATCATGAATATAGCTTTACCAATCATTGGGGCTAGCCAAATAGGAGGAGTTTAAAGAAAGCAAAGATCAATAGATGTCATAATAACTTATGTTAACATTAACTAGAAAGGTTTTAGCATCCATTATTATTTTCATCAATCAACTCAAATGCTGAGCCCATTGTAATAATAAAAGCATGTAGCCCTTATTATATACATTAAAAAAATATTTTTTAAATGTTTTTTGCAGTCTTCACTTTATTTTGTTGCTTTAATTGAATTCAATTCACTTATTTTAGTTAGTTCCTTCATTTTTTTTAATGTTTTGAAGGAAAGTATTTCAGAACTATTCATACCCACCTTACAAAAAAAGTCTCTATCAATTCTGCCATAGCCACCCAACTTTATCTGGGTTTTCGTTTTAGTCACAGTTTTCAAAAATCTCTTTTCCTGTAAAATAACATTAAAAGGAAATAAAAGAAAATACACATTTTGGAAACATATGTATAATAATAGAAAATACTGTAAAATTATACAATAAATAAGCATTTAGGTAATTTAAGATGCGTAGAACATATAATAATATGTTAAAGAATGAAACTATGAAAATATAAAATGCATCAGAACACACTACAAATGAGATTGTGTTTGATATAATATTAAAGAACTGAAAATCTTGATGTCAACAAAACTACCTAATCATATATTATTTTATCTATGACTGCATTATAAATTAGTTATTAGAAGTTGGAGAGTAATGTCATAACAGCCGACTATTCACGCCTGATCAAAACTATTGCATAATGAAGCTAATATAACACTGCTGTGACTTATCGATATTGACCCTAGACCAGGGGTCTCCAAACTTTCCAGCCCCAGGGCCAAAATTATTACTCATTTCATTTTTCTACTATTATCATTGGCATAGCTTGATGTTCAGTCTCTCAATAGTCACACCACTGACTATTATCTACATATCTCTGTATAGTGTGTGTGGAAAGTAGACTTTAGGTCAGGGGTCCTCACTAGGGTTTCTTAGAGAGCCAAATAGGTCCTATCAAATTTTCTGAGGGCCGCAATAATTACAAATTATACAGTTTAGGTCTTAAAAACCTAAACTTTAGGTTAATTACAAAATATATTTTTCTTATTGCATTGCAATCTTAACATAATTGAAATCTATTTACATGATATAAATTGACCCTACAAACCGGTTAAGTAAAAAATAGGTGAAAATTTTGATATAGGAGGTTGGTTTAAAAAATTATGGGGTGCTTTTGGTGTTTAAAATTGCACTATACTATGAAGAGGCGTTAAATAAATTAATTTCAAACAATATTATTACAAAATAAATTTATCACTAAAGTAAACTGTTTTGCATATTAAAAGTGAAGAGAAATATATATACTTGACTCCAGGAATAGGCCGACTTGAATTTGTTAATTCTTTGAAGCCGATGGGCGAAATCTTCCACAGCTCTTTAATATGGCATCTATATTAGCAGGTTGGGAAGAAACTCAAATTCTCAAAATGTTGTCATAGTTCTCGTTAACCTGGATCTGTACTTGCTTTTTATGAACTTCAGTTTATTTAATGTAGATTCACAGACGCAGATGCAAAAACACACAACATTTTCTGAGAACAGTCAAATAAGTTAGGAAATTTGTCCTTTTCACATGCTTTCCAAAACTCATAGTTAGCTATATCCATCTTTTTCCTTAAAAAATACTTTTAAGCTCCATATCATGCTGAAGATCAATTAACTCGTTTTTCAAATCCCTAGCTTTGTTTTCAAAAATAGAAAGATGAGCTACATTTTCTGTAGTGGATTTTCCATGCGAAATGGTTCTTGATACTTCCTAAAGTCACTTAACCTCACAGACATTTCGTCCTTTAGGTCGGCCAACAGCTTTAGCAAATCAGAAACATTCATCTGAATTTTCATCAAACAGCATTTTAACAAAAGGAAAGCTGGAATAATCGCTGTTTGACAATTCTTTGATATACATATTGAGCTTTTGTTCCTGGGAAAACACAATATTCATCATTTTTGTTACAATTTTATTGTGATCTTCTTGGAGTCGGGTCAGTGTTCCATTCATAATGCCCATTGCATCAGTGAGAAACGCTACTTTAAGCCACCAACTAAAATTATAAACATCAGGATTCTCTTTCTTTATTTGTAGCCAAAAAGAAAGCTAAGTCCTGTGACCGTCTCATGCAAGTTGAGTCAGACAGCTGATGTTTTGAAACTTCATCTAATATTTGTTTACTATAAGATAGGTGGGAAAGCAAAGTTTCACAAACGGTGATGACACACTCTTTTACAATTTCTGCATCAGAAAATGGCTTCATCTTATTTGCTAAACTTTATGTTAGTTGGTAGGATGCTTTTGTAGTAAGCATCATTCTTGTTCATTGCATTAAAAGGAGTACTACATTCACAAGCAACAGACTTTTTTAAAGACTGTCATTTCTCCTCTCAGATCTTAGATTTTTGGGAATTTTTCTTATACAAATCTGTACTGAGCTAGATAAAACTCCCCACTGATGACAAGCAGTAAATAACTAGACAGCCAGTGCCACTATGGTGGGGATGACTGATGCGCAAGACAACGCTGCTAGCAATTAGTAAATAAGGAGAGAAAGACACCGACAGATTTTCAATGAATAGATACATATAATATTATTAATAAAATATTAAAATTGTTTTTATTCCTAACACTATGAGGGCCACAATAAATTGTTCCAAGGGCCGCGTGTGGCCCGCGGGCCGCATAGTGAGTATCGCTCCTCTAAAACAACATTTTTAGCAAATCCAAATATTTTTCTTAACATGACATTCAAAAATATATTATGAAGTCACCAAATCAAATCAAATCAAATCAAATATTCTTTATTCCACTAAAAAAGACATGTTACAAAAAAAATATGACACTTGCACATAATAACTGGAAAACCCCTACAAGACTATACGTCTGTGTGTAGGGGTGAGTTCTGAGAAGCCAAAATAAAACAGTAAATATACAAATTTAGCAGAACAATATAAAAATTTACTAGAATTATAAATTTGCTACGAATAAACGTCCTTTTGAACCAAAAAAAGGTGATAGAATAAAAAAAATGTATTATAAAAAAATTATAAAATTATAGAAGATAACACTGTATAAGAATGATCGAAAGACAGTAAATTCGGAAATAAATAATATCATCAAGGAACAGACACCAGCGGATCTCTAGGCGACTCTTACTTACAGAGAAGAGAGAAAAAGAGAAAAAAAAAAAAAAGGGTAAAACTTATAATGGTTCTAGTGCCAATAAACAGAATGAAGCAGGCTTTCTGACCAGATAGAATGTCAAGGATTAATGTCACCCATTAATGTCAATAGATTTATAATTATTATTATACTACTCTATTGAATATGAATTAGCTAAAATAGTTATGTTTAGGATTTGTGCAGGAAGTTAAGCTATTTCTTTTTTACCTTTACAAAATAATGTTACCTATGTAAAGAATCCAGGGCTTTTTTTAAAATCATTTATTTTAAACCAGATCTGAACTAGCTTGTTATTTTGTATATTATGTAATATTATATGTCCATTACGAACCATGCTCAAATGTGTTTAAAATGCACCAATTCAAATGTAATTTTTAAACTTTTTCCGGGGTAGGACCCCTGGTAAGTCACAGCTCCGGTATTTCTCAATTTAGAAATTAACCCCGTAAAATCGCAGCCACGTCTCGATTTGAACTTCCCTTTTCCACTTCAATGATGTCCCCCTCCAGATGACAAGACGGCCGAACCACGTGATGCACCGAATATAATTTCAGTGGAGTCACCAAAATTCCAAGGGAGGTCATTGCACACTTCAAACATTCCAAATACAATAGAAATTTCATCACAACTGAAAATACAGTACCGTACTGTGGAAATGCTTGAAACCTGCAATAAATTTGACTACCTAGACGCAAGTTAGCAAAACCTTGCACCAAAAAGTATATAATTGTAAGATAGTAATTTCTCAACAAAGAAATGACTCTCTCACAATATTACAACACTATAGCAACCAAAATTCACTCGAGCACATTTTTTAAAATTTGTCAATTCAAATCTAATCAGTTCAATGTACCTGGAAAAACACTAAAGCACTATCAATAATATCACATTAAATATTTCCCATATTACATTATAATATGGCTTAGAGGCAGTCAAAATACAATCATGAAAAAATTCAATACAAACTACTGCATTGTTCTTAATTATTATAAGATTAATTTTCGAGGATTACCTGTTCATTGGAGATTTCCTTGCTACTAATTAATTGCAATAGTTTTCTTTTAGCCAATGTCACAACCTGGAAAATATTTATTTAGCATTATTGGTCTTATTTTTATAATATTTCGATTCTGATGATGAAGAAGAAGAAGAAGAAGAAGAAGAAGAAGAAGAAGAAGAAGAAGAAAAATACAATTGGAGAAAGAGGTGGATGAAGAGACGAAGAAGGTGAAGAAGAAAAAGGAGATGGTGATGATGATGAAGGTAAAGAAGGAGATGGAGTATAAGAAGTAGAAAAAGAAGAATCAGGTGGAGAAAAAGGAGAAGCACTTGAAAGGATAATAACAATATATACAGAGTGTTTCAGGGGGAATCTGCAATACTGCCCAAGCTTATTCCTCTTGTAAAAGTAATAGTGAAAGTTCATATAAACATGGGTCTGGAAATGCTTTTTAGCGAGTTACGGCTGGTGAAAGATTTTGCCTGGTACTCAGTGCCTCCTGTGAAATTAAGTCATACTGAAAATTATTATGGTGATAAGTAAGGTTGATAGTTGAACAGGTTTTATGTAAAATGAGCTAAAAATCCAATAAAAATTATCCCAGAACTGTATCTTCAATAGTTTAGGAGAAAATTGGTGTAAAGCACTGAAAGTTAAGGTTGAAAAAACATTTTATTTTGCGTTTAGACTACAACTCTGTTAATTTCCCCATAAACAATAAAAATGTCCAATACAAACTGTAGAGATTTCAATTCTAAAAAAATACTGCAAATAAAGTCAACAACAACAGAATATCTTCTTTTAAAATCAAGTTTATTAAGAAACACACAGAACTGAAAATTATGAAATAAAAAATCAATTACAATAGCTGCTCAAAATGTCCACCTCCATTGTCAATGCACATTTCAGCACGACTATTTAAAGAATCTTTTGCATTTTCCAACGTTCGTGGAATGTTTTCTTGGGCAGCAATCATGATTCTATGTAAAAGTTCATGTTCATTATTGGATTTTTGAGCATACACTAATGACTTAATGTGTCCCTATACATAAACTTTTTTTATTGTATTACTGAGTACAACAAGCCCTTGAAGTATAATTAAGTAAATCTTAACATAACACAGGCCTATTTGAAAAGAAGGAATCGATTACAATCATTTATTTCTTCCAAATTATGAATTAAAGAAAAATAATTCCAACGTTTATCAAAAGAAAAAGTTTAAAAAGCCCATGTACAAGTTCCAATCATGGCCTCATTAGCGCTGTTGTTTGTCTACAGTGGAATGGCAGCAATATCTCAGGAACGAACATTTCACGTCCACAATTAGCAAAATTAGTATTGTTTAATGTGAAGAAAATGCATTCCTGTGACTGAGGAATGTAAAGTTCCTTTCTTGCTCATGATGTTGATTTCTGTCAGCTCAAAAACACAAAAATGTCGTTCCTGTGGTATTATCACCATTTTATTATAGTTGAACAACAGTGCCAATGAGAACTTCTACTTGGGCTGTTTGAAATTTTAAACTTTCCTTTTTCTGTGAATATTGGAATTATATTTCTATTCTTGTTCCATAACGATCTGCATTGTTAATACTAACTTTTTGTTATATTTTGTTAACTTTACATCAAAAAGTAAATATACTTCTATTATTTTTCAGCTTGGAAGAAATATATGCTTAAAATCGGTTATGTTCTTTTTGAATAGCCCTTTAATAATAATTAACTATAAAGCCGCGTCTCCACCAACCAAACATGCTTGTCGAACAGTGTTTGCTGGAATCAGCTGATGTCGCCAAACATTTTTTGGAGTTGGTTTGGTGTGGACGCCTTCTCGAACATTATGATCGGTGTGGTGGGAACCTGATATTGGTTGACAATGTTCGCTCACAGACCGAACATTTCAATTGAACTCACGAACATGTTTGGTGACCCATATGTTTAAAGTTTGACCATTTTTTGTATTCGCCAACAATGTTCGGCAGACATGTTCGGTTGGTGGAGACGCGGCTTTACTGTACCGCTTTCTGAGCAGAGTCAGCTGTGATGGAGCCGATCAAAATGTAGACAAAACTCTGACCGATTTCAATGTAGAGTCCCAACAGCTGAATCGCCTCCTGTAGGCTGTTTTTTTCCAATGCCACATATCTATAAATATAAATACATATAATTTATGTTTTTATAATAAACGAAACACTTTTTAAAAAGATTTCAATTTATTATTTTATTACCACCTTTACAATAAAAGTACAAAATAACTCTGAATTACATATGCAGAGGAGGTCTGCGACACTCAATGGTCTGAACAGAACTGATTTATTGCTAAGATTCTACTGTCTAGTTACAATTGCTGACTTAACATTAAAACGTGGGAAATAATGATAGTATGCTGTATTTAGTTATATAACTCCTCCATCCCTAAAAAGGACATCAGGGGGTGGTTGAGCATCTTGAACGGGTGGCACTCTCTTGAAGAATTTCTGATATACTACGATAATCACACCCAATAGAAGAGCGGTGTAGAGAGGAGAAGTCCATAGACTTGCTGTCAAGTGGTCACTTTCAAAAACTGGTTTCACATTATTCATTGCAATATTTTCAAAGTTTAAATTTTTAAGTTGTACAGTAAAATCGTGTTTTTGAATTTTGCCAAAGTCCAAATTCAACACTTCCAAAAACTTTGGGTGTCCTCTTAATTTTGATACATGGTTTTGTAATAAGCTATTTCTAAAAGTAACATTATTATCATTTGCATTTATCAGGAATACACCTTTGAGGATAATGTTCTTAGTCTCCTTCAGGTTTTGTATTTTCAAGGTTTCTTGATTATGAAAAGTTGCTAAATATTGATTCAATTCAGGGATCCATTTAATAAAGTTTTCATTGACTACAAGAATGGTGTATTTACAATTTTCGGTTGAACTATGTCTTAAAATTGAACTTTCACAGCTGAGATCAGAATTTGATAATTCGGTAGATGAACAAAGAAATTTGTCTCCAATCACAGTTTTACAATCTGTTTCTAAACCTAATATTTTCAAGTTTTCTATTTTTGGTTCTAACAAATACCTAACTCTAGGTAATACAGTTACATAATCATTTTCGGCCCTATTTGGAATAGACATCAATTTGTACAGATCAAATTCTGTTTCATCTGTCAATGGCAATTCAATAAAATAAGTTATTTGCTTCTTATCAATAGTACAATCAACATTCATTATTCTTTCAATTTTAAACATGTTATCAAAATCAATCTTTACAGGCATTTTATTTTTATAATATTTAGATATTTTATTTATTTCAGTGAACAATTCCTTTGTAGAGATAATACTTGGGTGAATAGTTTTCAGTTTGCAAAATGTCAATGAATTTTCTATTTCTTGGATCAAGCTTAAAATCATATTATACGAAGTCAACAATTGATTAAAAATATCTCTACATCTTTCTAACTCAATATTATCACTTAATCTACGATCTACATAACTAAGTTTTGAAACAAGTTCATTAAAATTATCATTAATAACATTCAAAGTTTTATTATATTCTTCAATAATATTCATATTCATTGAATATTGCAATGACATTTGTCTTTCGATTCCATTTTCTTTACTTTTCAAGTTTTCTAATATTTTGTCATACTTTTGGCCGTCATAAGCGTCTAAATTTCCAGTTATAACTTCAATTACTGAACCAAGGCCATCAATTAATCCTCTTTTTACTCTTGGAACATATTCATTGTTCACATTAATTAATCCTCTTTTTACTCTTGGAACATATTCATTGTTCACATTAATTATTTCTAATTTCTCTATTATCATTTCTCTTGAATGATTAATAAATCTTATAAAATTCACAATATCTCTCAATTTACTACCATTATCGGTTACATATTCTATCTTATCGCTAAAGTTACTTATCCTAGTATTGACAATTTCAACTGCATTATTATTTATTTATTTATTTATTCATTTAACTAGCATACAATGAATGTGAATACAACAGGCTACTGCCCAAAACTGCTTTTCACAAAATTTTAAAGTAGGATCAAAATCTTAGGTTAGGTCACTGTTTCACTTGAAATTTCACATTGAAGCACAATAATTATTCACAATCACAAGTCTTTTGCAGATAAAGAATATTAATTTTTTCATTTCAAACAAACACTAACGCAGTCTGAAAAAATGATAAAACAATTATAAAACAAATCTAAATTATTAACATGTTGGAATATTCCATCTATTTCATAGTAATGTACAAAAGTGAGCTTAGAATTTATCAGCTTGGCGGCTCCCATTTAATTGAAAGAACACCTACGTTTTGAGTGATATTTGTTATTTTGGGAGTGTCTGTGGCATGGGCCGCTCCGAAGAACAGGAAGGACCTGGAACAGGACAGGGATTCAGATTAGTTGGTTGTTCGTTGTTGTTCTGCTTTTTATGATTTTTTCCGAGTTTCTTCTTAATTTTTCTTGGTCTTTTTATTTTTGAAAGATGGATTTTCGTCTTTGTATTAGCATGTCGAGCTTCTATTTCCACTGTTTTCTGTTCGGGGTTTACTGAAATTACTTTCTCTTTATTGAATTTGTTCTTCGTCTTGCTTTGTTTTTGTACTGTTTTCACGAAGACCTCCGGAGGAATTTCTGGAAGGTTTTCTTTATCAGCGTTTCTATTTGTAAGAATGGATTCCTTTTTTTTCTTGTTAATTTCTTTGATCGCTTCATACAATTTCTCCGTTTTATTCCTATGATTAGCCTACTTACGTAATCATTCATTACTTGTTTTTCTATGTCAATGTCAAAAAGTGTATTTTGGTTTGTGTGTCCGTAGAGGATTTCGAAAGGTGTAAGTTTGGTCACTGAATGGATACTATTATTGTATGCGATAATAGCGTAACTCACTTTGTTTTCAATTGGTTCCTTCAAAAATTCGGCACGATTATTTAAAAGTCGAATATGTTCAATTAATGTTGAATGTAATCTTTCAGCCATTCCATTCGATTGATGATGTTGAGTACTGATGAAATGAATTTTTATTTTATGTATTTGTAGCAGTTCTCTTACTAGGTTGTTATTGAACTCTGTTCCATTGTCTGACACTATTGTTTCTGGAGTTCCATGATGGGAAAAATATTTTATTAACTTATTCACGACTTCGATACCTTGAGCACTTCGTAATTGATATGCTTGTGTGTATCTTGAAAAGCTATCGATAATTGTCAAGAATTTTTGTTTGTCGAACGTTATGCTATCCATGTGTAAGATTTGCAAAGGTCTTGTTGCTGTTGGTGTAAGATTCAATTCAAGATTCAAGTGCATTCTTTCATATTTAGTTTTCAGACATATTTCACATTGATTTATTAAATCTTGTATACTTGTTTTCATACCTGGCCAATAGTACTTTTGTTTTATCCGATCATAGGTTTCTTGAATCCCTCTGTGATTTGTTTTTCCTTCATGATAATTCAATATGATAACTCTGACCTCTTCTTCATCTCTGACATCAAGCAGCTTTGTTGAACATTTTACCAGCATTAAGTCAGGACGTTTGAAATGCGTATTTATAACAACAGAAAATCTTTCAAAAAAATCGTTTTCAAAGAATAGTGAGTACTTGATTTTTGGTGCAGTGTATGCTTTTACGAATTCTATTATATCCTTCTCGAAATTGTTCTCTGATATTTCGACAATTAGTCTTGTTTTATCAAATAGTTTTTTCCACTTTCACTTTTTGAGGGTTGTACTTAACCAGGGTGAGTAGTACTTGGTGTTTTCCATAGTTCACAGATTCATCTAATATTTTTACTTCTGCTGATGTATTATCTTCGGCATTTGTATGGACGGTTTGGTCATCTTCTTCTTCTTCACCTAAGTCCATTAAGCGATTCTCGTTCTGGTCAACATTAGCTAATACAGATTGATTCTCATTGTCAAATCCTAAGAATTGAGTTTCGTCTTCAAAATCGAAACCTCGGAAGGGGTTTTTGTTATTATCTTCATTAGCAGGTGTCTCTTCGTTACTGGATCTGATATTCACTAAACCGTCAATAGCCTCTTTGATTATAGCATCAATTTCACTTAAACTTCTGGATGCATCTTGGGCTTTGGTGTTATTATTATTTAGGTGAATTCTGGAAAGGGCATCAGCATTCTGGTTTTTACTTCCTTTTTTGTATTGAATATCATAGTCATACTCTTCCAATTTGAGTCTCCAACGCAACATTTTTGAATTAGGTTCTTTAATTGAGAAAAGCCACTGGAGAGGTTTGTGATCCGTGAAAATGTTGAATTTCCGGCCGTATAGATAGGGTCGAAAATGTTTGGTAGCCCAAACAATAGCCAAAAGTTCTCTTTCTATCGTTGAATATCTAGTCTCAGTGTCGTTCAAAGTTCGGCTAGCATAAGCAATTGGTAGGTCTGCTCCATTTTTTGATTGACTCAATACAGCTCCAATTGCAAAATTACTTGCGTCTGTTGTAAGATTGAATTTCAAGTTGAAATCTGGATATTGTAGGATGGGATCATTTGTCAAAATATTTTTACATGTTTTGAAACAACTTATGTATTCTGGGTCATCGGGGTTGATTTTTGCTTCTTTTTTCAAGCATTTTGTTAGGGGTTTTGTGAGTGATGCGAAATTTTTGATGAATTTTCTGTAATATCCTAATAGTACTAAAAATCCTTTAATTTGTTTAACTGTTTTTGGTATTGGGTAGCATTTAATTGCTTCAATTTTTTCTGGGTTTGGTTTTACTCCATTGTTGGTCACTAAGTGCCCTAGAAATGCTATTTCTTTACGCAGAAATTCTGTTTTATCTAACTGTACTTTGAAGTTTATGTTTCGTAATCTCTCAAACACTTCACAAAGTCTGTTGATATGTTCTTGGAGGCTGGTTGAATAAACGATTATATCGTCGAGATAAACTAAACAATGTTCATTTTGAATACCTCTTAGCAAATTATTCTTTGCTTTCTGGAATGTAGGGGGCCCGTTTTTTAAGCCGAACTGCATTCTCAAAAATTCGTAGTGTCCCATATCTGATGAGAAGGCTGTTTTTTCAATGCTGTTTTTATCCATCTCAATTTGGTGAAATCCCGAAAATAGATCGAGGACAGAGAAGTATTGTGATCAGCCTAACTTATCTAATATGTCTGTGATGTTGGGTAATGGAAATCGGTCATCTATTGTCTTGGAGTTTAAGTTTCGGAAGTTGATTACCATTCGGAATTTCTTCTTGCCTGAAGCATCTGCTTTTTTGGGGACGATCCAAAGTGGGCTATTCCATGGAGAAGAACTTGGTTGAATAATTTTCTGTGCTAGCAAATCTTCAATTTGATTATTGATTTCTGTTTGATAAATTTCTGGATACCGATAATTTCTAGTGTAGACTGGAATTTCGTCTGTTGTCCTTATCACATGCTTTATTTGATTAGTAAAAGATAGTTTTTCTCCTTCAACATAAAATAATAATAATAATAATAATTTATTTCTCAGAATTTCATTTACAATTACATTGATTTTAAATACTAAATTTTAAACTTACACAAAATAAATGAGATATTCTAAGAAATTAGGTACTCCTGAGAGATTTCTTTATGGGAGTTACCAGCTAAAATAAATTCATACTCAATGTTTACAATACAGTACTTTATGTTGGAAAAAAAAATTAACAATCCTGAACAAATCAAACATTCAATCAAACTAGACAATCAATAAACTTGATGAGTCATAGACATTTTCTTCACTAAAATTAGGCACAAACCATTATTATTACATTTTTATCTTATTTTTAAATATGTCACTATATTCTCTTATCAATTTTGTAATTTCAGATTTTTCCTCATCATTCATGTGGTCAGTTCTAATTTTGTTGAAGTCCAATTTTGGTTTACTGTGGTTAAACATGTTGAAATTTTGATTATTTAAATTAGTTTCAAAGTTTTCGGGTGATAAGCAATGATAATTTTCAATAGGTTTGACATTTATTGGTTGGATAAAGTTGATTGTTTTATCCTCAGTACTGGGATTTGTAATTGTACACAAAGCACGACCATTTGTTACTTTGATTAGCGATTCAGGTATTTCTAAGCCTTTTATGTTTCTGTAGTGTAATACACCATCTCCATTTTTTATGCCATTGACCTTCATGTAAACAATACGCGATGTTCTAGCTTCAATCGAATAACTCTCAATGGGATCATTTTTATTTGCATTGTCTCTTTGATCTGGATTATAATACAGGATAGGTATAATTTTCCCATGCAATATTATTACATTATTTATAAAATCAAGCGTGCAATGCAATTTTTTCATATTATCTAGTCCTAACAGCAAATCAAAATGACGATGGAAATCAAATAGATGAAATTTTAATTTTTGTTTCCCTAACATGTGAATGTTACAGCTGAAATTTTCTTTTGAAGTTCCATGAGCTGTGGTTACTTTGAATGGATCTTTCATTATTGTTTCTTTGAAAAGTTCTTGTCCAATGAATTTTTTTATGAATGATTTTGTACTTCCTGTGTCGATTAGTATTTTCAAATTTGTTTTTGGTTCAATTATATATGGTAATTCGTTATCAGTGTCTCAAAGGTTCATTATGGAGAACCGTTTTGTAGGCTGGTGTTGTCTAAAAAATAGTTTTCAAAAGGTTGTTCACTTTCATTGAGATTTTCTTCGTCAAAATAAATTGGGTTGTTTCGTTGGTCATCTAGCAATAGGGTTTGAATTTCAGGGATTTCTTCAATACTGTTAGTGGCTTCGTCAAATTGACTATTTTGTTCCCGAACATTGTTGCCAGTTATTTGAAAGAGGCGTGGATTTTTTTTAGCGGGTCCATCTGAAGTGTTTCTTGTCAAAATACTCATTGGGGTTGGTTGGCACTGTTGTTGTTGAGAAAACTGCGGTTTGGGATGTTGGTATTGTTGTGGTGGTCGAAATTGTTGTTGAGGTCGAAATTGATTATTATTTTGAAATTGTCGGGGTTGAAATTGGTAGTTGTTTTGAAATTGACGAGGTTGAAATTGATTTGGGTTACCATGAAAGTTTCTTTTCATTGGTGGGTTGCCAGACAGTTAATTAAATCCAGGGAATCTTTTTGGTTGGTAGACATTTTGAAAATTATTATTATTTGTTGCACTTTGTTTTTGATTATTTTGTGATGGAGTTGGACTCATTTTGAATTGAAAGTCATTACACAACATGTTCAATGCTTCTTCTAGTGAATTTGGATTCTTTGTTCGCATCAAGGATCCTACAGGTTCACACAATCCTCTAAGGAGTACTCTCAATGCTAACTTGGCGATATACTGACAAAGAATGTTGGAAGCTACTGGCTCCTTATTGACAAAATATGCTATTTGGAGGTTTAGTAGTTTTTGGATTCTTTGATAAAAGTTGAAAGGTGTTTCTTGTGGTTCTTGTTTCAACTCACTCATCTGCAAATTTAGGGTGAAACAGTCTCTTTTATCTAGATAGCTGGTTAACAAAACTTCCTTCACATCTGGCCATTTATAAGTACCGGAACTACTTACAACTTCGTTAGTGTGTCCTTTTATTTTTGCGAGAATTGTTGAATACAAGTATTCATTTTGGAAATCATCTGGATTATTTTTTACATAGAATTTTTTTACTAATTTATCGACTATAGTGATGAATCTATTCAGCAGGGTTGGTTCTCCGTGGAAATCTGGAATCATGTCCAGGTATTCTTTTTTTAGAACGGGTGTTGTGTAAGTAAGTACTGATTGAGCAGGTGAGGGTGTAGTTTGTGTTTTTGCAGCAGGTTCCATTTTGATATTTATTTTGTTTGAATAAAAATGTCAAATATAATAAAGTTTTTGGAATAAAAATGTCAATTATAATGAAGTTCAATATAAAACAAAAATAATATAGTTTACTCACAGTATAATATCCAATTTCATAATGCACAATTAATTCTTCGTAAAATTCACTTATCACTTTTTTTTTTTTTTTTTTTTGGAGGATGAAGCCCACATAGGTCTGAGACCTGTGCGTGGGTAATGAGTTGGATGATGGTGATTGATGAGTTGGACCTACAGTTTTAGGTGGGTTCCGTACAGTGAAACTATACTTTGATTCACTGTGGTAATTTTCACTTATCACAATGAAAATCACGATGTTCACTCGTGTGATGACGACTCCTTAACGGTTGAAACCGACAAATTATCTGCATTAATTCTGAAGTCGTCCTACCGACTGCGCCATTTATGTTTTTATAATAAACGAAACACTTTTTAAAAAGATTTCAATTTATTATTTTATTACCACCTTTACAATAAAAGTACAAAATAACTCTGAATTACATATGCAGAGGAGGTCTGCGACACTCGATGGTCTGAACAGAACTAATTTATTGCTAAGATTCTACTGTCTAGTTACAATTGCTGACTTAACATTAAAACATGGGAAATAATGATAGTATGCTGTATTTAGTTATATAACTTATATATATATATATAAATCTCTATTATTTCCATTTCTGTAATACCTTCAACTATTATATCTAAACCTAGCTATTACATATATAGCCTACTTAAATAAAGATAATTATGTATTGTGTGTAAAAAAATTACCTGTAAATGGCGCCTGACCATCCAAAACCCAAAAACAGAACATGCAGAAAATTGAAAGCCATCTGCCAGCCATAGATCGACGAAAATGCCACTGAAAAACTGTTTTGCAGTGCGGCCAACTTCATCCATAGATAGGGGAAGTGCTGTATTCGATTTGAATTACACTCCTCATTTGCATAGTCGTCCAACAATTGTCTGGCACAATTTTTCAGAGCAATTGTCACCATGTTCCACATAATTTCTGTATAGAGACGAGGCAGGTAGATAACTGCAAATGTGGACATATATGCTACTTCCAACAGGATTAGTAATATCAGTACCTTTAGTTCTAAAAAAAGAGAAAACAAAATGATGCAAAATATGGTGTTTCTACGTCACATGAGCTATAAATCTTTTGAATAAATCTATTTTTTTAATTCAAGAGATTAGTAATATTGTATAAATTTTAAGTAAATGGCTGCTGCTCATTTTCCCCTCACCACCAACCTACACCTAGGCTAGGTCTGTGGTCATAATGCAAGATTTTCCACTGCATAAAACCAACATGACTAACACGGCTTCTCATATTTGAACAAGATTGCTCATGTTCTGGCAGGAATCAGGTTTCTTTGCCATAACAAAATAGCTGGTAGGCCAAAATTTAACCCAGCATACATAAAAAGCCATATTCATTTACTGATGTTGGCTGAAGTAGCCTTAATAATGTACAAAGCTACCTTAGAAATGTAGGTTAGGATAATATGATTTTATATAATTAGGATAATATGACTTCATTTATAATATAAATTCTGCATAATATATGAGGCCGATTGAGCGAGCAAAGAGGTTGAATTTGCAATTATAAAGGATAGGCTTCCAAAGGTGTCATACAAAAATATAATTTTTCATTCTTGGATTTCTTGTTCCATAACGGTCTTTGTTGTTAATATTAACATTTTATTGTAAATTCAACATCTTGCAGTCAATTTTAATTGAGAATAAATAATATTTCTACTCAACTTTCTTAGTAATGGCGAAGGTGATATTGTGGAAGGTATCCATAATGAATAATAAGACGAAATTGTCACAAACACATTTATTAAAACTTCGAGAAACTAGTTTCGGTTGTTACACCATTATCAATCTCAATCAAACTGAAAAACTGAAGTACAGAGAAGCCTCATATATACTGTACATGGAATGATACTAATGGTTAAGAGGGAAAGAGGCTGACCTTAATCGGACGTTGTGATTGGTTGTCAAGTCACGCCCCCTGGTGGGAGGAGTAACAAGCAAAAATACGAGTCAAATCAATAACTAAACACTGTGAAAATCAAGAAAGCAACAAAAAATTGTAATAAGGCTAGAATTTAATCAAACTAAAATTAAAATTTTTTTAAAAAATAGAAGCTCACTGAAGTGCAATCAAGGTCAACTGAGAAATACACATAAGAACTGCTTTTTTTTTTAAGAAAAAACCGTTACACAGAACTTGAAATTACAGAAACTTGTTGAAGAACAACGTCCAAAACCGAATAATACAAATCATCACCATAAGTTTGCTGATAGAGTTTAAAATTTCACTAATGTCACGTTTTCACCTTCAGAACAAGAATTGCTAGGACAAGGTACTAAATTCAACAACTATAGTAGTTTAGGGAGCAAACAAGCAGAACTTCTAGCATGCAGCATTGATAGGAATTGGAGAGTGTCACAGAATCGTATTTTAACCAACAGATGTGCAGACATAATTTTACAAGAACAGGCAAGACAAGTTTTACCCAATATTCAACGTACAGAGGACATCGTGAAGAAGATTAAGAAGAAAGTCGAAGACAACGATTTGATCATAGTAAAAGCAGACAAAGGAGGCACCACGGTTATATTAGAGAAAACTGAATACATAGGTAAAGTTAACGAATTAGTTTCAGATAATAATTTTATTGAGATTAACTCCAATCCAACCAACAACATTAATAAATTAGTTAAAAGTAAGCTGGCAGGTATCACAAAGTTAATTGATAAACAGGAAATCAAATATTTAACAGTTATGAACCCATACCCGCCCAGATTATTTGGTCAGCCCAAGCTTCACAAGAATAATATTCCGATAAGACCAGTAGTGTCATTTATTAATTCTCCATGTTCGAAATTGGCCCACAAACTCAACAGTAGCTTCAGATCGTTAACGGGATTCCAACCCAAATTTGGAATCAGAAATTCATTGGAGTTAGTCAATAAAATCAAAAATATTCCTGTTCATTCATCTTATAAACTTGTTTCTTTTGATGTAACTAATCTCTTTACAAATATACCAACTGAAGAAAGTCTTAACAGAGCTGAAGAGATCATGGAAACTACAATTAATGATCCTATTATTAGAACTGAGCTGTTAGGATTGATGAAGTTATGTACTGAATATAACTATTTCAAGTTTGACAATAAATTTTATGAACAGAAAGATGGGTTAGCGATGGGTTCACCCCTTTCACCCCTACTAGCTGAATTATTTATGGATAGCCTTGAACGTAGAATTTTTGAAAATAATAATTTTAAGGATAGGATTGCTTATTGGTACAGATATGTAGATGATATTATTTGTTTGTGGAAGGGTAGTAATAGACCATTAGATAATTTCCTTAGCTATTTGAATCATTTACACCATAAGATTAAATTCACCATAGAGTTAGAAGAGAATAGTGTTTTAAATTTTCTAGATTTAAGAATTGACCATAGCACCGGAACCCACAACTTCTGTATTTTTAGAAAAGTAACTCATACCGATGTAATCATACCTCATCACTCATGTCACCCAATATCGCACAAACTTGCAGCTTTCAATAGTATGATTTATAGAGCTTTAACCATTCCAATGAGCAACCATCATTTTGAAAAAGAGATTAGTACGATTAAACAGATAGCTATTACAAATGGATATGAGGAAATCATTGTCAATAAAATCTTAAATAAAATAAATATGAGACTAGCAGTCAGTGCTAGCATTACTGTAACTGAAACTGGGGAAAGGTCATGGATAATGGTGCCTTACCTTGGCCCAGTTTCTGATAAATTAGGAAAACAACTGAAAAAGAACGGTTTTGATGTACCTTTTCAAACCAAACCAATTTTAAAGAGCTTATTTGGGCGTAGTAAAGACAAAATTGATATCTGGGATAAAAGTGGGGTTTATAAATTGAATTGCGGTGATTGTAATGCTTGTTATGTAGGTCTGACTGGTAGAAGTTTCAAATGTAGGGTAAATGAACATATCAGGGATTGGAAAACCCAAAAAGGAGATTCAAATTTTGCAGAACATCTCATTAATAATGGACACAAGTTCAAGGCTGAAGAAAATGTTGAATTTCTGCATTTGATTGGCAAAGGCAGACAATTGAACATTTTAGAAGCTTTGGAGATAACCAAGTTGGTAAAAAACGATTCCATAACTAATTTAAATGACCAAATTTATTTATCCAATTCAATACAACTAACTTGGTTTCATTATAATTCTAGCCTATTTGTAAAAAAAAAGAAAAAAAGCAGTTCTTATGTGTATTTCTCAGTTGACCTTCATTGCACTCCAGTGAGCTTCTAATTTTTAAAAAATTTTAATTTGTTTAATTCTAGCCTTATTACAATTTTTTGTTGCTTTCTTGATTTTCACAGTGTTTAGTTATTGATTTGACTCGTATTTTTGCTTGTTACTCCTCTCACCAGGGGGCGTGACTTGACAACCAATCACAACGTCCGATTAAGGTCAACCTCTTTCCCTCTTAACCAAAAGTATCATTCCATGTACAATATATAAAAGGCTTCTCTGTACTTCAGTTTTTCAGTTTGATTGAGATTGATAATGGTGTAACAACCGAAACTAGTTTCTCGAAGTTTTAATAAATGTGTTTGTGACAATTTCGTCTTATAATTCATAATATTTCTACTCACTTTAGGCCAAACGTTAACATTCATGGAGGCTCATCTTTAAAGGCCTTTTATATTTAATATTTCTACTCACTCTTGGCCAAACGTTTTCGATTCAAAGGCCTTTGAAGATGAGTCTCCATGACTCTTTAACGTTTGGCCAAAAGTGAGTAGAAATATTATTTATTCTCAATTGAAATTGACTGCAAGATGTTGAATTTACAATAAAAAGCTAATAATTTTTCATTTATTTTCAAATATTTAATTTATCTATTGATATTTTATTCATTAATTATCAGAATGAAAGGTTATTTCCAACAATGATTTGTCCTATGGTGAATAATTTTTTCAAAAATTAGGGCCCTGAATCGACTTTCTGCTGGGGTTCCCACACAACCATGTCCCTGGGGAGGCGGACTAAAGGTGTTTGCACGGTGAAGCATCCAAGACTTGATGATAATCACCATTGCAATATCAAACACATGCTGTCTGATGGTGAAACTCAAATCAGTCATATACCTTACCATACAACAGCGTGTTTGATATTGCGTTGGTGATTATCATCCAGTATTTGATGGTTCACTGTGCAAGCATAATAATTTACGTCTTAATAATAAAGTATTTTCAACAAAGTATTTTTACTTACCAGACTTCACGAAATTCTCATAATCAAAGTAAGAAATTAACATTCCAAAAATACCCAGCGTGGTGGTCAGTACAAAGACCAACGATATATGGTAGTTCAATGTTTTCAGTTGTTTACCAGTAAGTCTTTCATATTCGTTCTCGAAATTCTCCCATTTTTCGAAAAAATCAAGTATTTCTCGCGTTTTCCAATAGTATAACCCCTTCTGGGTGACTGCTGCATTGAAAATAAGCATTATGCCAATCAATAAAGTGATTAAGTCCACATTCCTATTAGCATATACATTATATATAGTGGAAGCTGTTAGAAATATTAAATGTATTATGTACGAAGTGTGGATGAAGGTTAGTAGATAGCAATAGATGAGCAATAAATAGCGAATGAAGTGTTTCGATGCTGAATTTGAATGGAAAGGATAAATGCCAAGAAGCAGGAAAAAGTGTCGCAAGAGGTTAAAGGATCTCTTAAGTGAGTGTGGGTTGCTTTCAGTCATTTTTTTAGAACCTGTGAAATAGAAAAGAAATTTCATTAGCTGATCAGAAACGAAAATACCTTTCTGATAAAAATGAGTACAACCCAATTTTACATACTCCAAGAAACTTTGAACATGAAAATTTCATCATATTTAATGTGATGAAAATTGGGGACCAGAACAATAAAGCATCCAATACCCAATGACAATCACCATCCACTTGCTGTGGAATAGTGGTGATATTTATACTGCTCCAACTATTTTAAACAGCCATAATAAGCAGCTATATCAGTCAATTTCCTTATTCAGAAATTTGTACAGCCTTCATTTTACTTGTATTCTTTTTATTTCTGATGATGCCCACATGAGTCCGAGACTTGTGCGTAGGTAATGAGATGAATGATAAAACACATAGGTGGCAGACGGAGGAGTGGGATTCGAACCCACGACCGCTGAAACGACAACAAGCTGAAGTTGTAACGCCCCAACTAACTGCGCTAAGCGGCCCGCCTATTGATCAGGTACTTTGCAAAATTAGCTGAAAAATATAATAGGCCTAAAAAATGTCAGAAGTAGGTAACTGCAGTAATTTTTTATATATTCAGCAAAGAATGCAAAACATATTTAGCTTATTTTACATAAAACCTGACCAAATTACAAGTAAAATGTAGGTGCGGATTTATAAATTTGATAAATAAATGTTTTATTTCTCAAAAATGACATAATAAAGTAAATAATTGATGGGGCTTGTTGCTAATTTCTTAGATTTTTAATTTGTAACGAAGTATTTCCGCACTTATGTTTATATATAAACTTTTAATTATTTTAGTGATTACAACAAACTCACAAAGTATTCATCACTATGCGAAATATTCTGTATAAACTATAAATTATAAGTAAATCCATTTGAATTATAAATAAATTTGATTCAAGTTGTGTGTACTACTTTTACACAACAAAGAAATACATTTTCAACTAACTAATCAACTCTTGTAAACACTTTAAGATAATTTTTTTAACAAATCACTCACCCATAGAAATATTCTAAAACTGCATAAAAATACAATTTCCAAGTTTGCACTAAATTTCTGAACACAAAACAGAAACTAATTCAACTTCAATTGCATTTGTAATACTTTGTACTTTCTACTAACTGTAAACATCTTGTTACAGTCTGTAATGATTTGGTACAATTTCCTCTAATATCTATTGCAACTTTTTGAAATGTTTAAATTTATTTGTAATGATTTACCACACCTTGAAAAGTATAATGTATCTATTGAAACGCCCTAATTAATGTGGGCTCAAAATTCATGCTGTTCAAAAATAAGTAACCACCTTCTGAATTTCGTATAACCACTAATTAATTGAGGACGTTGTAAACACGTTATGCTCTGGAGACATGGGCTGATGGCCTTCAAGTGTACTAACACATACAGGATGTGATGTTTCACAAGGAAACTGCCACACTGCTCAAGATTATCCCTCTTATCAATATTTCATTTATCAAAAAGTCATCTAAAAGTAATTTATCATATCTTGCCTTCCATTCATTATGACTTGACATCCATTGCTACCATTGTATTCTTTGCTGTTATAAATAATTGTATCATAAAAATTATGATGTTGAAGATCCATCTTGTTTCCACTACTATACAGGGTGTCCCATGTGAGGTGTAATTGCCGATTACCAGAGATTCTACATCAAAAAATGTTCAGTGACGTTTTTGAAATGGGGCCTCTGTTTTCGAGATATCTTGATTTAATGACTTTTTCGAGATACACTCACTTCCCACAATTAAATGCTCAATAACTCAAAAACTACTGATTGGATTGGAATTATGATTGGATACATTTTTGGAAAGAGCACAGCATTTCGCTAAAGATACACATATTTTCAATATGTAACCCTGTCATTTAGGGTGTTTTTTAGGGGTCAAAGTTAAAAAAAGTGGATTTTCCGAAATCTCACTGAAATTTCAAAGCGATTTTTCTTGATTTGTTTTTAGGTTGACATAATGATAATTTTACATGAAAAACTTCCTCATTTCTTTAGTTTTAAAATGAGGCTAAAATGTTCCAAATTGATGAATTGCAAATTCTTGAAAATTTTGAAGAACTGTCACAAACCCACAAGAATTAGTGTCTAAGGGACAAGAGCTGAGAGAGTAGAAATTTTTTTTTCTTCAGAGGATGAAGCCCACATAGGTCTGAGACCTGTGCGTGGGCAATGAGTTGGATGATGGTGATTGATGAGTTGGACCTACAGTTTTAGGTGGGTTCCGAACCACCAAGAAGTGATTTTACAGCAGAGAACAGTGTCTTTTTTGCTGGCCAATCTAATTCGTCACCGTTACAAACAGGTCCTTCAAGAACGCAGCTTATCTCCTCTATCTGATTGAACGGATACCTGCTACGGCTCGCGGCTTTCCTTTCCCTTTCGCAGCTATCACTATCAAAATCAAAATCTTGTAATCAGATGATTTTCCAAAATAAATTATCAATCACTGTGGTCCCTGAGTGACCGCAGGAAGCCGTTGAAGGCAAACTAAATAAATTAACAAGACACACTATGTAAAAATTCTGATCTACAGTAAGTAGGCTACTGTATTACAGTACTCTTATCAGAAGCTTCTTACCAAATCACAGCTCTGAAGTTATCGAAGAAGTGATTCTTCACAGCATAATTCCTTGATTAAGTTGAATATTTCTAAGATTATTCCATTGTATGAAATTGAAAATCACGATCAACTGGAGAAAAAAATAGCGTGTAGCATATTCATTTCTGATGACTAAAACATGCTAATATCAATTTATTCAAGTGCTATAGTGTATTCGAAATTGCCTACTGTATAATTTATTTATTATCTATTCATGTATAGAATGAGTGCCATTTCACAATAGATAAACAATAGAGTTTTCAATTTTTAGAGCATTGACAAAAGAATAAGCAGATACCAAATATTCTTGCCTCAAAGCATTAAGAGGCAATTCTTCCAGGAGATCAAAAGATCTAAAATCTTTTATTTAGAAACATTTTTTATTGATAAATTTTTAGATAAATCTATTAGATAAAAATTTATCTAAATTGTTTTAGATAATCTTTTTATTTGAGATAAAATAAAAAATTAAAAAAACCACAATTTAAATGTTTGTTAAAAAAATATGGCCCAAGAATATTATTATAATAAAATTATTGATTATTCCAGCCAGCACATTATCCGAAAATTCGTGCTAAAACCGGTTTGGTCTCATTAAGTGAGGATTTTAGTTGCCCAAGTATGTGTATTCTGTATTATGAAAATTTACAGCACCACTTCTTGTGATCATGCTCTCATCCGATCTACCTTTATTGGGAAGCTGTGATTCAACAGAGATTAATCATTTTGGAAAAACATCTGATTACAACAAGATTTTGAAATCTAATTTCTACTCTCTCAGCTCTTGTCTTTTAGAGTCTTGTCTTGTCTTGTGTTTTCTTGAGGGTTTGTAACAGTTTTTTACAATTTCCAAGCATTATCAATTCATCAATTTGAAACATTTTAGGTTCATTTTAAAGCTTAAGAAATGAGGAAGTTTTCATGCAAAATTTTCTTTATGTCACCCTCAAAACAAATCGAGAAAAATCGCTTTGAAATTTCAGTGAGCTTTCGGAAAATCCACTTTTTTGCACTTTCACCCCTAAAAAAACACCCTAAATGATCGGGTTACTTATTGAGAATAAGTGTATCTTTAGCAAAACCTTGTGCTCTTTCCAACAATGTCATCATAATTCCAATCCGATCAGTAGTTTTGAGTTTTTGAACATTTAATGGCGGGAAGTGAGTGTATCTCGAAAAAGTAATTAAATCGAGATATCTCGAAAACAAAGGCACCATTTGAAAAACGTCACTGAACATTTTTTGTCAGAAGTTTGATGTAGAATCTCTGGTAATCGGCTTTTACACCTTACATGGGACACTCTACTCTGTATAATAAAAACTTGAAAAACACTTTTACACAGTTTATGAGTGTACTATGGGTCGTCTGACGATGCTCTTGACAACACAGTGAAACGGCCGTCACGCCATAACGTGAGTCATAATTTCCACTTAAGTGTTTCTCAAGTTTTTATCATAAAAATTAAAAAAGAAATGTTCATGAAAACTTTCCGAAATCTCACTGAAAATTCAAAGCGATTTTTCTTGATTTGTTTTTAGGTTGACATAATGATAATTTTACATGAAAAACTTCCTCATTTCTTTAGTTTTAAAATGAGGCTAAAATGTTTCAAATTGATGAATTGCAAATTCTTGAAAATTTTGAAGAACTGTCACAAACCCACAAGAATTAGTGTCTAAGGGACAAGAGCTGAGAGAGTAGAAATTTTTTTTTCTTCAGAGGATGAAGCCCACATAGGTCTGAGACCTGTGCGTGGGTAATGAGTTGGATGATGGTGATTGATGAGTTGGACCTACAGTTTTAGGTGGGTTCCGAACCACCGGGAAGTGATTTTACAGCAGAGAACAATGTCTTTTTTGCTGGCCAATCTAATCGGTCACCGTTACGAACAGGACCTAAGAGAACGCAGCTTATCTATCTGATTGAACAGATACCTGCTATGGCTCGCGGTTTATTTAAACCGACAATTTGTATTATGATAACAACTACTAGGTAGGCTAAATGTAGGATTGTCTGATTGATAAATTACTTAACTGGTAGCACCATCAGAAATTCTCACAACGCTGTCTTATGAGTGGAAGTCATGAAAGTCGACTACAACCAGTAACTTACCATTTGATGATTTTCAGACAATTTGTCGACTCTTCTCTAATAGATTGTTACAGCAATGCTGTTTGTAGCTTTGCAGTATTTTACCAACACCTCATAGAATTTATAGAACACATAAACCTTTCATTAATTCCTCCATAGCAATATTTGGTGATTGAAAACACTATGAAATATAGTCAAAGTCTGCTTGTAAGATTATAGTTTCAAGGCAATGACTTTCAATGTGTCACATAAAACCAATATAACTCTGAATAACTTATCAAAAGAAATTCAACAATCTTGAAATTATGAAATGAATTCAAAACAATCAACTAGTTTCCAATAATTTATGAGTTTTTTCGTACACAACTGCTGACTAGATTGTTTTGTCAGACTTAGTTAATCGAAAAAGACAACTTAAGGACTGAAAATTATTAAATATCAATGTACTTTTGCAGAAAACTGTTGCATATCAACTTAATTAGTATGACAACATTTGGTGAAAAATATTTCATGAATTCCATTGAAATTGTAATATTCCAATATATATTATACAAAATTAGAGATTAATTCTATTGAGATACCAATCAATGAAAATCTGGAGAGTTGAAAATACCCATAAACCCTTGTTTCGATTCTGGATCCTTTCTGGGGTCTTGAATTAAATTACGAAACTGCAGAAGAATTATCCAGTAATTTATCCATGCAAGAAACACCTGAAGAAAATAGACAACAATTATGATCAGCAATATAATATGTTGACTAGATACAGTAGCATATTAAGTATATAATATAATAATGGTTTTATTATATATATTTATATATTTACTAGACTTGTTCAATAATTATTGGATGGATCAGTCAGAAATCATAAATAAAAGATTTACTGAACCTCATCAAGATTCACCGCATGGTTTTGTATCAAGGTTATCAAAAATCATTTTCTATTAACCTTGGTTTTGTGTCACAATATTGCACACAGTATGACTAGCAAAGAAGCTACCAACTAACATAAGCTTTTCTCTACTTTAAGTGACTTCTAAACCCAGTCAGTGGCGTACTGAGGTAGTAGGGGGTATGCGGATTTTTTTTTTTGGATGGGGGCTCCATATACAGAGTGTCCTATAAAAAATAAAGAAACTGCCATTACCACTGTACAAATAAATCATGAATATAGCTTTACCAATCATTGGGGCTAGCCAAATGGGAGGAGTTTAAAGAGATCAAAGGCCAATAGATGTCTTTGTGACTTATGTTACCATTAAGTTGAAAGGTTTTAGCATCCATTATTATTTTCATCAATCAACTCAAATGCTGAGCCCAGTGTAATAATAAAAGCATGTAGTCCTTATTATATTGCTACGGCCAGGTGACAAGTTGTTTATGTAAAAATCAGCTGGTAATAGCAAATATAATGTTTGCAATGTTTGAAAGCTCGAGAAGGTTTTCCAATAGAAGTATAAATAGTTGAGTTCGTGTTAAGCAGTTCAAGTGTTAATTTTCCAAAAGTTATTCTTTAATAAAATCCATGTTTAAAACGCCTCTGACTGTTTTATTTACGTAAATTCATAACAATTGGTGTCAGAAGTGGGATAAGTGCATTTGAGGTGGGTTTATCTATTCGAAAAGTGATTTTATTAGTGTTTTTCAACTATTCATTTGTTCATCCATTTTTTTGTGTTTACTTTTAACAGTTATACTGGTTTGAGATTTAAAATGGCTGGAAAAGGTTTAAAACTTTCATGTTTGAAAGTGAGTGAATTAAAACAAGAATTAGAAGAACGAGATCTTGAAATAAGTGGTAATAAAGCTATTCTGCAAGAACGACTTCGTGTGGCATTGGTTGAGGAAGGTTTGGATCCGGACATATTCCTCTTTGAAACCCCATATGGTGAGTTAAAGTCAGCTTTGGAAAGTAAATTAGAAGAGAACAGAGATATATTTGAGGAAAAATTGCAGGAAAATCATAATTTCTTAAGAAATGAAATAAAAAACATGGAAGATAAATTTGAGAAAAATCATAATTTTGTAAGAAATGAAATGAAAGACATGGAAGAGAAAATGAAAAACATGGAAGATAAATTTGAAAAGAAGTTTGAAAAACTACAGGAACACAATAATGGCATTGAAAGATCAATCTCTATGGTTGATGTTGCCTCTGTTAATCAAATTAGAGAAGACACTTCTGTAAGTTATCAAAAAGCACCTATCATCCTGCCAAGTCATCCAATTGGGCTACCCACTTTTGATGGAAAGATGCCATGGGAAGATTACCGTTCCTTGCTTGAGACAGCTGCTGACATACATGGCTGGACACCTGCAGTGAAAGCTGCAATGCTTAGCCTGTCACTCCGTGGAGATGCATTAGCAGTTCTCCAAACAATCCCTATGGCTGATAGGCAGAACTTCGATGTGCTTCTGAGACACATAGAAATGAGGTTTGGCCATCAACACATGGATCAACTTTACCGTTCACAACTCAAGAATAGGATCCAGAAGCCAAACGAATCACTCCAACAGTTCGAAAGTGATATTGCCCACCTGGTAAGAAAAGCCTACCCATCTGTGGATGATAGAGTATATGAGATTCTAGCCATTGAGAGGTTCCTGGATGGTCTTTGGGAACCTGAAACTCAACAAGCTATTAAATTGGCTCGCCCTCAGACACTCAGTGAGGCCCTCACCCAGGCTTTGGAATTCGAAGCAGTACGACAATCAGTGAAGGGTAATGCCCGAGTCCGGGCTGTTGAAGCAAAGGATAGTAGTGATGAGTCTTTGGAAGAATTGGTGAAGAAAGTCATAGAAAAGTTAAGAACAGGAAGGAGGGAGATACGTTGCTGGCGCTGTGGAGAGAGAGGGCACCTGCGTAATAAGTGCCCAAATAAATCAACCATTGAGAAGAATCAGGAAAACTAAAGAGGGTTGATGTAAAGGGGCAACCATCAACCTGTAGACAGAAGACCCTCTCCCCATGTACAAAACCAGTCATTGCAATGTTATCTGATAAACCCCACAGTCTTTACATTAATGGAATGGTGAATGGAAGCTCCTATAAATTACTTATAGATACTGGAGCCACTAAGACAATAATAAACTCCAAAACAGTAGCTAACCAGCAAGATATCTCACCAACAACCTGGAAGCTGAAAACTGCTACAGGTGGGCCTGTGAGTGTCTGTGGAGAGATGATTGCCACCTTCAAGATTGGTAAGGCCTGTTTTAAACATTGTGTACTTGTGGCAGAGATTAGTGAAGAAGTCATACTAGGCTTGGATTTTCTTTCTACTTTTGGCCTAGAGTTGGATCTTAGAAGGAAGACATTGACCATTGGTGGAGATGAAGTTGTTCTACACTCTGGAAAAGACTGTACAGCCCAAATACAACTGCTGAAAGAAATCACAATACCAGCAAGGAGCCAGATTGTGACTCATGCTACAACAAAGGAGGATGTCCCTGTGGGGATTAATGTGTTGCTAGAGCCAGAAATCCATGAGGAGGAGCTTGGTCATGGTGTCCTAGTGGCTAGGACACTTTTTCTTACTAGCCAAGAATTCCCTGTCCTCTTGATGAATGTGAATGATTATGAAGTTACTTTGAAGAGAAGTAGTACTTTGGGACATTGCTCACCAGTCACATCTGTCATACAACAAATGCAGACAACTCAACCACAGAAGAAGTGTCTCCCAGAGAAGCTGAAGGCCTTTGTTGAAGTATCCTGTCATGATCTAGTCAAAGAACAACAAAATGAAGTAAGGGACCTCATAACTAATTATCAGGATATTTTTGATATAGGAGAGGGCCCAAAAGGCAGAACCAACATAGTTGAGCATGCAATAGATACTGGAAATGCCAAACCCATCCGCCAGAACCCTAGAAGGTTACCTCTGGCTAAAAGAGAGGAAGCTAGAAAAATAATTAAGGAAATGGAAAATGAAGGTATAATTGAACCATCCAATAGCCCTTGGATTTCACCAGTGGTGCTTGTAAAAAAAAAGGATAATACACTCCGGTTCTGTGTGGACTATCGTCTTCTGAATGACGTCACCAAAAAAGACAGTTACCCTCTACCTCGAATTGATGACACACTGGATAGCCTGGAAGGTTGCAAGTTGTTTTCGACTCTGGACCTGAAAAGTGGATACTGGCAAGTTGGACTTGAACCTAAGGACAAAGAAAAGACTGCATTTTCAATCGGAGAAGGTCTTTGGCAATTCACTGTGATGCCATTTGGCTTGTGTAATGCTCCAGCAACCTTTGAAAGATTAATGGAGAATGTGTTGAGGGGATTGTCATGGGAAACTTGCCTGGTCTACCTGGATGACATCATTGTCTTGGGAAAGTCTTTCCAACATCAGCTGGAAAACTTGAAGCAAGTATTTGAAAGACTAAGACAAGCTAACCTGAAGCTCAACCCAAAGAAGTGCCATCTGTTTAAAAGACAGGTTAATTACCTAGGGCATGTGGTATCTGATAAAGGTGTGTCTATGGATCCTGAGAAGGTAACAGCCATAACCAAGTGGCCAGTGCCCAAAGACAAATCAGAAGTGCGGAGTTTCCTTGGCCTTTGCACATATTATCGACGGTTTGTGATGGGATTCTCTGGTATAGCAAAACCCCTCATCAAGCTGACAGAGGAGAAACAGAGTTTTCTCTGGGACAAAAATTGCCAGCAGGCCTTCAACAGACTAAAGGAGACACTTTGCCAAGCACCTATATTGGCTTACCCAAGAGTTGAAGGCAAGTTCATTCTTGACACTGATGCCAGCAACACAGCAATTGGTGGAGTACTTTCTCAAGAGCAAGATGGGGAGGAAAAGGTCATTGGATATTTTAACAAGGTGCTGTCAAAACCTGAGCGTAACTACTGTGTTACTAGAAGAGAACTGCTAGCAGTAGTGAAATCAATCAGCCACTTCCACAAATACTTATATGGACGTCAATTCCTGCTGAGAACTGATCATGCACCCTTGACATGGCTTCTCCGGTTCAAGTCTCCTGAAGGACAAGTGGCAAGATGGATCCAGCACTTACAAGAATATGACTTTAAATTTGTACACCGAGCTGGAAATAGTCACCTGAATGCTGATGCCCTTTCTCGAAGACCCTGTGAGGAGGACTGCAAACACTGCTCACGCCAGGATGGGAAGGAAGTTTTGGTACATAGGACAACTATTGCCAATGACCACTGGCAAGGTGCTGAGTTACTTAAGGATCAGGAAGAAGACCCTGATCTGAAGCACCTTTGGTTGTGGAAACGTTCTGCAAGACGACCTAGTTGGCAAGAAATAGCACCTTTTCCACCACATGTCAAGTCCCTCTGGGCACAATGGGACTCTATTGTGGAAGACAGAGGAATCCTGAAAAGGAAGCTAGAGAATGCAGCTGGTGATCAGCATAAGCTGCAAATTATTGTTCCCAGGAAAAGGATTCCTGAAGTGCTGAGACAAATACATGATGGAGTCTCTGGGGGCCATTTTGGAGTTCATAAGACACTGGAGAAAGTACGAGAGAGGTTTTACTGGCCAAATTCAAGCAAAGATGTCAAGAACTGGTGTCGCAATTGCACTGTTTGTGCATCTGCAAATGGCCCCTTGCATAGAAAGAAGGCCCCCATGAAACAATACAATGTTGGAGCACCTTTTGAGCGAATAGCCATTGACATAGCTGGACCATTTCCATTGTCTGACAGTGGGAATAAGTATATCCTGGTAGTGATGGATTATTTCAGCAAATGGGTTGAAGCCTATGCCTTGCCAAATCAAGAAGCAGTCAGTGTTGCTGATGTAATAATCAAGGAATTTGTCAGTCGGTTTGGTGTCCCATTAGAGTTACATTCTGATCAAGGAAGGAACTTTGAGTCTTCAGTGTTTTCCCGTATATGTGAGGTGCTGGGAATCCATAAGACAAGGACTACACCCCTTCACCCTCAGTCAGATGGAATGGTGGAGCGTATGAACAGGACCATGGGAAAATACCTGTCAAAAGTTGTATCCAAGCATCAACGAGACTGGGATCAATATCTTCACCTATTCCTGATGGCATACCGAAGCTCTGTCAATGAGTCTACAAAACTTTCACCAGCCAAGGTAGTGTTTGGGCGAGATATTAGACTGCCTTGTGACTTAAAGTTTGGATGTACACCTGGAGAGGATTTGGTAGGAGAGGACTATGTCACCCAGTTTCGGAAACAGATGGATGAGATTCATGAGATTGTTCGAACCAACATCCAAGGAACCAGTGACAAGATGAAAGAACGCTATGATATCAAGGCAGATCATGGTGGATACCAGCCTGGAGACTTAGTTTGGTTCTACAACCCACAGCGACATCAAGGGTACTCCCCCAAATTACAGACTTCCTGGGATGGACCTTTTGAAGTGGTTACTAGAATCAATGATGTAGTCTACCGGATCAAGAAACCTAGAGGAAAACCAAGAGTTGTCCACTTCAATCGACTGGCACCATTCCAGGGAGACAATACTGCAGGTAATGCCCAAGATGTGAGAACTATTCAACCAGTTGATCCCAACTTTGAAGAATTTATGGCCAATTTGGACATGTTCCAGAAAGCTGAGGTTACAAAAGTCTGTTATCAAGATTTGTTCACCCTACCAAAAGACTATGCTCTGGCTCACTGTGTAGCTAAAAATCTTGGAGCTTCTCGGGGTATTGCTACAGTATTTAGGAAAAAGTTTGGAGGACTAAATGATCTGGAACTTCAGAGACCAGCTGTTGGAAGAACACTACACCTTCAGAGGCAAGGAAAACAGCTCTTCTGCTTGGTGACAAAAGATCAACCTCAGCAGGAGTCCACCTATCAAGCCTTGTGGGAGAGCCTAAATCATCTGCGGAATTGTCTTCAAACTCTGGGAGTGAAGCAGCTTGGAATTCCCCGATTAGGTTGTGGCTATGATGGGTTGGACTGGAAAATCGTGAGGCCAATGATTGAAACAATCTTCAAAGAAACTGGGATTACCATCTCAGTTTGCATGTTTGCTCCATGGGCAGCTAGTCAGTTGTATCCAGTAAGGCCACCCCCAATCTGCAGACCTGTAACTGTTCTGGGACAGAACAGTCTTAAGGAGGGAGCAGTGCTACGGCCAGGTGACAAGTTGTTTATGTAAAAATCAGCTGGTAATAGCAAATATAATGTTTGCAATGTTTGAAAGCTCGAGAAGGTTTTCCAATAGAAGTATAAATAGTTGAGTTCGTGTTAAGCAGTTCAAGTGTTAATTTTCCAAAAGTTATTCTTTAATAAAATCCATGTTTAAAACGCCTCTGACTGTTTTATTTACGTAAATTCATAACAATATACATTAAAAAAAATATTTTTTAAATGTTTTTTTGCAGTCTTTTCACTTTATTTTGTTGCTTTAATTGAATTCAATTCACTTATTTTAGTTAGTTCCTTCATTTTTTTAATGTTTTGAATGAAAGTATTTCAGAACTATTCATACCCACCTTACAAAAAAAGTCACTATCAATTCTGCCATAGCCACCCAACTTTATCTGGGTTTTCGTTTTAGTAACAGTTTTCAAAAATCTCTTTTCCTGTAAAATAACATTAAAAGGAAATAAAAGAAAATACACATTTTTGAAACATATGTACAATAATAGAAAATACTGTAAAATTATACAATAAATAAGCATTTAGGTAATTTAAGATGCGTAGAACATATAATAATATGTTAAAGAATGAAACTATGGAAATATAAAATACATCAGAACACACTACAAATGAGATTGTGTTTGATATAATAATAAAGAACTGAAAATCTTGATGTAAACAAAACTATCTAATCATATATTATTTTATCTATGACTACATTATAAATTAGTTATTAGAAGTTGGAGAGTAATGTCATAACAGCCGACTATTCACGCCTGATCAAAACTATTGCATAGTGAAGCTTATATAGCACTGGTGTGACTTATCAATATTGACCCTAGACCAGGGGTCTCCAAACTTTCCAGCCCCAGAGCCAAAATTATTACTCATTTCATTTTTCTACTATTATCATTGGCATAGCTCGATGTTCAGTCTCTCAATAGTCACACCACTGACTATTATCTACGTATCTATGTATAGTGTGTGTGGAAAGTAGACTCTAGGTACTGTATTGTCAAAGGTATAGTGGGAAGAGCCCTCTAACCATTATCATTATCATCTCATCATTATTATGAAGATAATGATAATGTAGACTATGATTTATTGAGGTTGGTTAGGGGGTTCTTCCCCCGAAAGCTTTAAAATTTAATAATAAAATAAACCTTCTAAAACGAAATTCTAAGAGATTCTATACATGAATTCATTAATTTCAACAATTCCACCAACGTTTTGAGTCTAAGTAAATTTAATCTAGCTCTTGCATCATTGTCAATCAATGGCATTTTCAAAAAAAAAAAAAATTCCCTACTTCAACCGATTGAGATACCATAAATTGCAATAAAAAATTATTTCAAAATTTCGGGTGTACTCCCTCAGAAATGGATGATGAAATAATCCCTTTATACAACATTTTTAGCAAATCCAAATATTTTTCTCAACTTTTTGTCAAAGATTGTCTCTCTAGGCTTCCAAAATATCCTTTATGTCATGGGAGGGGGGGGGGGATATGTTGGTCATACTGGCGGGCCGTAGTTTGGAGACACATGCTCTGTACCAGTCAGAATTCAGGAATTCTCAAATTTACGTCGAAATGAATAATATGAAATAGTCACATTAGCTAATTAAAGCGTTTCAAAATAAAATTGAGTTTCAAATCAGAACCATTCGTCAACATTTATAAATTTGAGATTACTTTATGCTGATTTGGGTAAGTTATCCAAGCGAGTGGTCAGTTAATGTAGACTAAAGTTATTGATATGACACTCACCATTGTGTTTTATTCATAAATTAGGGGTGCTCACAGGGAGGGGGGGGGGGGCTATGACGCAGACTGCTTCATTGAAATTCTTGAGGGGGTCTAAAAGAAAGTTTGGGGGGGGATATAGTTGATTGAAACCGTGTTTAACATGACATTCCAAAATATATTATGAAGTCACCAGATAGAATGTCAATAAATTTATAATTATTATTATACTACTCTATTGAATATGAATTAGCTAAAATAGTTATGTTTAGGATTTGTGCAGGAAGTTATTAAGCTATTTCTTTTTTACCTTTACAAAAAAAAATTACCTATGTAAAGAATCCAGGGCTTAATTTCAGCCGGAGCACACCGGAGCAGAGCTCCAGCTATCTAAATCAATAATAAAATCATTTATTTTAAACCAGATCTGAACTAGCTTGTTATTTTGTATATTATGTAATATTATATGTGCATTACGAACCATGCTCAAATGCGTTTAAAATGCACTAATTTTCAAGAGTAATTTTTAAACTTTTTCTGGGGGAGGACCCCCAGTAAGTCTCAGCTCCGGTATTTCTCAATTTAGAAATTACCCCATAAAAAATCTCAAGAAATATACATACACTTTGTATATTATCGACTGCCACGACTTTCCTCGCAGCCACGTCTCGATTCGAAATCTCCTTTTCCACTTCTATGATGTCCCCCTCCAGATGACAAGATGGCCGCACCACGTGATGCACCGAATATAATTTCAGTGGAGTCACCAAAATTCAAAGGGAGGACATTGCATGCTTCAAACATTCCAAATACAATTGAAATTTCATCATGACTGAAAATTCAGTACTGTGGAAATGCTTGAAACCTGCAATAAATTTGACTACCTAGATGCAAGTTAGCAAAACCTTACACCAAAAAGTATATAATTGTAAGATAGTAATTTCTCAACAAAGAAATGACTCTCACAATATTACAACACTATAGCAACCAAAATTCACTCGAGCACATTTTTTAAAATTTTTCAATTCAAATCTAATCAGTTCAATGTACCTGGAAAAACACTAAAGCACTATCAATAATATCACATTAAATATTTCCCATATTACATTTTAATATGGCTTAGAGGCAGTCAAAATACAATCATGAAAAAATTCAATACAAACTACTGCATTGTTCTTAATTATTATAAGATTAATTTTCGAGGATTACCTGTTCATTGGAGATTTCCTTGCTACTAATTAATTGCAATAGTTTTCTTTTAGTCAATGTCACAACCTGGAAAATATTTATTTAGCATTATTGGTCTTATTTTTATAATATTTCAATTCTGATGATGAAGAAGAAGAAGAAGAAAAGTACAATTGGAGAAAGAGGTGGATGAAGAGACGAAGTAGGTGAAGAAGAAAAAGGAGATGGTGATGATGATGAAGGTAAAGAAGGAGATGGAGTATAAGAAGTAGAAAAAGAAGAACCAGGTGGAGAAAAAGGAGAAGCAGTAGAAAAAACAAGTACAGCAGAAAAAACACTTGAAAGGATAATAACAATATATACAGAGTGTTTCAGGGGGAATCTGCAATACTGCACAAGCTTATTCCTCTTGTAAAAGTAATAGTGAAAGTTCATATAAACATGGGTCTGGAAATGCTTTTTAGCGAGTTACGGCTGGTGAAAGATTTTGCCTGGTACTCAGTGCCTCCTGTGAAATTAAGTCATACTGAAATTTTTTATGGCGATAAGTAAGGTTGATAGTTGAGCAGGTTTTATGTAAAATGAGCTGAAAAATCCTATAAAAATTGTCCCAGAACTGTATCTTCAATAGTTTAGGAGAACATTGGTGTAAAGCACTGAAAGTTAAGGTTGAAAAAACATTTTATTTTGCGTTTAGACTACAACTCTGTTAATTTCCCCACAAACAATAAAAATGTCCAATACAAACTGTAGAGATTTAAATTCTAAAAAAATACTGCAAATAAAGTCAACAACAACAGAATATTTTCTTTTAAAATCAAGTTTATTAAGAAACACACAGAACTGAAAATTATGAAATAAAAAATCAATTACAATAGCTGCTCAAAATGTCCACCTCCATTGTCAATGCATATTTCAGTGTGACTATTTATAGAACCGGTTGCGTTTTCCAACGTATGTGGACTGTTTTCTTGGGCAGCAATCATGATTCTATGTAAAAGTTCATTTGCATTATTGGATTTTTGAGCATACACTAATGACTTAATGTGTCCCTATACATAAACTTTTTTTATTGTATTACTGAGTACAACAAGCCCTTGAAGTATAATTAAGTAAATCGTAACATAACACAGGCCTATTTGAAAAGAAGGAATCGATTACAAACATTTATTTCTTCCAAATTACGAATTAAATAAAAATAATTCCAACGTTTATCAAAAGAAAAAGTTTAAAAAGCCCATGTACAAGTTCCAATCATGGCCTCATTAGCGCTGTTGTTTGTCTACAGTGGAATGGCAGCAATATCTCAGGAACGAACATTTCACGTCCAGAATTAGCAAAATTAGTATTGTTTAATGTGAAGAAAATGCATTCCTGTGACTGAGGAATGTAAAGTTCCTTTCTTGCTCATGATGTTGATTTCTGTCAGCTCAAAAACACAAAATGTCGTTCCTGTGGTATTATCACCATTTTATTATAGTTGAACAACAGTGCCAATGAGAACTTCTACTTGGGCTGTTTGAAATTTTAAACTTTCCTTTTTCTGTGAATATTGGAATTATATTTCTATTCTTGTTCCATAACGATCTGCGTTGTTAATATTAACTTTTTGTTATATTTTGTTAACTTTACATCAAAAAGTAAAAATATTTCTATTATTTTTCAACTTGGAAGAAATATATGCTTAAAATCGGTTATGTTCTTTTTGAATAGCCCTTTAATAATAATTAACTATAAAGCCGCGTCTCCACCAACCAAACATGCTTGTCGAACAGTGTTCGCTGGAATCAGCTGATGTCGCCAAACATTTTTTGGAGTTGGTTTGGTGTGGACGCCTTCTCGAACATTATGATTGGTGTGGTGGGAACCTTATATTGGTCGACAATGTTCGCTCACAGACCGAACATTTCAATTGAACTCACGAACATGTTTGGTGACCCATATGTTTAAAGTTTGACCATTTTTTGTATTCGCCAACAATGTTCGGCAGACATGTTTGGTTGGTGGAGACGCGGCTTTACTGTACCGCTTTCTGAGCAGAGTCAGCTGTGATGGAGCCGATCAAAATGTAGACAAAACTCTGACCGATTTCAATGTAGAGTCCCAACAGCTGAATCGCCTCCTGTAGGCTGTTTTTTTCCAATGCCACATATCTATAAATATAAATACATATAATTTATGTTTTTATAATAAACGAAACACTTTTTAAAAAGATTTCAATTTATTATTTTATTACCACCTTTACAATAAAAGTACAAAATAACTCTGAATTACATATGCAGAGGAGGTCTGCGACACTCAATGGTCTGAACAGAACTGATTTATTGCTAAGATTCTACTGTCTAGTTACAATTGCTGACTTAACATTAAAACGTGGGAAATAATGATAGTATGCTGTATTTAGTTATATAACTCCTCCATCCCTAAAAAGGACATCAGGGGGTGGTTGAGCATCTTGAACGGGTGGCACTCTCTTGAAGATTTTCTGATATACTACGATAATCACACCCAATAGAAGAGCGGTGTAGAGAGGAGAAGTCCATAGACTTGCTGTCAAGTGGTCACTTTCAAAAACTGGTTTCACATTATTCATTGCAATATTTTCAAAGTTTAAATTTTTAAGTTGTACAGTAAAATCGTGTTTTTGAATTTTGCCAAAGTCCAAATTCAACACTTCCAAAAACTTTGGGTGTCCTCTTAATTTTGATACATGGTTTTGTAATAAGCTATTTCTAAAAGTAACATTATTATCATTTGCATTTATCAGGAATACACCTTTGAGGATAATGTTCTTAGTCTCCTTCAGGTTTTGTATTTTCAAGGTTTCTTGATTATGAAAAGTTGCTAAATATTGATTCAATTCAGGGATCCATTTAATAAAGTTTTCATTGACTACAAGAACGGTGTATTTACAATTTTCGGTTGAACTATGTCTTAAAATTGAACTTTCACAGCTGAGATCAGAATTTGACAATTCGGTAGATGAACAAAGAAATTTGTCTCCAATCACAGTTTTACAATCTGTTTCTAAACCTAATATTTTCAAGTTTTCTATTTTTGGTTCTAACAAATACCTAACTCTAGGTAATACAGTTACATAATCATTTTCGGCCCTATTTGGAATAGACATCAATTTGTACAGATCAAATTCTGTTTCATCTGTCAACGGCAATTCAATAAAATAAGTTATTTGCTTCTTATCAATAGTACAATCAACATTCATTATTCTTTCAATTTTAAACATGTTATCAAAATCAATCTTTACAGGCATTTTATTTTTATAATATTTAGATATTTTATTTATTTCAGTGAACAATTCCTTTGTAGAGATAATACTTGGGTGAATAGTTTTCAGTTTGCAAAATGTCAATGAATTTTCTATTTCTTGGATCAAGCTTAAAATCATATTATACGAAGTCAACAATTGATTAAAAATATCTCTACATCTTTCTAACTCAATATAATCACTTAATCTACGATCTACATAACTAAGTTTTGAAACAAGTTCATTAAAATTATCATTAATAACATTCAAAGTTTTATTATATTCTTCAATAATATTCATATTCATTGAATATTGCAATGACATTTGTCTTTCGATTCCATTTTCTTTACTTTTCAAGTTTTCTAATATTTTGTCATACTTTTGGCCATCATAAGCGTCTAAATTTCTAGTTATAACTTCAATTACTGAACCAAGGCCATCAATTAATCCTCTTTTTACTCTTGGAACATATTCATTGTTCACATTAATTAATCCTCTTTTTACTCTTGGAACTTATTCATTGTTCACATTAATTATTTCTAATTTCTCTATTATCATTTCTCTTGAATGATTAATAAATCTTATAAAATTCACAATATCTCTCAATTTACTACCATTATCGGTTACATATTCTATCTTATCGCTAAAGTTACTTATCCTAGTATTGACAATTTCAACTGCATTATTATTTATTTATTTATTTATTCATTTAACTAGCATACAATGAATGTGAATACAACAGGCTACTGCCCAAAACTGCTTTTCACAAAATTTTAAAGTAGGATCAAAATCTTAGGTTAGGTCACTGTTTCACTTGAAATTTCACATTGAAGCACAATAATTATTCACAATCACAAGTCTTTTGCAGATAAAGAATATTAATTTTTTCATTTCAAACAAACACTAACGCAGTCTGAAAAAAAGATAAAACAATTATAAAACAAATCTAAATTATTAACATGTTGGAATATTCCATCTATTTCATAGTAATGTGCAAAAGTGTGCTTAGAATTTATCAGCTTGGCGGCTCCCAATTTAATTGGAAGAACACCTACGTTTTGAGTGATATTTGTTATTTTGGGAGTGTCTCTAGCATGGGCCGCTCCGAAGAACAGGAAGGACCTGGAACAGGACAGGGATTCAGATTAGTTGGTTGTTCGTTGTCGTTCTGCTTTTTATGATTTTTTCCGAGTTTCTTCTTAATTTTTCTTGGTCTTTTTATTTTTGAAAGATGGATTTTCGTCTTTGTATTAGCATGTCGAGCTTCTATTTCCGCTGTTTTCTGTTCGGAGTTTACTGAAATTACTTTCTCTTTATTGAATTTGTTCTTTGTCTTGCTTTGTTTTTGTACTGTTTTCACGTAGACCTCCGGAGGAATTTCTGGAAGGTTTTCTTTATCAGCGTTTCTATTCGTAAGAATGGATTCCTTTTTTTTCTTGTTAATTTCTTTGATCGCTTCATACAATTTCTCCGTTTTATTCCTATGATTACTTATGTAATCATTCATTACTTGTTTTTCTATGTCAATGTCAAAAAGTGTATTTTGGTTTGTGTGTCCATAGAGGATTTCGAAAGGTGTAAGTTTGGTCACTGAATGGATACTATTATTGTATGCGATAATAGCGTAACTCACTTTGTTTTCAATTGGTTCCTTCGAAAATTCGGCACGATTATTTAAAAGTCGAATATGTTCAATTAATGTTGAATGTAATCTTTCAGCCATTCCGTTCGATTGAGGATGTTGAGTACTGATGAAATGAATTTTTATTTTATGTATTTGTAGCAGTTCTCTTACTAGGTTGTTATTGAACTCTGTTCCATTGTCTGACACTATTGTTTCTGGAGTTCCATGATGGGAAAAATATTTTATTAACTTATTCACGACTTTGATACCTTGAGCACTTCGTAATTGATATGCTTGTGCGTATCTTGAAAAGCTATCGATAATTGTCAAGAATTTTTGTTTGTCAAACGTTATGCTATCCATGTGTAAGATTTGCAAAGGTCTTGTTGCTGTTGGTGTAAGATTCAATTCAAGATTCAAGGGCATTCTTTCATATTTTGTTTTCAGACATATTTCACATTGATTTATTAAATCTTGTATACTTGTTTTCATACCTGGCCAATAGTACTTTTGTTTTATCCGATTGTAGGTTTCTTGAATCCCTCTGTGATTTGTTTTTCCTTCATGATAATTCAATATGATAACTCTGACCTCTTCTTCATCTGTGACATCAAGCAGCTTTGTTGAACATTTTACCAGCATTAAGTCAGGACGTTTGAAATGCGTATTTATAACAACAGAAAATCTTTCAAAAAAATCGTTTTCAAAGAATAGTGAGTACTTGATTTTTGGTGCAGTGTATGCTTTTACGAATTCTATTATATCCTTCTCGAAATTGTTCTCTGATATTTCGACAATTAGTCTTGTTTTATCAAATAGTTTTTTCACTTTCACTTTTTGAGGGTTGTACTTAACCAGGGTGAGTAGTACTTGGTGTTTTCATAGTTCACAGGTTCATCTAATATTTTTACTTCTGCTGATGTATTATCTTCGGCATTTGTATGGACGGTTTGGTCATCTTCTTCTTCTTCACCTAAGTCCATTAAGCGATTCTCGTTCTGGTCAACATTAGCTAATACAGATTGATTCTCATTGTCAAATCCTAAGAATTGAGTTTCGTCTTCAAAATCGAAACCTCGGAAGGGGTTTTTGTTATTATCTTCATTAGCAGGTGTCTCTTCGTTACTGGATCTGATATTCACTAAACCATCAATAGCCTCTTTGATTATAGCATCAATTTCACTTAAACTTCCGGGTGCATCTTGGGCATTGGTGTTATTATTATTTAGGTGAATTCTGGAAAGGGCATCAGCATTCTGGTTTTTACTTCCTTTTTTGAATTGAATATCATAGTCATACTCTTCCAATTTGAGTCTCCAACGCAACATTTTTGAATTAGGTTCTTTAATTGAGAAAAGCCACTGGAGAGGTTTGTTATCCGTGAAAATGTTGAATTTCCGGCCGTATAGATAGGGTCGAAAATGTTTGGTAGCCCAAACAATAGCCAAAAGTTCTCTTTCTATCGTTGAATATCTAGTCTCAGTGTCGTTCAAAGTTCGGCTAGCATAAGCAATTGGTAGGTCTGCTCCATTTTTTGATTGACTCAATACAGCTCCAATTGCAAAATTACTTGCATCTGTTGTAAGATTGAATTTCAAGTTGAAATCTGGATATTGTAGGATGGGATCATTTGTCAAAATATTTTTACATGTTTCGAAACAACTTATGTATTCTGGGTCATCGGGGTTGATTTTTGCTTCTTTTTTCAAGCATTTTGTTAGGGGTTTTGTGAGTGATGCGAAATTTTTGATGAATTTTCTGTAATATCCTAATAGTACTAAAAATCCTTTAATTTGTTTAACTGTTTTTGGTATTGGGTAGCATTTCATTGCTTCGATTTTTTCTGGGTTTGGTTTTACTCCATTGTTGGTCAGTAAGTGCCCTAGAAATGCTACTTCTTTACGCAGAAATTCTGTTTTATCTAACTGTACTTTGAAGTTCGTGTTTTGTAATCTCTCAAACACTTCACAAAGTCTGTTGATATGTTCTTGGAGGCTGGTTGAATAAACGATTATATCGTCGAGATAAACTAAACAAAGTTCATTTTGAATACCTCTTAGCACGTTATTCATTGCTTTCTGGAATGTAGGGGGCCCGTTTTTTAAGCCGAATGGCATTCTCAAAAATTCGTAGTGTCCCGTATCTGATGAGAAGGCTGTTTTTGCAATGCTGTTTTTATCCATCTCAATTTGGTGAAATCCCGAAAATTGATCAAGGACAGAGAAGTATTGTGATCAGCCTAACTTATCTAATATGTCTGTGATGTTGGGTAATGGAAATCGGTCATCTATTGCCTTGGAGTTTAAGTTTCGGAAGTCAATTACCATTCGGAATTTCTTCTTGCCTGAAGCATCTGATTTTTTGGGGACGATCCAAAGTGGGCTATTCCATGGAGAAGAACTTGGTTGAATAATTTTCTGTGCTAGCAAATCTTCAATTTGATTATTGATTTCTGTTTGATAAATCGTCGTAATCGGGCAGCCGATGAGTAAACATCTCGTAGTCGTCTCTTTATCAGTACCTAGTTAACCGGTCATTGTTTGTTGCTCAGTGCCGTTACGCCTACCGTAGTTTCAATTTAATTTCGGCTAATTCGTTGCATCTATTATAATGGCAGATAAATGTAAAAAATGCAACGATGTTGTTCAAGTTAAGGAAAGTGTCAAGTGTACTGCCTGCAGCAGTGTTTTCCACCCGACTTGTGTAGACAGATTTGCATTCAGTGATGTAAATAAGAAAACTAGCCTATGTAAAAACTGGAAATGTGAACAATGTGTACCCAATACGCAAACAAGTAACCGTCAAGACGTCGAACAGGATCCGTTATCCACTATTCTAGAAGCAATAAACGCTTTCCATAAGGAATCCAACGCCAAAATGGATAGAGTGCAGGCGGATTTGAATGTGGTCAGCGTCGATGTTAGTGATTTGAACTACAGTTTAGTGAGGTAAAAGCGAAGTGTATTAAAAATTCCGAAGACATAGATAAACTGGCTGTTGAAAACTCACGTCTCAACGCTCTTATAAAAGACCTGAAATTGGAAGTCGCAGATTTGCAGCAACATACCCGAAATAATAACATCCTGATTTCGGGTATACCTAAGACAACGGGAGAAAATATATGCACTATCCTCCAAAACCTCATGAGCTTGCTGAACATTCGATTTAACAAGTATGATATTTCGGCCGCCCACAGACTGCCCAGTAGAAAAGGTGACAACAATCCACCATCAATCGTCGTATGTTTTGTATCACGGGCTGTCAAGGTGGAGTGGCTGCACGCGAGAAGACAGAGGAAAACCCTTTCTGCTAGAGATCTTTATGTTCAGTTTCCAGAGACTGTGATCTATATCAATGAACACTTAGCACCCCACACATGGGCCATATTCAATCGCGCTAGAGTTCTTCAGAAGGCTGGGAAGCTGTCAAGCATTTGGATCAGTGATGGAAGAGTACTAGCTAAAAAGAGCCCAACTAGTCCAGTTACTCAAATCACATCAATCGACCAGATGAATGACTGGACCACGCAGACGTATAGTTCACAATTACAAGTTCCCGCTTTGAATGAGTGAGACTGAACCAATTTTTCTCACATAAGTTTATACCCGGTGCAATATGGGTAAAGTGAAACCTATTTTTTTTTTTTTTACACACAGGTTTGGTATAATCTCTGCTTTTTTTCCTCCACTCTCATTTCAATATTTTTTCGCTACTTGATACATGTTGATTAAATGGGCTACCATAACACATTTAAAGTGTATATTTAGAGTACATTATATATTTACATTTTATATATTTATATATTTATATATGTACATTATATAGAGTACATTTAGAGTATATTTAGTGTACATTTAGAGTGTATAATCATATAGAGCCTTAACTGAACGATTGAATAAGATTGAAGATCTCAGTTACAGCCTCTAAATAGATTGATAACCAAATGGCTTGTTAAGTGAATAAATTAAATTATTCATTATTATAAATTGTTATTCCAATTACATTGAAATTTCATTGACCCAGTTATTATTTTTTGATATGAGGGTGGAAGAATGCAGGCAAAATGATTTTTTAATTATTTTTTCCATGAATATTATTTTTTTTATGAATAAATCATCTCTTATCTGATATTATTATCATTCACTTTATTTGAACAATTTTGCCAATGCATTTTTTTTTCTTCATTCTTTTTTTACACAGTTTGAAGTTTAACTGTTTAGCAGTACTAGGGAATTATTCAATTTGTTGTCTAATTATCTTATTAATCACTCTCATTTTAATCTCATGAAAAAACATCATATTACCGTAGTCGAGCTCATCATTTATTAAAGATTTATTGCAGTTTAACTTTATTTTTTTAACTCTTTTGGTACAATAGAGTGACAAACGACACTGTATATTCTTTTTTCTCTTTTTCCTATCTATGATACCTACGTCTGATGAGTATGATATTCCCTTAGTGGAATGTGTACGTTGTCAGGATATGAAGGATTTCGCTGAAGTTGAGACAAATAGTTCCATGGCGTTTAGGGTGGTTCATCAAAACATTTGTAGTTATAAAAAGAATTTTGATTCTTTCTTAGTTTTATTAGAAGGTTTGCAGGTCAAATTCCATTGTTTAATTCTCACTGAAGCATGGCTTAGGGATGAAAGTGATCTAATTAACATTCCCGGATACAATTTATACAGATCTTATAATAACTTGAATAGCAGCGATGGCATTGTTATTTATATTGATAGCGGTCTATCGGTTACCTGCAGCCAGCTGTTACTGGGTGGAGTGGCCACAAGCTTATCTCTCACTTTCGCCTGGGAGGGAGTGGAGTGCGATCTTTTGGCTGTTTATCACAGTCCAAATTCCGACTTTCCACATTTCATTGAGGGTCTCTCTTCTTACTACAGTAAAGATAACCATCGCTCTAAGCTACTTATTTTTGCAGGAGATATCAACTGTGATCTTTTACAACTCACCCAAAATCCTTTATGCAACCATTACTTGGATAAGCTGTGCGAGGCTAATATGATATCATGCATTGATAAAATTATGAGGCCGGACAGCAGTAGTTGTTTAGACCATATTTTCTTGAAAAAACCTAATCATACTCCTGCAAAGTCTGTCATAATAGAATCATCAATAACTGATCATTTCGCAACATGCCTTATCCTTTATTCTAATAAAAATCAAAAGTCTCGCCCGAGGGAGATAAAAATTAAACGAAATTGGAACAATATAAAAACTTCCATATTAAATCAAAACTGGGACCACGTTACAAGTGTTAGAGATGTTGATACATCTGCTATTACCTTCATTGATACTTTGCACGGCATAATTTCATCCAATACCATTGAAGCTGTGCAAAACGCTAGGTGTTCAAGAATTAAACCGTGGATCACAGAAAGTATTGTTAATTCAATCTGCAAACACGATAAACTTAGGAAAGTGTCACAAAATCAACCATTCAATATCAACCTTCGAGAAAGATACATCCGATATAGGAACATACTGCACTCAACCATTAAATGCACTAAATTCAGTTATTATAAAAATAAAATTAATTCGGCAGAGGGAGACCCTCGGAAATTTTGGTCAGTTGCGAGTGAGATTGCTGGCTGACCCTCAAACAGGAATCAGTTCCCAGTTGGAGCTTTCAGTGATGGCAGCCCTGTGAACCCATTGAAGATCAAAGAAATATCCAACTCTTTCAATAGCTACTTTGCTTCTGTGGGGGAGCGATTGGCTGTGGCGATTCACCCCTCTGGTCCGCCGGGGGTGAGGGATTCCGACCATGTCACTGATGCTGTATTTGAGCTTCGTCCTGTTACTGAGCATGAGCTCCTACATATTGTCAGCGGTATGAAGGGACGATCTGCCCCGGGCTGGGATTTTATTCCAACACAGCTGATAAAGGATAATGTGCATGAGCTGCTTACCCCAATCTTACACATAACAAATTTGAGTATCAGAACAGGTAAATTTCCAAATTCATATAAAATTGCTAAAGTAATTCCCATTTACAAATCCGGTACAAAATCCTCCATAAGTAACTTCAGACCTATTTCTCTCCTAATTACCTTGGCTAAAATCCTCGAAAAATGTGTGAAAATTCAAGTCAATATTTTTTTAAATGAGAATAATATTATTTCAAATAACCAGTATGGCTTTAGGAGTTCTAAAAATACAACGAACACTCTCTATGACATGACAAAGTACATAACAACTCAAACTAGTAAAAATCAGGTTTTAATCACATTTCTAGATCTTGCTAAAGCTTTTGATTCCATTGACAGAAATCGACTTTTCACAAAGCTTGAAGCAATAGGTTTCAAAAATATCACCCTTAAATGGTTTAAAAGTTATTTTGAAAATAGGAAACAAACAATTTCTATAAATGGCACTGAGAGTGATACAGTAAATGTTGATTATGGTGTTGTGCAGAGAAGCACCCTGGGTCCTCTTCTTTTCCTTATTTATATTAATAATATATCAAAATTAAACCTCCATGGGCGTCTGTTCCTGTTTGCTGATGACACAGCTCTTGTGTCAACAGGTTGTTCATGGACAGAAACATACGAATGGGCTTCTTTGGACCTTGTCAAACTGAGGAATTGGTTTGACGACAATGTTCTTTCAATTAATGTTGGAAAAACTAAGTGTCTTCCAGTTTTTCTGCGAAGTGGCCCTGGACCCAGGGTGCTCAGGATGCACTCTTGCGGTGACCATAGGTTGGACTCCTGTGGCTGTGAATGTATTGAACAGGTGGCTCAGTACAAGTATCTTGGCATTGTTTTGGACCATAGGTTGGGCTGTGCGGCTCATGTGCAGTTTCTCAGGCAGAGACTGAGGAAATTGATCTATGCTTTTGGCCAGCTGGGAGAAGTTCTGGGTACAAGACACTGCAGGTCCATTTATTCTGCTTATGTTCAGTCTTTGCTCGAGTATGGCATCTTGGCATGGGGTGGGGCCTCATCTGGCGTCCTGCAGCCTCTTGCTGTTGCCCAGAGAGCATTAATTAAAACTTTACTGGTCAAAAACTACAGATATCCCACACATTTACTTTTCCAGGAATTTCCTGTTCTTAATGTAAAACAATTGTACATAAAAAATCTACTGATCTTTATACATAAAAATAATTTAATTTTCACTGAAATACAACATAATTACTTGACTAGAAACAGATTACATAGTAACATACAATTTCCCCGAATGGATAACTCTACTCAACTATCAAATTCCTTCCATTTAGCACACTGGCTTTACCGCAATATTCCTGCTGAAATTAGACCAAATGAGGGTTGCAGTGTTGCCGTTTACAAGCAAAGAGTGGGCAGGTGGTTGCTTCACATGGGTGCAGATGCTGCTGAAGCGCTGCTAGAGTCGCCTTATACCTAACTATTTTCTATTATCTGCCATCTTTAAATTTATATATAACGTTCAAATGCGTATTTATTTTTAAATCATTTATATTCCATTCTTTATTTCTTCTCTAACTTATATATTTTCTACTTTCATCCTCTGTTCCATGACTGATCAATATTAATTAATTATTTCACCAGCAACCTACCTTTTTACCTACATTTTTTATTCTTTTTTAGTAACCTAGTACCTAACTTATATGATGAGCTACCTGAATGCTGTCTTGTATCAAGTCAATAGTGAATTTTAATTTCAATTTCATGTCTTGACTTCACACATCAATTTTTCTTTCTTTTCTTCGTTTTTTCTTTTTGTAAAAATTATTTGTTTTATGCTAATACAGTATTATAAAAATGTGATAATATCAATCTGATTTTTAAATTTAAAATTAATCTAATATGAATATTAGCATTATATAGAGTACATAACGTAGTATATAAGAGTTTTGTGGTATTAATTTACTATAATAACTATTCTAATATGTTTGTTATTTTTTATTCAATAATGTCAGTAGTATGCGACTCCTCCCTGCACACGGACAAATCATCCAAGCGGGGAGTATATTCATAAAAAATTGCCTGTATGACTATTTTTAATCATTTTTGAATAAAGAAGAATTTGAATTTGAAATTTCTGGATACCGATAATTTCTAGTGTAGACTGGAATTTCATCTGTTGTCCTTATCACATACTTTATTTGATTAGTAAAAGATAGTTTTTCTCCTTCAACATAAAATATGTCACTATATTCTCTTATCAATTTTGTAATTTCAGATTTTTCCTCATCGTTCATGTGGTCAGTTCTAATTTTGTTGAAGTCCAATTTTGGTTTACTGTGGTTAAACGTTGAAATTTTGATTATTTAAATTAGTTTCAAAGTTTTCGGGTGATAAGCAATGATAATTTTCAATAGGTTTGACATTTATTGGTTGGATAAAGTTGATTGTTTTATCCTCGGTACTGGGATTTGTAATTGTACACAAAGCATGACCATTTGTTACTTTGATTAGCGATTCAGGTATTTCTAAGCCTTTTATGTTTCTGTAGTGTAATACACCATCTCCGTTTTTTATGACATTGACCTTCATGTAAACAATATGCGATGTTCTAGCTTCAATCGAATAACTCTCAATGGGATCATTTTTATTTGCATTGTCTCTTTGATCTGGATTATAATACAGGATAGGTATAATTTTCCCATGCAATATTATTACATAATTTATAAAATCAAGCGTGCAATGCAATTTTTTCATATTATCTAGTCCTAACAGCAAATCAAAATGACAATGGAAATCAAATAGATGAAATTTTAATTTTTGTTTCCCTAACATGTGAATGTTACAGCTGAAATTTTCTTTTGAAGTTCCATGAGCTGTGGTTACTTCGAATGGATCTTTCATTATTGTTTCTTTGAAAAGTTCTTGTCCAATGAATTTTTTTATGAATGATTTTGTACTTCCTGTGTCGATTAGTATTTTCAAATTTGTTTTTGGTTCAATTATATACGGTAATTCGTTATCAGTGTCTCTAAGGTTCATTATGGAGAACCGTTTTGTAGGCTGGTGTTGTCTAAAAAATAGTTTTCAAAAGGTTGTTCACTTTCATTGAGATTTTCTTTGTCAAAATAAATTGGGTTGTTTTGTTGGTCATCTAGCGATAGGTTTTGAAATTCAGGGATTTCTTCAATACTGTTAGTGGCTTCATCAAATTGACTATTTTGTTCCCGAACATTGTTGCCAGTTATTTGAAAGAGGCGTGGATTTTTTTTAGCGGGTCCATCTGAAGTGTTTCTTGTCGAAATACTCATTGGGGTTGGTTGGTACTGTTGTTGTTGAGAAAACTGCGGTTTGGGATGTTGGTATTGTTGTGGTGGTCGAAATTGTTGTTGAGGTCGAAATTGATTATTATTTTGAAATTGTTGGGGTTGAAATTGGTAGTTGTTTTGAAATTGACGAGGTTGAAATTGATTTGGGTTACCATGAAAGTTTCTTTTCATTGGTGGGTTGCCAGACAGTTCATTAAATCCAGGGAATCTTTTTGGTTGGTAGAAATTTTGAAAATTATTATTATTTGTTGCACTTTGTTTTTGATTATTTTGTGATGGAGTTGGACTCATTTTGAATTGAAAGTCGTTACACAACATGTTCAATGCTTCTTCTAGTGAATTTGGATTCTTTGTTCGCATCAAGGATCCTACAGGTTCACGCAATCCTCTAAGGAGTACTCTCAATGCTAACTTGGCAATATACTGACAAAGAATGTTGGAAGCTACTGGCTCCTTATTGACAAAATATGCTATTTGGAGGTTTAGTAGTTTTTGGATTCTTTGATAAAAGTTGAAAGGTGTTTCTTGTGGTTCTTGTTTCAACTCACTCATCTGCAAATTTAGGGTGAAACAGTCTCTTTTATCTAGATAGCTGGTTAACAAAACTTCCTCCACATCTGGCCATTTATAAGTACCGGAACTACTTACAACTTTGTTAGCGTGTCCTTTTATTTTTGTGAGAATTGTTGAATACAAGTATTCATTTTGGAAATCATCCGGATTATTTTTTACATAGAATTTTTTTACTAATTCATCGACTATAGTGATGAATCTATTCAGCAGGGTTGGTTCTCCGTGGAAATCTGGAATCATGTCCAGGTATTCTTTTTTTAGAATGGGTGTTGTGTTAGTAAGTACTGATTGAGCAGGTGAGGGTGTAGTTTGTGTTTTTGCGGCAGGTTCCATTTTGATATTTATTTTGTTTGAATAAAAATGTCAAATATAATAAAGTTTTTGGAATAAAAATGTCAATTATAATAAAGTTCAATATTAAACAAAAATAATATAGTTTACTCACAGTATAATATCCAATTTCATAATGCACAATTAATTCTTCATAGAATTCACTTATCACTTGAAACTATACTTTGATTCACTGTGGTAATTTTCACTTATCACAATGAAAATCACGATGTTCACTCGTGTGATGACGACTCCTTAATGGTTGAAACCAACGAATTATCTGCATTAATTCTGAAGTCGTCCTACCGACTGCGCCATTTATGTTTTTATAATAAACGAAACACTTTTTATAAAGATTTCAATTTATTATTTTATTACCACCTTTACAATAAAAGTACAAAATAACTCTGAATTACATATGCAGAGGAGGTCTGCGACACTCGATGGTCTGAACAGAACTGATTTATTGCTAAGATTCTACTGTCTAGTTACAATTGCTGACTTAACATTAAAATGTGGGAAATAAATAAATAAATTTTTATTTCCTTCCTTCAAAACTCAAAATAACCAAGAATTACATGCGTATAAAATATTAACTACAAAACCAAAAAAAACTACACAGATATCTAGAAAGAGTAAGAAGTATATGGAAATTAACCTACTCAACTATGGTAACCCATGTACTAGAGTAGGTGTGAGCAAAAGTTGGGTGAGAGTGCAAATATCTTGGGTAAGTAAGCTCACATATTATTTGAAATAATGTTCTCTATGCGATGTCTTCCTGTATTTATTATCCATTTTTGAACCAGTGATTTGAATTTTCTTGGGTGTGTTATGTCCTTGATATTTATGGGAAGCAGATTGTGAAATTTTGGTGCTAGGTGGTTGAAGTGTCTCTGATATAGTGCTTTCCTAGCAACACTAGTTAGAAGAAGGTTTCTATTCCTTGTGTTGTGGCTATGGTTCCTATGTTGGAAGTTTTCTGTATTCTTGTGAAGTCTGCAAATTATTTCGTGGGAGTAAAGTTGTCTTGCATCCAGCACACCGAATTCATTGAAAAGCTGGTCTGACGGATAGCATGGAGGCTTTTTGTTGATGACTTTTATGATCAATTTTTGAACCTTTAAAAGTGGGCCAAGATGCACATAGCTTGTTCCACCCCATCCTACAATCCCATAGGTCAGAAGTGACTGTACCAAGGAATAGTAGACCATCTTTATGAACTTCTCATCAATTAATGTCCTCAACATTTTGAACTTGTAAATTGTTCTCCTCAGCTTCTTGCATAGATTATCTATATGGTGGTCCCAGTGCAGAAAAGAGTCCAGTGTAACTCCAAGATATTTAATTTTCTGTTTTTTGTGAATAATGTATGAATTGCAGTTTGAAATGTTGACTGTCAAAAGATTTTCTGTGGGCTGGCCATGCTGTGTAGCTGAAAAAGTTAAAAAATGTGTTTTCTCATAGTTTAAGGTTAGCAGATTCTGATTTAGCCAATGTGAAACCTTCTGCAATCCCATTTCAGCCTTTTTCCATGTTATATTCCATGTTGGTCCAGAAAACAAGAGAACAGTGTTGTCAGCAAAAGTGGTTATATTTCCTTTTATTTCCATACTGCATAATGGATTTATGTAAATCAGAAATAGTATTGGACCCAGAACAGTTCCTTGGGGTACTCCATATTCTACTTTCACCTTACTGCTTGTTTGCCCATTAACTCTGACACACTGCGTCCGGTTAGATAAATAACTTTTGAATAGGTCCCATGCCACTCCTCTAATTCCATATCTGTAGAGTCTCTTTAACAGAACATCATGCGACACTGTATTGAAAGCTTTTTTCAGATCCAAAAATATTGCCAAAGGTTTCTCCTCAGAGTTAATTTTTTCTGTTATTTGTGATATAATGTTGTGGATAGCATCATTTGTACTGCAGTTTGATCTAAAGCCATATTGATTAGGTGATAAAACATTGTTCTTTTCAAGAAAGCTAATAAGTCTAGTTATAACACATTTCTCAAAAATTTGATAGTATGCTGTATTTAGTTATATAACTTATATATATAAATCTCTATTATTTCCATTTCTGTAATTCCTTCAACTATTATATCTAAACCTAGCTATTACTTATATAGCCTACCTAAATATAGATAATTATGTATTGTGTGTAAAAAAATTACCTGTAAATGGCGCCTGACCATCCAAAACCCGAAAACAGAACATCTAGAAAATTGAAAGCCATCTGCCAGCCATAGATTGACGAAAATGCCGCTGAAAAACTGTTTTGCAGTGCAGCCAACTTCATCCATAGATAGGGGTAGTGCTGTATTCGATTTGAATTACACTCCTCGTTTGCATAGTCGTCCAACAATTGTCTGGCACAATTTTTCAGAGCAATTGTCACCATGTTCCACATAATTTCTGTATAGAGACGAGGCAGGTAGATAACTGCAAATGTGGACATATATGCTACTTCCAACAGGATTAGTAATATCAGTACCTTTAGTTCTAAAAAAAGAGAAAACAAAATGATGCAAAATATGGTGTTTCTACGTCACATGAGCTATAAATCTTTTGAATAAATCTATTTTTTTAATTCAAGAGATTAGTAATATTGTATAAATTTTGAGTAAATCGCTGCTGCTCACTTTCCCCTCACCACCAACCTACACTTAGGCTAGCTAGGTCTGTGGTCATAATGCAAGATTTTCCACTGCATAAAACCAACATGACTAACACGGCTTCTCATATTTGAACAAGATTGCTCATGTTCTGGCAGGAATCAGGTTTCTTTGCCATAACAAAATAGCTGGTAGGCCAAAATTAAACCCAGCATACATAAAAAGCCATATTCATTTACTGATGTTGGCTGAAGTAGCCTTAATAATGTACAAAGCTACCTTAGAAATGTAGGTTAGGATAATATGATTTTATATAATTAGGATAATATGACTTCATTTATAATATAAATTCTGCATAATATATGAGGCCGATTGAGCGAGCAAAGAGGTTGAATTTGCAATTATAAAGGATAGGCTTCCAAAGGTGTCATACAAAAATATAATTTTTCATTCTTGGATTTCTTGTTCCATAACGGTCTTTGTTGTTAATATTAACATTTTATTGTAAATTCAACATCTTGCAGTCAATTTTAATTGAGAATAAATAATATTTCTACTCAACTTTCTTAGTAATGGCGAAGGTGATATTGTGGAAGGTATCCATAATGAATAATAAGACGAAATTGTCACAAACACATTTATTAAAAATTCGAGAAACTAGTTTCGGTTGTTACACCATTATCAATCTCAATCAAACTGAAAAACTGAAGTACAGAGAAGCCTCATATATACTGTACATGGAATGATACTAATGGTTAAGAGGGAAAGAGGCTGACCTTAATCGGACGTTGTGATTGGTTGTCAAGTCACGCCCCCTGGTGGGAGGAGTAACAAGCAAAAATACGAGTCAAATCAATAACTAAACACTGTGAAAATCAAGAAAGCAACAAAAAATTGTAATAAGGCTAGAATTTAATCAAACTAAAATTAAAATTTTTTAAAAATTAGAATCTCACTGAAGTGCAATCAAGGTCAACTGAGAAATACACATAAGAACTGCTTTTTTTGTTTTTTTTTTTTAAGAAAAAACCGTTACACAGAACTTGAAATTACAGAAACTTGTTGAAGAACAACGTCCAAAACCGAATAATACAAATCATCACCATAAGTTTGCTGATAGAGTTTAAAATTTCACTAATGTCACGTTTTCACCTTCAGAACAAGAATTGCTAGGACAAGGTACTAAATTCAACAATTATAGTAGTTTAGGGAGTAAACAAGCAGAACTTCTAGCATGCAGCATTGATAGGAATTGGAGAGTGTCACAGAATCGTATTTTAACCAACAGATGTGCAGACATAATTTTACAAGAACAGGCAAGACAAGTTTTACCCAATATTCAACGTACAGAGGACATCGTGAAGAAGATTAAAAAGAAAGTCGAAGACAACGATTTGATCATAGTAAAAGTAGACAAAGGAGGCACCACGGTTATATTAGAGAAAACTGAATACATAGGTAAAGTTAACGAATTCATTTCAGATAATAATTTTATTGAGATTAACTCCAATCCAACCAACAACATTAATAAATTAGTTAAAAGTAAGCTGGCAGGTATCACAAAGTTAATTGATACACAGGAAATCAAATATTTAACAGTTATGAACCCATACCCGCCCAGATTATTTGGTCAGCCCAAGCTTCACAAGAATAATATTCCGATAAGACCAGTAGTGTCATTTATTAATTCTCCATGTTCGAAATTGGCCCACAAACTCAACAGTAGCTTCAGATCGTTAATGGGATTCCAACCCAAATTTGGAATCAGAAATTCATTGGAGTTAGTCAATAAAATCAAAAATATTCCTGTTCATTCATCTTATAAACTTGTTTCTTCTGATGTAACTAATCTCTTTACAAATATACCAACTGAAGAAAGTCTTAACAGAGCTGAAGAGATCATGGAAACTACAATTAATGATCCTATTATTAGAACTGAGCTGTTAGGATTGATGAAGTTATGTACTGAATATAACTATTTCAAGTTTGACAATAAATTTTATGAACAGAAAGATGGGTTAGCGATGGGCTCACCCCTTTCACCCCTACTAGCTGAATTATTTATGGATAGCCTTGAACATAGAATTTTTGAAAATAATAATTTTAAGGATAGGATTGCTTATTGGTACAGATATGTAGATGATATTATTTGTTTGTGGAAGGGTAGTAATAGACCATTAGATAATTTCCTTAGCTATTTGAATCATTTACACCATAAGATTAAATTCACCATAGAGTTAGAAGAGAATAGTGTTTTAAATTTTCTAGATTTAAGAATTGACCATAGCACCGGAACCCACAACTTCTGTATTTTTAGAAAAGTAACTCATACCGATGTAATCATACCTCATCACTCATGTCACCCAATATCGCACAAACTTGCAGCTTTCAATAGTATGATTTATAGAGCTTTAACCATTCCAATGAGCAACCATCATTTTGAAAAAGAGATTAGTACGATTAAACAGATAGCTATTACAAATGGATATGAGGAAATCATTGTCAATAAAATCTTAAATAAAATAAATATGAGACTAGCAGTCAGTGCTAGCATTACTGTAACTGAAACTGGGAAAGGTCATGGATAACGGTGCCTTACCTTGGCCCAGTTTCTGATAAATTAGGAAAACAACTGAAAAAGAACGGTTTTGATGTAGCTTTTCAAACCAAACCAATTTTAAAGAGCTTATTTGGGCGTAGTAAAGACAAAATTGATATCTGGGATAAAAGTGGGGTTTATAAATTGAATTGCGGTGATTGTAATGCTTGTTATGTAGGTCTGACTGGTAGAAGTTTCAAATGTAGGGTAAATGAACATATCAGGGATTGGAAACCCCAAAAAGGAGATTCAAATTTTGCAGAACATCTCATTAATAATGGACACAAGTTCAAGGCTGAAGAAAATGTTGAATTTCTGCATTTGATTGGCAAAGGCAGGCAATTGAACATTTTAGAAGCTTTGGAGATAACCAAGTTGGTAAAAAACGATTCCATAACTAATTTAAATGACCAAATTTATTTTATCCAATCCAATACAACTAACTTGGTTTCATTATAATTCTAGCCTATTTGTAAAAAAAAGAAAAAAAGCAGTTCTTATGTGTATTTCTCAGTTGACCTTCATTGCACTCCAGTGAGCTTCTAATTTTTAGAAAAATTTTAATTTTAGTTTGTTTAATTCTAGCCTTATTACAATTTTTTGTTGCTTTCTTGATTTTCACAGTGTTTAGTTATTGATTTGACTCGTATTTTTGCTTGTTACTCTTCCCACCAGGGGGCGTGACTTGACAACCAATCACAACGTCCGATTAAGGTCAGCCTCTTTCCCTCTTAACCAATAGTATCATTCCTTGTACAATATATAAAAGGCTTCTCTGTACTTCAGTTTTTCAGTTTGATTGAGATTGATAATGGTGTAACAACCGAAACTAGTTTCTCGAAGTTTTAATAAATGTGTTTGTGACAATTTCGTCTTATTATTCATAATATTTCTACTCACTTTAGGCCAAACGTTAACATTCATGGAGGCTCATCTTTAAAGGCCTTTTATATTTAATATTTCTACTCACTCTTGGCCAAACGTTTTCGATTCATAGAGACTCATCTTCAAAGGCCTTTGAAGATGAGTCTCCATGACTCTTTAACGTTTGGCCAAAAGTGAGTAGAAATATTATTTATTCTCAATTAAAATTGACTGCAAGATGTTGAATTTACAATAAAAAGCTAATAATTTTTCATTTATTTTCAAATATTTAATTTATCTATTGATATTTTATTCATTAATTATCAGAATGAAAGGTTATTTCCAACAATGATTTGTCCTATGGTGAATCATTTTTTCAAAAATTAGGGCCCTGAATCGACTTTCTGCTGGGGTTCCCACACAACCATGTCATTGGGGAGGCGGACTAAAGGTGTTTGCAAGGTGAAGCATCCAAGACTTGATGATAATCACCATTGCAATATCAAACACATGCTGTCTGATGGTGAAACTCAAATCAGTCATATACCTTACCATACAACAGCGTGTTTGATATTGCGTTGGTGATTATCATCCAGTATTTGATGGTTCCCTGTGCAAGCATAATAATTTACGTCTCAATAATAAAGTATTTTCAACAAAGTATTTTTACTTACCAGACTTCACGAAATTCTCATAATCAAAGTAAGAAATTAACATTCCAAAAATACCCAGCGTGGTGGTCAGTACAAAGACCAACGATATATGGTAGTTCAATGTTTTCAGTTGTTTACCAGTAAGTCTTTCATATTCGTTCTCGAAATTCTCCCATTTTTCGAAAAAATCAAGTATTTCTCGCGTTTTCCAATAGTATAACCCCTTCTGGGTGACTGCTGAATTGAAAATAATCATTATGCCAATCAATAAAGTGATTAAGTCCACATTCCTATTAGCATATACATTATATATAGTGGAAGCTGTTAGAAATATTAAATATATTATGTACGAAGTGTGGATGAAGGTTAGTAGATAGCAATAGATGAGCAATAAATAGCGAATGAAGTGTTTCGATGCTGAATTTGAATGGAAAGGATAAATGCCAAGAAGCAGGAAAAAGTGTCGCAAGAGGTTAAAGGATCTCTTAAGTGAGTGTGGGTTGCTTTCAGTCATTTTTTTAGAACCTGTGAAATAGAAAAGAAATTTCATTAGCTGATCAGAAACGAAAATACCTTTCTGATAAAAATGAGTACAACCCAATTTTACATAGGCCTACTCCAAGAAACTTTGAACATGAAAATTTCATCATATTTAATGTGATGAAAATTGGGGACCAGAACAATAAAGCATCCAATACCCAATGACAATCACCATCCACTTGCTGTGGAATAGTGGTGATATTTATACTGCTCCAACTATTTTAAACAGCCATAATAAGCAGCTATCTCAGTCAATTTCCTTATTCAGAAATTTGTACAGCCTTCATTTTACTTGTATTTTTTTTTTTATTATTTCTGATGATACCCACATGAGTCCGAGACTTGTGCGTAGGTAATGAGATGAATGATAACACACATAGATGCCAGACGGAGGAGCTGGATTCGAACCCACGACCGCTGAAACGACAGCAAGCTGAAGTTGTATCGCCCCAACCAACTGCGCTAAGCGGCATGCCTATTGATCAGGAACTTTGCAAAATTAGCTGAAAAATATAATAGGCCTAAAACATGTCAGAAATCGGTAACTACAGTAATTTTTTATATATTCAACAAAGTATGCAAAACATATTTAGCTTATTTCACATAGAACCTGACCAAATTGCAAGTAAAATGTAGGCACTGTGGATTTCTAAATTAGTAAATAATTGATGGGGCTTGTTGCTAATTTCTTAGATTTTTAATTTGTAACGAAGTATTTCCGCACTTATGTTTATATATAAACTTATTATTTTAGTGATTTCAACAAACTCACAAAGTATTCATCACTATGCGGAATATTTTGTATAAACTATAAATTATAAGTAAATCCATTTGAATTATAAATAAATTTGATTCAAGTTGTGTGTACTACTTTTACACAACAAACAAATACATTTTCAACTAACTAATCAACTCTTATAAACACTTTAAGATAATTTTTTTTAAACAAATTACTCACTGATTGAAATATTTTAAAACTGCATAAAAGTACAATTTACAAGTTTGCACTAAATTTCCGAACACAAAACAGAAACTAATTCAACTTCAATTGCATTTGTAATACTTTGTACATTCTACTAACTGTAAACATTTCATTAGTCTTTAATGATTTGGCACAATTTCCTCTAATATCTATTACAACATTTTGAAATGTTTAAATTTATTTGTAATGATTTACCACACCTTGAAAAGTATAATGTATCTATTGAAACGCCCTAATTAATGTGGGCTCAAAATTCATGCTGTTCAAAAATAAGTAACCACCTTCTGAATTTCGTATAACCACTAATTAATTGAGGACGTTGTAAACACGTTATGCTCTGGAGACATGGGCTGATGGCCTTCAAGTGTACTAACACATACAGGATGTAATGTTTCACAAGGAAACTGCCACACTGCTCAAGATTATCCCTCTTATCAATATTTCATTTATCAAAAAGTCATCTAAAAGTAATTTATAATATCTTGCCTTCCATTCATTATGACTTGACATCCATTGCTACCATTGTATTCTTTGCTGTTATAAATAATTGTATCATAAAAATTATGATGTTGAAGATCCATCTTGTTTCCACTACTGTATAGTAGTGGGTGTCCCATGTAAGGTGTAAAAGCCGATTACCAGAGATTCCACATCAAAAAATGTTCAGTGACGTTTTTGAAATGGGGCCTCTGTTTTCGAGATATCTTGATTTAATGACTTTTTCGAGATACACTCACTTCCCACAATTAAATGCTCAATAACTCAAAAACTACTGATCGGATTGGAATTATGATGACATTGTTGGAAAGAGCACAGCATTTCGCTAAAGATACATGTATTTTCAATATGTAACCCCGTCATTTAGGGTGTTTTTTAGGGGTCAAAGTTCAAAAAAGTGGATTTTCCGAAATCTCACTGAAATTTCAAAGCGATTTTTCTCGATTTGTTTTTAGGTTGACATAATGAGAATTTCACATGAAAAACTTCCTCATTTCTTTAGTTTTGAAATGAGGCTAAAATGTTCCAAATTGATGAATTGCAAATTCTTGAAAATTTTGAAGAACTGACACAAACCCACAAGAATTAGTGTCTAAGGGACAAGAGCTGAGAGAGTAGAATTTTTTTTTTCTTCAGAGGATGAAGCCCACATAGGTCTGAGACCTGTGCGTGGGCAATGAGTTGGATGATGGTGATTGATGAGTTGGACCTACAGTTTTAGGTGGGTTCCGAACCACCAAGAAGTGATTTTACAGCAGAGAACAGTTTCTTTTTTGCTGGCCAATATAATTGGTCACTGTTACAAACAGGTCCTACAAGAACACAGCTTATCTCTATCTGATTGAACAGATACCTGCTACGGCTCGCGGCTTTCCCTTCCCTTTTGCAGCTATCACTTTCAAAATCTTGTAATCAGATGTTTTTCCAAAATAAATTATTAATCACTGTGGTCCCTGAGTGACCGCAGGAAGCCGTTGAAGGCAAACTAAATAAAGTAACAAAACACACTACATAAAAATACTGATCTACAGTAAGTAGGCTACTGTATTACAGTACTCTTATCAGAAGCTTCTTACCAAATCACAGCTCTGAAGTTATCGAAGAAGTGATTCTTCACAGCATAATTCCTTGATTAAGTTGAATATTTCTAAGATTATTCCATTGTATGAAATTGAAAATCACGATCAACTGGAGAAAAAAATAGCGTGTAGCATATTCATTTCTGATGACTAAAACATGCTAATATCAATTTATTCAAGTGCTATAGTGTATTCGAAATTGCCTACTCTATAGTTTATTTATTTATTTATTCACTAGCCGGCAGACTCGCTTTGCTCGCCTTAACCGTCTAGCCAGGGGGCGGTTTTAATCATATGGCAGACCCCTTAGCAGCGTTATTTACACTGTCTTTGAACAGCAAAAGACTTTGCACTTTGCATGTAGGCTACCATACAGTCGGAGCCTTACAATATGTGGGAAACATATGACTGGGTATGATGAAATGTTATTATGCCAGGTTGATGACATCTGTTAAGTGCAAATTTCAAAATATTTGGCTTTTTATCACCAAACTTTTCAAAAATCGTCGATTTTGGGCCCATTTTGGGGCTAATTTTGAAACTTTTTCCCAAGGTACATCTAAGGCCGATACTTAACATGAATACCAAATTTTATCTGATTTGACCTTATGGTTCTCTAAAAATTGTTGTCACCTAAATTTTCAAAAATCTTCAATTTTGGGCCCATTTTGGGGTAAATTTTGAAACCCTTTCTTAGCACGCGTCTAGTCCCCCTACTGAATACGTGTACCAAGTTTTATCGTTTTTGGTCGAGTGGTTCCTGAGAAACTGTGATGAATGAGTGAGTCAGTCAGTGGTATTTCGATTATATATATATATAAACTAGCCGGCAGACTCGCTTCGCTCGCCTTAACCGTCTAGCCAGGGGGCTCCGCCCCCTGGACCCCCGGGGGGGTCCAGCTAATTTCCATTGTGATTAGATAAATTTACAGAAATGAGTGAGTGAGTGAGTGAGTCAGTCAGTCAGTCAGTGGTATTTCGATTATATAGATATAGATACATTATATCATATTTCACTCCATGTGGCCTTGAGGTTCTTGAGAAATTGTGATCAACTGAATTTCAAAAATCCTAAATTTTGAGATGAATCATGTAACCCTATTTTTCATGTGTTTAGCACCCCAGCTGAAAATTTGAACTTTTTTGGCCTTGTGGTTCTTAAAACAAATTATTATTTCATTAATAGACCTAACCTACTGAACTTGCCAGCCAAACAGCTGATAGAAGTCAACCGTTTTTATCATATGGCAGACCCCTTAGCAGCGTTTAAGACAGTGGTCTTTGAACAGCAAAAGATTTTGCACTTTGCATGTAGGCTACCATACAGTCGGAGCCTTGCAATATGTGGGAAACATATGACTGGGTATGATGAAATGTAATTATGTCACCCATGTAGGCTACCATACAGTCGGAGCCTTGCAATATGTGGGAAACATATGACTGGGTATGATGAGATGTTTTTTTTTTTTTTTTTTTGTAGATTACGTCTTTGAGACTCCAGTTAAGGAGTATAAGACAAGTCAGAACTTATAATTTCAAAACTTGTAATTATGCCAGGTTGATTACATCTGTTAAGTACACGTCTAGGGCCTCAACCAAACTTTTCAAAAATCGTCGATTTTGGGGCTAATTTTGAAACTTTTTTCCAAGGTACATCTAAGGCCGATACTTAACATGAATACCAAATTTTATCTGATTTGACCTTATGGTTCTCTAGAAATTGTTGTCACCTAAATTTTCAAAAATCTTCAATTTTGGGCCCATTTTGGGGTAAATTTTGAAACCCTTTCTTAGCACGCGTCTAGTCCCCCTACTGAATACGTGTACCAAATTTTATCGTTTTTGGTCGAGTGGTTCCTGAGAAACTGTGATGAATGAGTCAGTCAGTGGTATTTCGATTATATATATATATATATAGATGTATAGAATGAGTGCCATTTCACAATAGATAAAAAATAGAGTTATCAATTTTTAGAGCATTGACAATTATATTCATTATAACGTGAATCAGGGTAGTACAGTATAAATAAAAATTATTTCCAGCAAAATTCGCCAGATAACCGTGCATCCATATTCCATGCCTCAAAGCATTAAGAGACAATTCTTCCAGGAGATCAAAAGATCTAAAATCTTTTATTTTGAAACATTTTTTATTGATAAATTTTTAGATAAATCTATTAGATAAAAATTTATCTAAATTGTTTTAGATAATCTTTTTATTTGAGATAAAATAAAAAATAAAAAAAAACGCAATTTAAATGTTTGTTAAAAAAAATATGGCCCAAGAATATAATTATAATAAAATTATCGATTATTCCAGCCAGCACATTATCCGAAAATTCGTGCTAAAACCGGTTTGGTCTCATTAAGTGAGGATTTTAGTTGCCCAAGTATGTGTATTCTGTATTATGAAAATTTACAGCACCACTTCTTGTGATCATGCTCTCATCCGATCTACCTTTATTGGGAAGCTGTGATTCAACAGAGATTAATCATTTTGGAAAAACATCTGATTACAACAAGATTTTGAAATCTAATTTCTACTCTCTCAGCTCTTGTCTTTTAGACACTTTTTTCTTGTGGGTTTGTCACAGTTTTTTACAATTTCCAAGCATTATCAATTCATCAATTTGAAACATTTTAGGTTCATTTTAAAACTTAAGAAATGAGGAAGTTTTCATGCTAAATTTTCTTTATGTCACCCTCAAAACAAATCGAGAAAAATCGCTTTGAAATTTCAGTGAGCTTTCGGAAAATCCACTTTTTTGCACTTTCACCCCTAAAAAACACCCTAAATGATAATAATATTGATAAATAAATAAATGATATTGAAAATAAGTGTATCTTTAGCAAAACTTTGTGCTCTTTCCAACAATTTCATCATAATTCCAATCCGATCAGTAGTTTTTGAGTTATTGAACATTTAATGGCGGGAAGTGAGTGTATCTCGAAAAAGTAATTAAATCGAGATATCTCGAAAACAAAGGCCCCATTTGAAAAACGTCAATGAACATATTTTGTCAGAAGTTTGATGTAGAATCTCTGGTAATCGGCTTTTACACCTTACATGGGACACTCTACTCTGTATAATAAAAACTTGAAAAACACTTTTACACAGTTTATGAGTGTACTATGGGTCGTCGGACGATGCTCTTGACAACAGAGTGAAACGGCCGTCACGCCATAACGTGAGTTATAATTTCCACTTAAGTGTTTCTCAAGTTTTTATCATAAAAATTAAATGTTCATGAAAACTTTCCGAAATCTCACTGAAATTCCAAAGCGATTTTTCTTGATTTGTTTTTAGGTTGACATAATGATAATTTTACATGAAAAACTTCCTCATTTCTTTAGTTTTAAAATGAGGCTAAAATGTTTCAAATTGATGAATTGCAAATTCTTGAAAATTTTGAAGAACTGTCACAAACCCACAAGAATTAGTGTCTAAGGGACAAGAGCTGAGAGAGTAGAAATATTTTTTTCTTCAGAGGATGAAGCCCACATAGGTCTGAGACCTGTGCGTGGGTAATGGGTTGGATGATGGTGATTGATGAGTTGGACCTACAGTTTTAGGTGGGTTCCGAACCACCGGGAAGTGATTTTACAGCAGAGAACAATGTCTTTTTTGCTGGCCAATCTAATCGGTCACCGTTACGAACAGGACCTACGAGAACGCAGCTTATCTATCTGATTGAACAGATACCTGCTATGGCTCGCGGTTTATTTAAACCGACAATTTGTATTATGATAACAACTACTAGGTAGGCTAAATGTAGGATTGTCTGATTGATAAATTACTTAACTGGTAGCACCATCAGAAATTCTCACAACGCTGTCTTATGAGTGGAAGTCATGAAAGTCGACTACAACCAGGAACTTACCATTTGATGATTTTCAGACAATTTGTCGACTCTCCTCTAATAGATTGTTACAGCAATGCAGTATTTTACCAACACCTCATAGAATTTATAGAACACATAAACCTTTCATTAATTCCTCCATAGCAATATTTGGTGATTGAAAACACTATGAAATATAGTCAAAGTCTGCTTGTAAGATTATAGTTTCAAGGCAATGACTTTCAATGTGTCACATAAAACCAATATAACTCTGAATAACTTATCAAAAGAAATTCAACAATCTTGAAATTATGAAATGAATTCAAAACATTCAACTAGTTTACAATAATTTATGAGTTTTTTCGCACACAACTGCTGACTAGATTGTTTTGTCAGACTTAGTTAATCGAAAAAGACAACTTAAGGACTGAAAATTATTAAATATCAATGTACTTTTGCAGAAAACTGTTGCATATCAACTTAATTAGTATGACAACATTTGGTGAAAAATATTTCATGAATTTCATCGAAATTGTATATTCCAATGTATATTATACAAAATTAGAGATTAATTCTATTGAGTTACCAATCAATACAAATCTGGAGAGTTGATAATACCCATTAACCCTTGTTTCGATTCTGGATCGTTACTGGGGTCTTGAATTAAATTACGAAACTGCAGAAGAATTATCCAGTAATTTATCCATGCAAGAAACACCTGAAGAAAATAGACAACAATTATGATCAGCAATATAATATGTTGACTAGATACAGTAACATATAAAGTATATAATATAATAATGGTTTAATATATATATTTATATATTTACTAGACTTGTTCAATAATTATTGGATGGATCAGTCAGAAATCATAAATAAAAGATTTACTGAGCCTCATCAAGATTCACTGCATGGTTTTGTATCAAGGTTATCAAAAATCATTTTCTATTAACCTTGGTTTTGTGACACAATATGACTAGCGAAGAAGCTACCAACTAACATAAGCTTTTCTCTACTTTAAGTGACTTCTAAACCCAGTCAGTGGCGTACTGAGGTAGTAGGGGGCATGCGGTTGTTTTTTTGTTTTTTTTTTTTGGTGGGGGGGCTCCATATACAGAGTGTCCTATAAAAAATAAAGAAACTGGCATTACCACCGTACAAATAAATCATGAATATAGCTTTACCAATCATTGGAGATAGCCAAATGGGAGGAGTTTAAAGTGAGCAAAGGCCAATAGATGTCTTTGTGACTTATGTTACCATTAAGTTGAAAGGTTTTAGCATCCATTATAATTTTCATCAATCAACTCAAATGCTGAGCCCAGTGTAATAATAAAATCATGTAGTCCTAATTATATACATTAAAAAAATATTTTTTAAATGTTTTTTGCAGTCTTTTCACTTTATTTTGTTGCTTTAATTGAATTCAATTCACTTATTTTAGTTAGTTCCTTCATTTTTTTAATGTTTTGAAGGAAAGTATTTCAGAACTATTCATACCCACCTTACAAAGAAAGTCACTATCAATTCTGCCATAGCCACCCAACTTTATCTGGGTTTCTGTTTTAGTCACAGTTTTCAAAAATCTCTTTTCCTGTAAAATAACATTAAAAGGAAATAAAAGAAAATACACATTTTGGAAACATATGTATAATAATAGAAAATACTGTAAAATTATACAATAAATAAGCATTTAGGTAATTTAAGATGCATAGAACATATAATAATATGTTAAAGAATGAAACTATGAAAATATAAAATACATCAGAACACACTACAAATGAGATTGTGTTTGATATAATAATAAAGAACTGAAAATCTTGATGTAAACAAAACTATCTAATCATATATTATTTTATCTATGACTACATTATAAAGTAGTTATTAGAAGTTGGAGAATAATGTCATAACAGCCGACTATTCATGCCTGATCAAAACTATTGCATAGTGAAGCTTATATAACACTGCTGTGACTTATCAATATTGACCCTAGACCAGGGGTCTCCAAACTTTCCAGCCCCAGGGCCAAAATTATTACTCATTTCATTTTTCTACTATTATCATTGGCATAGCTCGATGTTCAGTCTCTCAATAGTCACACCACTGACTATTATCTACATATAGTGTGTTTGGAAATTAGACTCTAGCTACTGTACTATTAAAGGTAAAGTGGAAAGAGCCCTCTAACCATTATAATTATGACCTCTTATCATTATCATGAAGGTAATGGACAGGCTTTGATTCAGGGTGGTTCCCCGTAAAGCTTTAAACTTGAATAATAAACCTTCTAAAACGAAATTCCAAGAGATTGGATTAGATTAGATTAGATCTTTATTCATCACATTTGTTTGCATAAAGACAATTGTTTACCAAACCGTGACATGTCAATAATAAAGATACATTCAATTCATTAAAAACAATTAATCATAACACATAGATCACATCAAAAACTATGAAGAATTTCTATAAAACACTATGAAAGATTCTATACATTGATTCATTAGTTTCAACAATTCAACACACGTTTTGAGTAAGTGATTTTAATATTGCTCTTGCATCATTGTCAATCAATGAAATTAAAAAAAAATTAATGAAGGCTCACTTGAAGCACTATTCCCTACTTCAACTGATACCGTAAATTGTACTTGAGAAATTATTTTAAAAAGAATTTCGGGTGTACTCCCTCGGAAATGTTTGATGAAATAATCCCTTAGTTTGGAGACACATGCTCTGTATCAATCAGAATTCAGGAATTCTCAAATTTCTTTCGAAATGAATATTATGAAATCACATTAGCTAATTAAAGCATTTTAAAATAAAATTGAATTTCAAATCAGAACCATTTGTCAACATTTATAAATTCGAGATTACATAACGCTGATTTGGGTAAGTCATCCAAGTGACTGGCCAGTTAATGTAGACATAAGTTATTGGTAACACACTCACCAGTGTTTTAATCATCAATGTTTTATGAATTTGCGCACTTTATCATTTTGAACACCCGCCATAACTTCATGTACAATAAACTTTCGGATTAACTATAAACTGAACACGCAATTTGACTTAATACTTCTTCAAAATTTTCACTGAGTAAATTTACAACTAATTTCCCAAACTTGACCGCTTGCCCCACTCTAAATGATCCGCAGCCACACTTATAAGGCCCGAGGCTTCTTCAGCCATTTTTCTGCTCTTCTCGCGGCCACGTCTCGATTCGAACTCCCCTTTTCCACTTCAATGATGTCCCCCTCCAGCTGACAAGACGGCCGTACCACGTGATGCACCGAATATAATTCCAGTGGAGTCACCAAAATTCCAAGGGAGGTCATTGCACGCTTCAAACATTCCAAATACAATTGAAATTTCATCACAACTGAAAATTCAGTACTGTGGAAATGCTTGAAACCTGCAATAAATTTGACTACCTAGACGCAAGTTAGCAAAACCTTACACCAAAAAGTATATAATTGTAAGATAGTAATTTCTCAACAAAGAAATGACTCTCACAATATTACGACAGTATAGCAACCAAAATTCACTTGAGCCCATTTTTTAAAATTTGTCAATTCAAATCTAATCAGTTCAATGTACCTGGAAAAACACTAAAGCACTATCAATAATATCACATTCAATATTCCCCATATTACATTATAATATGGCTTGGAGGCAGTCAAAATACAATCATGAAAAAATTCAATACAAACTACTGCATTGTTCTTAATTACTATAAGATTAATTTTAGAGGATTAGACTGATAATTACCTGTTCATTGGAGATTTCCTTGCTACTAATTAATTGCAATAGTTTTCTTTTAGACAATGTAACCACCTGGAAAAAATTTATTTAGCATTATTGATTGTATCTTTATAATATTTGAATTCTGATGAAGAGAAAGAAAAATACAATTAATTGGAGAAAGAGGTGGATGGAGTGACGAAGAAGGCGAAGAAGAAAAAGGAGATGGCGACGTAGATGAAGGTAAAGAAGGAGATGGAGTATAAGAGGTAGAAAAAGAAGAATCAGGTGGAGAAAAAGGAGAAGCAGTAGAAAAAACAAGTACAGCAGAAAAAACACTTGAAAGTATAAAAACAATATATACAGAGTGTTTCAGGAGGAATCTGCAATACTGCACAAACTCTTGTAAAAATAATGGAAAAAGTTCATATAAACATGGGTCAGGAAATGCTTTATTAGCAAGTTACGGCTGTTGAAATATTTTGCCTGGAATTCAGCACCTCCTGTGATATTAAGTCATACTGTAATGTTTAGGGTGATAGATAAGTAATGTTGGTAGTTGAACAGGTTTTATGTAAAATGAGCTAAAAATCCAATAAAAATTATCCCAGAACTGTATCTTCAATAGTTTGGGAGAAAATTGGTGTAAAGCACTGAAGGTTAAGGTTGAAAAAACATTTTATTTTGCGTTTAGACTACAACTCGAATTACAATTACGAATTAAAGAAAAATAATTCCAACGTTCATCAAAAGGAAAAGTTAAAAAAGCCCAAGTACAAGTTCCAATCATGGCCTCATTAGCGCTGTTGTTTGTCTACAGTGGAATGGCAGCAATATCTCAGGAACGAACACTTCACGTCCACAATTAGCAAAATTGGAAATAGCAAAATTAGTTGTGTTTAATGTGAAGAAAATGCATTCCTTTGACTGAGGAATGTTAAGTTCCTTTCTTGCTCATCATGTTGATTTCTGTCAGCTCAGAAACACAAAAAGGTCGTTCCTGTGGTGTTATCACCATTTTATTATAGTTGAACAACAGTGCCAATGAGAACTTCTACTTGGGCTGTTTGAAATTTTAAACTTTCCTTTTTCTGTGAACATTGGAATTATTTCTTTATTCTTGGTTTTCTTGTTCCATAACGATCTGCGTTGTTAATATTAACTTTTTGTTATATTTTGTTAACTTTACAACAAAAAGTAAATATATTTCTATTTTTTTCTTAGCTTGGAAGAAATAAATGATTGAAATCAGTATGTTCTTTTTGAATAGCCCTTTAATAATAATTAATTATCACTGTACCGCTTTCTGAGCAGAGTCAGCTGTGATGGAGCCGATCAAAATGTAGACAAAACTCTGACCGATTTCAATGTAGAGTCCCAACAGCTGAATCGCCTCCTGTAGGCTGTTTTTTTCTAATGCCACATATCTATAAATATAAATACATTCCTATATATTATATAAATCTCTATTATTTCCATTTCTGTAATTCCTTTAACTATTATATCTAACCCTATTATATATAGAATACCTAAATATTAAAATATATTGTGTGTAAAACAATTACCTGTAAATGGCGCCTGACCATCCAAAACCCAAAAACAGAACATGTAGAAAATTGAAAGTCATCTGCCAGCCATAGATCGACGAAAATGCCACTGAAAAACTGTTTTGCAGTGTGGCCAACTTCATCCATAGATAGGGGTAGTGCTGTATTCGATTTGAATTACACTCCTCGTTTGCGTAGTCATCCAACAATTGTCTGGCACAATTTTTCAGAGCAATTGTCACCATGTTCCACATAATTTCTGTATAGAGACGAGGCAGGTAGATAACTGCATATGTGGACATATATGCTACTTCCAACAGGATTAGTACTATCAGTACCTTTAGTTCTAAAAAAGAGAAAACAAAACGATACAAAATATGGTGTTTCTATGTCACATGAGCTATAAATCCTTTGAATAAATCTATTTTTTTAATTCAAGAGTTTAGTAATATTGTATAAATTTTGAGTAAATCGCTGCTGCTCACTTCCCCTCACCACCAACCTACACCTAGGCTAGGTCTGTGGTCATAATGCAAGATTTTCCACTGCATAAAACCAACATGACTAACATGGCTTCTCATATTTGAACAAGATTGCTCATGTTATGGCAGGAATCAGGTTTCTTTGCCATAACAAAATAGCTGGTAGGCCAAAATTAAACCCAGCATACATAAAAAGCCATATTCATTAAAGGGGTGATTACATTGGGATAGTTACTCGCTAAGCGAGTAGCGAGTAGGACGTTACTAACCGGCCGTGCTACAGCAGCTCAGCATACCAATCCAAATTATATAAAAAAATTATTTCTAGAATCACCCCCATACTATGGAATTTTTCTAAGACAATAAATAATATTGCAACACAAAATTAAAATATGAAGTTTACCAACAATTATTCAATAAAATTTCATCAAAACAATATACAATATATCTCATCTGAAGTGTTATGCTGGCAGCCTGCGTGATTAAATGTTGGCTTTGGCCACAATAATATTGTGTTTTAGTGTTGGCTACTCTGCCAGCGAGTACCAAATCTGACCAAATCCAAAGTAGACAGGCTCTCAACTTTGAATTTGGTCACATTTATACTCGCTGGCAGAGTAGCCAACACCAAAATACAATACTATTGTGGCCAAAGCCGCCATTTAATCATGCAGGCTGCCAGCATAACACTTCAGATGAGATATAATATTGTATATTGTTTTGATGAAATTTCATTGAATAATTGTTGGTAAACTTCATATTTTAATTTTGTGTTGCAATATTATTTATTGTCTTAGAAAAATTCCATAGTATGGGGGTGATTCTGGAAGATAAATTTTTAATATAATTCGGCTTGGTATGCTGAGCTGCTATAGCTCAGTAACATCCTTCTCGCTACTTGCTTAGCGAGTAACTATCCCAATGTAATCAACCCTTAACTGATGTTGGCTGAAGTAGCCTTAATATTGTACAAAGCTACCTCAGAAATGTAGTTTAGAATAATATGATTTTAATATAACTATATTTATAGACTCTACATAATATTTCTATGAGGCCGATTGAGCAAGCAAAGAAGTTGAATTTGCAATTATGAAGGATAGGCTTCCAAAGGTGTCATACAAAAATATAATTTGTCATTCTTGGATTTCTAGTTCCATAACGGTCTGTGTTGTTAATATTAACATTTTATTGTAAATTCAACGACTTGCAGTCAATTTTAATTGTGAATAAATAATATTTCTACTCACTTTTGGCCAAACGTTAACGATTCATGGAGGCTCATCTTCAAAGGCCTTTTATATTTAATATTTCTACTCACTCTTGGCCAAACGTTTTTGATTCATAGAGACTCATCTTCAAAGGCCTTTGAAGATGAGTCTCCATGAATGGAAAACGTTTGGCCAAAAGTGAGTAGAAATATTTAATATTAAAGGCCTTTGAAGATGAGTCTCCATGACTCTTTAACGTTTGGCCAAAAGTGAGTAGAAATATTATTTATTCTCAATTAAAATTGACTGCAAGATGTTGAATTTACAATAAAAAGCTAATAATTTTTCAGTTATTTTCAAATATTTAATTTATCTATTGATATTTTATTCATTAATTATTAGAATGAAAGGTTATTTCCAACAATGATTTGTCCTATGGTGAATCATTTTTTCAAAAATTAGGGCCCTGAATCGACTTTCTGCTGGGGTTCCTACAGAGCCATGTCCCTGGGGAGGCGGACTAAAGGTGTTTGTACAGTGAAACATCCAAGACTTGATGATAATCACCATTGCAATATCAAACACACCAACGCAATATCAAACACGCTGTTGTATGGTACGGTATATGACTGATATGAGTTTCACCATCAGACAGCATATCAGTTATATACCGTACCATACAACAGCGTGTTTGATATTGCGTTGGTGATTATCATCCAGTATTTGATGGTTCACTGTGCAAGCATAATATTTTATGTCTTAATAATAAAGTATTTTCATCAAAGTATTTTTACTTACCAGAATTCTCGAAGCTCTCATAATCAATGTAAGTAATTACCATTCCAAAAATACCCAGCGTGGTGGTCAGTACAAAGACCAACGATATATGGTAGTTCAATGTTTTCAGTTGTTTACCAGTAAGTCTTTCATATTCGTTCTCAAAATTCTCCCATTTTTCGAAAAAATCAAGTATTTCTCGCGTTTTCCAATAGTATAACCCCTTCTGGGTGAATGCTGCATTGAAAATAAGCAGTTCGCCAATTGATAGAGTGATGAAGTCCACATTCCTATTAGCATATACATTATATATAGTGGAAGCTGTTAGAAATATTAAATATATTGTGCTGGAAGTGTGGATCAAGGTTAGTAGATAGCAATAGATGAGCAATAAATAGCGAATGAAGTGTTTCGATGCTGAATTTGAATGGAAAGGATAAATGCCAAGAAGCAGGAAAAAGTGTCGCAAGAGGTTAAAGGATCTCTTAAGTGAGTGTGGGTTGCTTTCAGTCATTTTTTTAGAACCTGTGAAATAAAAAACAAATTTTATTAGCTGATCAGAAACGAAAATACATTTCTGATAAAAATGAGTACAACCCAATTTTACATACTCCAAGAAACTTTGAACATGAAAATTTCATCATATTTAATGTGATGAAAATTGGGGACCAGAACAATAATGCATCCAATACCCAATGACAATCACCATCCACTTGCTGTGGAATAGTGGTGATATTTATACTGCTCCAACTATTTTAAACAACCATAATAAGCAGCTATATCAGTCAATTTCCTTATTCAGAAATTTGTACAGCCGTCATTTTACTTGTATTTTTTTTATTTCTGATGATGCCCACATGAGTCCGAGACTTGTGCGTAGGTAATGAGATGAATTATAACACACATAGATGCCAGATGGAGGAGCGGGATTCGAACCCACGACCGCTGAAACGATAGCAAGCTGAAGTTGTATCGCCCCAACCAACTGCGCTAAGCGGCATGCCTATTGATCAGGAACTTTGCAAAATTAGCTGAAAAATATAATTGGCCTAAAACATGTCAGAAATCGGTAACTACAGTAATTTTTTATACATTCAACAAAGTATGCAAAACATATTTAGCTTATTTCACATAGAACCTGACCAAATTACAAGTAAAATGTAGGTGCGGATTTATAAATTTGATAAATAAATGTTTTATTTCTCAAAAATGACATAATAAAGTAAATAATTGATGGGGCTTGTTGCTAATTTCTTAGATTTTTAATTTGTAACGAAGTATTTCCGCACTTATGTTTATATATAAACTTTTAATTATTTTAGTGATTACAACAAACTCACAAAGTATTCATCACTATGCGGAATATTTTGTATAAACTATAAATTATAAGTAAATCCATTTGAATTATAAATAAATTTGATTCAAGTTGTGTGTACTACTTTTACACAACAAACAAATAAATTTTCAACTAACTAATTAACTCTTATAAACACTTTAAGATAATTTTTTTAAACAAATTACTCACTGATTGAAATATTTTAAAACTGCATATAAGTACAATTTCCAAGTTTGCACTAAATTTCCGAACACAAAACAGAAACTAATTCAACTTCAATTGCATTTGTAATACTTTGTACTTTCTACTAACTGTAAACATCTTGTTAGAGTCTGTAATGATTTGGTACAATTTCCTCTAATATCTATTACAACTTTTTGAAATGTTTAAATTTATTTGTAATGATTTATCACACCTTGAAAAGTATAATGTATCTATTGAAACGCCCTAATTAATGTGGGCTCAAAATTCATGCTGTTCAAAAATAAGTAACCACCTTCTGAATTTCGTATAACCACTAATTAATTGAGGACGTTGTAAACACGTTATGCTCTGGAGAAATGGGCTGATGGCCTTCAAGTGTACTAACACATACAGGATGTAATGTTTCACAAGGAAACTGCCACACTGCTCAAGATTATCCCTCTTATCAATATTTCATTTATCAAAAAGTCATCTAAAAGTAATTTATAATATCTTGCCTTCCATTCATTATGACTTGACATCCATTGCTACCATTGTATTCTTTGCTGTTATAAATAATTGTATCATAAAAATTATGATGTTGAAGATCCATCTTGTTTCCACTACTGTATAGTAGTGGGTGTCCCATGTAAGGTGTAAAAGCCGATTACCAGAGATTCCACATCAAAAAATGTTCAGTGACGTTTTTGAAATGGGGCCTCTGTTTTCGAGATATCTTGATTTAATGACTTTTTCGAGATACACTCACTTCCCACAATTAAATGCTCAATAACTCAAAAACTACTGATCGGATTGGAATTATGATGACATTGTTGGAAAGAGCACAGCATTTCGCTAAAGATACATGTATTTTCAATATGTAACCCCGTCATTTAGGGTGTTTTTTAGGGGTCAAAGTTCAAAAAAGTGGATTTTCCGAAATCTCACTGAAATTTCAAAGCGATTTTTCTCGATTTGTTTTTAGGTTGACATAATGAGAATTTCACATGAAAAACTTCCTCATTTCTTTAGTTTTGAAATGAGGCTAAAATGTTCCAAATTGATGAATTGCAAATTCTTGAAAATTTTGAAGAACTGACACAAACCCACAAGAATTAGTGTCTAAGGGACAAGAGCTGAGAGAGTAGAATTTTTTTTTTCTTCAGAGGATGAAGCCCACATAGGTCTGAGACCTGTGCGTGGGCAATGAGTTGGATGATGGTGATTGATGAGTTGGACCTACAGTTTTAGGTGGGTTCCGAACCACCAAGAAGTGATTTTACAGCAGAGAACAGTTTCTTTTTTGCTGGCCAATATAATTGGTCACTGTTACAAACAGGTCCTACAAGAACACAGCTTATCTCTATCTGATTGAACAGATACCTGCTACGGCTCGCGGCTTTCCCTTCCCTTTTGCAGCTATCACTTTCAAAATCTTGTAATCAGATGTTTTTCCAAAATAAATTATTAATCACTGTGGTCCCTGAGTGACTGCAGGAAGCCGTTGAAGGCAAACTAAATAAAGTAACAAGACACACTACGTAAAAATACTGATCTACAGTAAGTAGGCTACTGTATTACAGTACTCTTATCAGAAACTTCTTACCGAATCACAGCTCTGAAGTCATCGAAGAAGTGATTCTTCACAGCATGATTCCTTGATTAAGTTGAATATTTTTAAGATTATTCCATTGTATGAAATTGAAAATCACTATCAACTGGAGAAAAAATAGCGTGTAGCATATTCATTTCTGATGACTAAAACATGCTAATATCAATTTATTCAAGTGCTATGGTGTATTCGAAATTGCCTACTGTATAGTTTATTTATTTATCTATTCACTAGCCGGCAGACTCGCTTCGCTTGCCTTAACCGTCTAGCCAGGGGGATCCGCCCCCTGGACCCCCGGGGGGTCCAAGTAATTTCCATTGTGATTAGATAAATTTACAGAAATAGGTGATTTTGGGGAGAATTTTGATACCATTACTTAGTATGCATCTAGGGTCTTAATCAAACATATACTTTTCAAAATGCATAATATGCATGCGCGATTAATCGGCTCCAGCAAAGTTGTACCGAGCAATATTGTACTAATATTAAAAATTATTGTACCTGACCTAACAGGCAGCTCGGCTACTTTTTTACTTTTCATAAACGTTGGCTTTTAGCTATTGAATATATTTTGGTAGCTCGGGATAAGTTTGCTTTGTTTGAAACATATTATTATTCATTAACAGACCTAACCTATTGAACTTGCCAGCCAAACAGCTTAAAGGAACAGCTGATAGAAGTCAACCGTTTTTAATCATATGGCAGACCCCTTAGCAGCGTTATTTACACTGTCTTTGAACAGCAAAAAAATTTGCACTTTGCATGTAGGCTACCATACAGTCGGAGCCTTGCAATATGTGGGAAACATATGACTGGGTATGATGAAATGTTATTATGCCAGGTTGATGACATCTGTTAAGTGCAAATTTCAAAATATTTGGCTGTTTATCACCAAACTTTTCAAAAATCGTCGATTTTGGGCCAATTTGGGGCTAATTTTGAAACTTTTTTCCAAGGTACATCTAAGGCCGATACTTAACATGATTACCAAATTTTATCTGATTTGACCATTTATGGTTCTCTAGAAATTGTTGTCACCTAAATTTTCAAAAATCTTCAATTTTGGGGTAAATTTTGAAACTCTTTCTTAGCACGTGTCTAGTCCCCCTACTGAATACGTGTACCAAATTTTATTGTTTTTGGTCGAGTGGTTCCTGAGAAACTGTGATGAATGAGTGAGTGAGTCAGTCAGTGGTATTTCGATTATATATATATATATATATAGATGTATAGAATGAGTGCCATTTCACAATAGAAAAAAAATAGAGTTTTCAATTTTTAGAGCATTGACAATTATATTCATTATAACGTGAATCAGGCTAGTACAGTATAAATAAAAATTATTTCCAACAAAATGCGCCAGATAACCGTGCATCCATATTCCATGCCTCAAAGCATTAAGAGACAATTCTTCCAGGAGATCAAAAGATCTAAAATCTTTTATTTTGAAACATTTTTTATTGATAAATTTTTAGATAAATCTATTAGATAAAAATTTATCTAAATTGTTTCAGATAATCTTTTTATTTGAGATAAAATAAAAAATTTAAAAAAAACGCAATTTAAATGTTTGTTAAAAAAAATATGGCCCAAGAATATGATTATAATAAAATTATCGATTATTCCAGCCAGCACATTATCCGAAAATCGTGCTAAAACCGGTTTGGTCTCATTAAGTGAGGATTTTAGTTGCCCAAGTATGTGTATTCTGTATTATGAAAATTTACAGCACCACTTCTTGTGATCATGCTCTCATCCGATCTACCTTTATTGGGAAGCTGTGATTCAACAGAGATTAATCATTTTGGAAAAACATCTGATTACAACAAGATTTTGAAATCTAATTTCTACTCTCTCAGCTCTTGTCTTTTAGACACTTTTTTCTTGTGGGTTTGTAACAGTTTTTTACAATTACCAAGCATTATCAATTCATCAATTTGAAACATTTTAGGTTCATTTTAAAGCTTAAGAAATGAGGAAGTTTTCATGCAAAATTTTCTTTATGTCACCCTCAAAACAAATCGAGAAAAATCGCTTTGAAATTTCAGTGAGATTTCGGAAAATCCACTTTTTTGAACTTTGACCCCTAAAAAACACCCTAAATGATCGGGTTACTTATTGAAAATAAGTGTATCTTTAGCAAAATGTTGTGCTCTTTCCAACAATGTCATCATAATTCCAATCCGATCAGTAGTTTTTGAGTTATTGAACATTTAATGGCGGGAAGTGAGTGTATCTCGAAAAAGTAATAAAATCGAGATATCTCGAAAACAAAGGCCCCATTTCAAAAACGTCACTGAACATTTATTGTCAGAAGTTTGATGTAGAATCTCTGGTAATCGGCTTTTACACCTTACATGGGACACTCTACTCTGTATAATAAAAACTTGAAAAACACTTTTACACAGTTTATGAGTGTACTATGGGTCGTCTGACGATGCTCTTGACAACAGAGTGAAACGGCCGTCACGCCATAACGTGAGTTATAATTTCCACTTAAGTGTTTCTCAAGTTTTTATCATAAAAATTAAATGTTCATGAAAACTTTCCGAAATCTCACTGAAATTTCAAAGCGAAATTTCTTGATTTGTTTTTAGGTTGACATAATGATAATTTTACATGAAAAACTTCCTCATTTCTTTAGTTTTAAAATGAGGCTAAAATGTTTCAAATTGATGAATTGCAAATTCTTGAAAATTTTGAAGAACTGTCACAAACCCACAAGAATTAGTGTCTAAGGGACAAGAGCTGAGAGAGTAGAAATTTTTTTTCTTCAGAGGATGAAGCCCACATAGGTCTGAGACCTGTGCGTGGGTAATGAGTTGGATGATGGTGATTGATGAGTTGGACCTACAGTTTTAGGTGGGTTCCGAACCACCGGGAAGTGATTTTACAGCAGAGAACAATGTCTTTTTTGCTGGCCAATCTAATCGGTCACCGTTACGAACAGGACCTACGATAACGCAGCTTATCTATCTGATTGAACAGATACCTGCTATGGCTCGCGGTTTATTTAAACCGACAATTTGTATTATGATAACAACTACTAGGTAGGCTAAATGTAGGATTGTCTGATTGATAAATTACTTAACTGGTAGCACCATCAGAAATTCTCACAACGCTGTCTTATGAGTGGAAGTCATGAAAGTCGACTACAACCAGGAACTTACCATTTGATGATTTTCAGACAATTTGTCGACTCTCCTCTAATAGATTGTTACAGCAATGCTGTTTGTAGCTTTGCAGTATTTTACCAACACCTCATAGAATTTATAGAACACATAAACCTTTCATTAATTCCTCTATAGCAATATTTGGTGATTGAAAACACTATGAAATATAGTCAAAGTCTGCTTGTAAGATTATAGTTTCAAGGCAATGACTTTCAATGTTTCACATAAAACCAATATAACTCTGAATAACTTATCAAAAGAAATTCAACAATCTTGAAATTATGAAATGAATTCAAAACATTCAACTAGTTTCCAATAATTTATGAGTTTTTTCGCACACAACTGCTGACTAGATTGTTTTGTCAGACTTTGTTAATCAAAAAAGACAACTTAAGGACTGGAAATTATTAAATATCAATGTACTTTTGCAGAAAACTGTTGCATATCAACTTAATTAGTATGACAACATTTGGTGAAAAATATTTCATGAATTCCATTAAAATTGTAATATTCCAAAATATATTATACAAAATTAGATATTAATTCTATTGAGATACCCATCCATTAATATCTGGAGAGTTGATGATACCCATTAACCCTTGTTTCGATTCTGGATCCTTACTGGGGTCTTGAATTAAATTACGAAACTGCAGAAGAATTATCCAGTAATTTATCCATGCAAGAAACACCTGAAGAAAATAGACAACGATCATGATCAGCAATATAATATGTTGACTAGATACAGTAACATATAAAGTATATAATATAATAATAGTTGAATATATATATTTATATATTTACTAGACTTGTTCAATAATTATTGGATGGATCAGTCAGAAATCATAAATAAAAGATTTACTGAACCTCATCAAGATCCACTGCATGGTTTTGTATCAAGGTTATCAAAAATCATGTTTATATTAACCTTGGTTTTGTGACACAATATTGCACACAGTATGACTAGCGAAGAAGCTACCAACTAACATAAGCTTTTCTCTACTTTAAGTGACTTCTAAACCCAGTCAGTGGCGTACTTAGGTAGTAGGGGGCATGCGGTTGTTTTTTTGTTTTTTTTTTTGGGGGGGGGGGGCTCCATATACAGAGTGTCCTATAAAAAATAAAGAAACTGGCATTACCACCGTACAAATAAATCATGAATATAGCTTTACCAATCATTGGAGATAGCCAAATGGGAGGAGTTTAAAGTGAGCAAAGGCCAATAGATGTCTTCGTGACTTATGTTGCCATTAAGTTGAAAGGTTTTAGCATCCATTATTATTTTCATCAATCAACTCAAATGCTGAGCCCAGTGTAATAATAAAATCATGTAGTCCTAATTATATACATTAAAAAAATATTTTTTAAATGTTTTTTGCAGTCTTTTCACTTTATTTTGTTGCTTTAATTGAATTCAATTCACTTATTTTAGTTAGTTCCTTCATTTTTTTAATGTTTTGAAGGAAAGTATTTCAGAACTATTCATACCCACCTTACAAAAAAAGTCACTATCAATTCTGCCATAGCCACCCAACTTTATCTGGGTTTCTGTTTTAGTCACAGTTTTCAAAAATCTCTTTTCCTATAAAATAACATTAAAAGAAAATACACATTTTGGAAACATATGTATAATAATAGAAAATACTGTAAAATTATACAATAAATAAGCATTTAGGTAATTTAAGATGCGTAGAACATATAATAATATGTTAAAGAATGAAACTATGAAAATATAAAATGCATCAGAACACACTACAAATGAGATTGTGTTTGATATAATATTAAAGAACTGAAAATCTTGATGTCAACAAAACTACCTAATCATATATTATTTTATCTATGACTGCATTATAAATTAGTTATTAGAAGTTGGAGAGTAATGTCATAACAGCCGACTATTCACGCCTGATCAAAACTATTGCATAATGAAGCTAATATAGCACTGCTGTGACTTATCGATATTGACCCTAGACCAGCGGTCTCCAAACTTTCCAGCCCCAGGGCCAAAATTATTACTCATTTCATTTTCTACTATTATCATTGGCATAGCTCGATGTTCAGTCTCTCAATAGTCACACCACTGACTATTATCTACATATAGTGTGTTTGGAAATTAGACTCTAGCTACTGTACTATTAAAGGTAAAGTGGAAAGAGCCCTCTAACCATTATAATTATGACCTCTTATCATTATCATGAAGGTAATGGACAGGCTTTGATTCAGGGTGGTTCCCCGGAAAGCTTTAAACTTGAATAAAAAACCTTCTAAAACGAAATTCCAAGAGATTGGATTAGATTAGATTAGATCTTTATTCATCACATTTGTTTGCATAAATACAATTGTTTACCAAACCGTGACATGTCAATAATAAAGATACATTCAATTCATTAAAAACAATTAATCATAACACATAGATCACATCAAAAACTATGAAGAATTTCTATAAAAAACTATGAAAGATTCTATACATTTTTTTTTTTTTTTTTTTTTTTTTTTTTTGGGAGGATGAAGCCCACATAGGTCTGAAACCTGTGCGTGGGTAATGAGTTGGATGATGGTGATGGATGAGTTGGACCTACAGTTTTAGGTGGGTTCCGAACCACCGGGAAGTGATTTTACAGCAGAGAACAGTGTCGTCTTTTTTGCTGGCCAATCTAATCGGTCACCGTTACGAACAGGACCTACGAGAACGCAGCTTATCTCTCTGATTGAACAGATACCTGCTACGCCTCGCGGCTATCACTTCCCTGATTGATTCATTGATTCACACATTGATTTATTAGTTTCAACGATTCAACACACGTTTTGAGTAAGTGATTTAAATATTGCTCTTTAGCAATATTGTCAATCAATGAAATTGAAAAAAAATTAATGAAGGCCCACTTGAAGCTCTATACCCTACTTCAACTGATTGAGATACCATAAATTGTACTTGAAAAATTATTTCAAAATTTCGGGTGTACTCCCTCGGAAATGTTTGATGAAATAATGCCTCTAAAACCACATTTTTAGAAATCCAAATATTTTTCTCAACTTTTCGTCAAAGATTGTCTCTCAATGCTTACAAAATATCCTTTATGTCGTGAGAGGGGAGGGGGATACGTTCCCTCCATAGTCACACCACTGACTATTAACTACAATTTCTGGAACAATCGCCAAGTATGTACCCTGAGCAATATTGCTGAATTTGGTAGTTGAATTATGCATTGATGATACCTTGTCACTTGATTGACTTGTTTCTACTTGTTTCAAACTTGATCTACAGAACAATAGTACAAATATTAACTGGATACACACTATAAATAGGAAGGAGCTTTACCTCCTTGTTGTGGGTGGGTTGGTCATACTGGCGGGCCGTAGTTTGGAGACACATGCTCTGTACCAGTCAGAATTCAGGAATTCTCAAATCTATGTCGAAATGAATAATATGAAATAGTCACATTAGCTAATTAAAGTGTTTCAAAATAAAATTGAGTTTCAAATCAGAACCATTCGTCAACATTTATAAATTCGAGATTACTTTACGCTGATTTGGGTAAGTTATCCAAGTGAGTGGTCAGTTAATGTAGACTAAAGTTATTGATATGACACTCACCAGTGTGTTTTATTCATAAATTAGGGGTGCTCACAGTGGGGGGGGGGGGGCTATGACGCAGACTGCGTCATTGAAATTCTTGAGGGAGTCTAAAAGAAAGTTTGGGGGGGGGATAAAGTTGATTGAAACCGTGTTTAACATGACATTCAAAAATATATTATGAAGGCACCAGACAGAATGTCAATAAATTTATAATTATTATTATACTGCTCTATTGAATATGAATTAGCTAAAATAGTTATGTTTAGGATTTGTGCAGGAAGTTATTAAGCTATTTCCTTTTTACCTTTACAAAAAAATGTTACCTATGTTAAGAATCCAGGGCTTAATTTCAGCCAGAGCACACCGGAGCGGAGCTCCGGCTATCTAAATCAATAATAAAATCATTTATTTTAAACTAGATCTGAACTAGCTTGTTATTTTGTATATTATGTAATATTATATGTGCATTACTAACCATGCTCAAATGCGTTTAAAATGCACCAATTCAAGTGTAATTTTTAAACTTTTTCCGGGGGAGGACCCCCGGTAAGTCACAGCTCCGGTATTTCTCAATTTAGAAATTAACCCTGCAAAAAATCTCAAGAAATATACATACACTTTGTATATTATTGACTGCCACGACTTTTCTTGCAGCCACATCTCGATTCGAACTACCCTTTTCCACTTCAATAATGTCCCCCTCCAGATGACAAGACGGCCGCACCACGTGATGCACCGAATATAATTTCAGTGGAGTCACCAAAATTCAAAGGGAGGTCATTGCACGCTTCAAATATTCCAAATACAATTGAATTTTCATCATGACTGAAAATTCAGTACTGTGGAAATGCTTGAAACCTGCAATAAATTTGACTACCTAGACGCAAGTTAGCAAAACCTTACACCAAAAAGTATATAATTGTAAGATAGTAATTTCTCAACAAAGAAATGACTCTCTCACAATATTACGACAGTATAGCAATCAAAATTCACTTGACCCCATTTTTTAAAATTTGTCAATTCAAATTTAATCAGTTCAATGTACCTGGAAAAACACTAAAGCACTATCAATAATATCACATTCAATATTTCCCATATTACATTATAATATGGCTTAGAGGCAGTCAAAATAAAATCATGAAAAAATTCAATACAAACTACTGCATTGTTCTTAATTATTATAAGATTAATTTTCGAGGATTACCTGTCCATTGGAGATTTCCTTGCTACTAATTAATTGCAATAGTTTTCTTTTAGCCAATGTAACCACCTGGAAAATATCTATTTAGCATTGTTGGTCATATTTTTATAATATTTCGATTCTGAGGAAGAAGAAGCAGAAGAAAAATACAATTGGAGAAAGAGGTGGATGAAGAGACGAAGAAGGTGAAGATGAAAAAGGAGATGGAGATGATGATGAAGGTGAAGAAGGAGATGGAGTATAAGAAGGAGAAAAACAAGAATCAAATAGAGAAAAAGGAGAAGCAGTAGAAAAAACAAGTACAGCAGAAAAAACAATTGAAAGGATAATAACAATATATACAGAGTGTTTCAGGAGGAATCTACAATACTGCACAAGCTTATTCCTCTTGTAAAAGTAACAGAAAAAGTTCATATAAACATGGGTCTGGAAATGCTTTTTAGCGAGTTACGGCTGGTGAAAGATTTTGCCTGGTACTCAGCGCCACTTGTGAAATTAAGTCATACTGAAATTTTTTATGGCGATAAGTAAGGTTGATAGTTGAACAGGTTTTATGTAAAATGAGCTAAAAATCCAATAAAAATTATCCCAGAACTGTATCTTTAATAGTTTGGGAGAAAATTGGTGTAAAGCACTGAAGGTTAAGGTTGAAAAAACATTTTATTTTGCGTTTAGACTACAACTCGAATTACAATTACGAATTAAAGAAAAATAATTCCAACGTTTATCAAAAGAAAAAGTTTAAAAAGCCCATGTACAAGTTCCAATCATGGCCTCATTAGCGCTGTTGTTTGTCTACAGTGGAATGGCAGCAATATCTCAGGAACGAACATTCACGTCCACAATTAGCAAAATTGGAAATAGCAAAATTAGTATTGTTTAATGTGAAGAAAATGCATTCTTGTGACTGAGGAATGTAAAGTTCCTTTCTTGCTCATGATGTTGATTTCCGTCAGCTCAAAAATACAAAAAGGTCGTTCCTGTGGTATTATCATCATTTTATTACAGTTGAACAACAGTGCCTATGTGGCTGTAACTACAACATTTGGGCTGTTTGAAATTTTAAACTTTCCTTTTTCTGTGAACATTGGAATTATTTTTCTATTCTTGGATTTCTTGTTCCATAACTATCTGCATTGTTAATATTAACTTTTTGTTATATTTTGTTAACTTTACATCAAAAAGTAAATATATTTCTATTTTTTTCTAGCTTGGAAGAAATAAATGCTTAAAATTAGTATGTTCTTTTTGAATATCCCTTTAATAATAATTAACTATTACTGTACCGCTTTCTGAGCAGAGTCAGCTGTGATGGAGCTGATCAAAATGTAGACAAAACTCTGACCGATTTCAATGTAGAGTCCCAACAGCTGAATCGCATCCTGTTGGCTGATTTTTTCCAATGTCACATATCTATAAATATAAATACATACCTATATATTATATATCATATAAATCTCTATTATTTCCGTTTCTGTAATTCCTTTAATTATTATATCTAACCCTATTATATATAGAATACCTAAATATAAATATAATATATACTGCATGTACAAAATTACCTGTAAATGGCGCCCGACCATCCAAAACCCAAAAACAGAACATGCAGAAAATTGAAAGCCATCTGCCAGCCATAGATTGATGAAAATGCCGCTGAAAAACTGTTTTGCAATGCGGCCAACTTCATCCATAGATAGGGGTAGTGCTGTATTCGATTTGAATTACACTCCTCGTTTGCGTAGTCATCCAACAATTGTCTGGCACAATTTTTCAGAGCAATTGTCACCATGTTCCACATAATTTCTGTATAGAGACGAGGCAGGTAGATAACTGCATATGTGGAGTTAATTGCTACTTCCAACAGGATTAGTAGTATCAGTACCTTTAGTTCTAAAAAAGAGAAAACAAAACGATACAAAATATGGTGTTTCTACGTCACATGAGCTATAAATACAATTTAATTCAAGAGTTTAGTAATATTGTATAAATTCTGAGTAAATCGCTGCTGCTCACTTCCCCTCACCACCAACCTACACCTAGGCTAGGTCTGTGGTCATAATGCAAGATTTTCCACTGCATAAAACCAACATGACTAACACGGCTTCTCATATTTGAACAAGATTGCTCATGTTCTGGCAGGAATCATGTTTCTTTGCCATAACAAAATAGCTGGTAGGCCAAAAATTAAACCCAGCATACATAAAAAGGAATATTCATAATTTACTGATGTTGGCTGAAGTAGCCTTAATATTGTACAAAGCTACCACAGAAATGTAGGTCAGGTTAATAGGATTTTAATATAACTATATCTATAGATTCTACATAATATTTCTATGAGGCCGATTGAGCAAGCAAAGAAGTTGAATTTGCAATTATGAAGGATAGGCTTCCAAAGGTGTCATACAAAAATATAATTTTTCATTCTTGGATTTCTTGTTCCATAACGGTCTTTGTTGTTAATATTAACATTTTATTGTAAATTCAACGACTTGCAGTCAATTTTAATTGTGAATAAATAATATTTCTACTCACTTTTGGCCAAACGTTAACGATTCATGGAGGCTCATCTTCAAAGGCCTTTTATATTTAATATTCCTACTCACTCTTGGCCAAACGTTTTTGATTCATAGAGACTCATCTTCAAAGGCCTTTGAAGATGAGTCTCCATGAATGGAAAACGTTTGGCCAAAAGTGAGTAGAAATATTATTTATTCTCAATTAAAATTGACTGCAAGATGTTGAATTTACAATAAAAAGCTAATAATTTTTCAGTTATTTTCAAATATTTAATTTATCTATTGATATTTTATTCATTAATTATTAGAATGAAAGGTTATTTCCAACAATGATGTGTCCTATGGTGAATCATTTTTTTTCAAAAATTAGCGCCCTGAATCGACTTTCTGCTGGGGTTCCTACAGAGCCATGTCCCTGGGGAGGCGGACTAAAGGTGTTTGCACGGTGAAACATCCAAGACTTGATGATAATCACCATTGCAATATCAAACACACCAACGCAATATCAAACACGCTGTTGTATGGTACGGTATATGACTGATATGAGTTTCACCATCAGGCTGTCTGATGGTGAAATTCATATCAGTCATATACCGTACCATACAACAGCATGTTTGATATTGCGTTGGTGATTATCATCCAGTATTTGATGGTTCACTGTGCAAGCATAATATTTTACGTCTTAATAATAAAATATTTTCAACAAAGTATTTTTACTTACCAGAATTCTCGAAGCTCTCATAATCAATGTAAGTAATTACCATTCCAAAAATACCCAGCGTGGTGGTCAGTACAAAGACCAACGATATATGGTAGTTCAATGTTTTCAGTTGTTTACCAGTAAGTCTTTCATATTCGTTCTCAAAATTCTCCCATTTTTCGAAAAAATCAAGTATTTCTCGCGTTTTCCAATAGTATAACCCCTTCTGGGTGACTGCTGCATTGAAAATAAGCATTTCGCCAATCGATAAAGTGATGAAGTCCAGATTCCTATTAGCATATACATAATATATAACGGAAGCTATTTCATATATGAAATATATTGTGATGGAAGTGTAGATGAAGGTTAGAAGATAGCAATAGATGAGCAATAAATAGCGAATGAAGCGTTTCGATGCTGAATTTGAATGGAAAGGATAAATGCCAAGAAGCAGGAAAAAGTGTCGCAAGAGGTTAAAGGATCTCTTAAGTGAGTGTGGGTTGCTTTCAGTCATTTCTTTAGAACCTGTGAAATAAAAAACAAATTTTATTAGCTGATCAGAAACGAAAATACCTTTCTGATAAATAGAGTACAACCCAATTTTACATACTCCAAGATCTTTGAACATGAAAATTTCATCATATTTAATGTGATGAAAATTGGGGACCAGAACAATAAAGCATCCAATACCCAATGACAATCACCATCCACTTGCTGTGGAATAGTGGTGATATTTATACTGCTCCAACTATTTTAAACAGCCATAATAAGCAGCTATCTCAGTCAATTTCCTTATTCAGAAATTTGTACAGCCTTCATTTTACTTGTATTTTTTTTTATTATTTCTGATGATACCCACATGAGTCCGAGACTTGTGCGTAGGTAATGAGATGAATGATAACACACATAGATGCCAGACGGAGGAGCGGGATTCGAACCCACGACCGCTGAAACGATAGCAAGCTGAAGTTGTATCGCCCCAACCAACTGCGCTAAGCGACATGCCTATTGATCAGGAACTTTGCAAAATTAGCTGAAAAATATAATAGGCCTAAAACATGTCAGAAATCGGTAACTACAGTAATTTTTTATATATTCAACAAAGTATGCAAAACATATTTAGCTTATTTCACATAGAACCTGACCAAATTGCAAGTAAAATGTAGGCACTGTGGATTTCTAAATTAGTAAATAATTGATGGGGCTTGTTGCTAATTTCTTAGATTTTTAATTTGTAACGAAGTATTTCCGCACTTATGTTTATATATAAACTTTTCATTATTTTAGTGATTACAACAAACTCACAAAGTATTCATCACTATGCGGAATATTCTGTATAAACTATAAATTATAAGTAAATCCATTTGAATTATAAATAAATTTGATTCAAGTTGTGTGTACTACTTTTACACAACAAACAAATACATTTTCAACTAACTAATCAACTCTTATAAACACTTTAAGATAATTTTTTTAAACAAATTACTCACTGATTGAAATATTTTAAAACTGCATAAAAGTACAATTTCCAAGTTTGTACTAAATTTCTGATCACAAAACAGAAACTAATTCAACTTCAATTGCATTTGTAATACTTTGCACTTTCTACTAACTGTAAACATTTCATTAGTCTAATGATTTGTTACAATTTCCTCTAATATCTACTACAACTTTTTGGAATGTTTTAATTTATTTGTAATGATTTACCAGTTTTACCACACTTTGAAAAGTTTAATATTTCTATTGAAATGCCCTAATTAATGTGAACTCAAAATTCATGCTGTCCTAGTCATCACCTTCTGAATTTCGTATAACTGCTAATTAAATGAGGACGTTGTAAACACGTAATGCTCTGGAGACTTGGCCTGACTCTTGTCTGATGACCTTACAAAGTGTACCAAACACATACAGGATGTGATGTATCACGAGGAAACTGCCACACTACACAAGCTTATCCCTCTTATCAATATTTAATTTTTCAAAAAGTCATCTAGAAGTAATTTATTATGACTTGGCCTCCATTTATTATTCCATAATTATGTAATGATTTGCGGTTCATCACATAGATAAAAAAAAGTAATTTTTATTTTTTATCGATAATTTTTGGGTTTGAGAATTTCTTTGTAGATTACGTCTTGGAGACTCCAGTTAAGGAGTATAAGACAAGTCAGATCAACAATATTATACACTAGATACCATAATTACTATATCAATTAGTTGAGGTGAGGCTTTATTTTGATGTGAAAGGAATTCTTGTACACTATAAAAAGCTTTATCAACTAAATATTTGTTCAATTGTTTTTTAAATATTTCTATATTTCAAGACTCTTTAAAAACTGCGGTAGCTTGTTGTAGAATTTCCTACAAATATAACTAGGTTTTTGTTTGAATAAGCTACTATTGTGACTCACCAAGTGATAATCTCCTTGGCTTCTTGTATTATAATCATGTATGTCAAGATTTGGGTTTTTTATCATTCGTTTTTAAATATAAAGTAGCTTCATACACATATAAGCAGGGTACAGTTAGAAGATCAAGTCTCTTGAACAACAGCCTACATGAATCTAGTCTATTTACTCTTTCTATACACCTAACTGCTTTATTTTGGATCTTAAACACCCTATCAAGATTTTTTTTGATGAATCACCCCATACTAAGATAGCATACCTAATATGTAAGAGCCCATGGTAAGCTGTAAAAAGTAACTTTTTGTCATTCAATCTAGCGAGCTGTCGCAGGACAAATACCCCAGATGAAATGTTACAACATTTTTCTCAATGTGTATGGAGCCCAGGTCAATCGTCTATCCAACAAAACTCCTAGAAATGCAATTTTTTCTTCCTTGTCTAATTGATTATCGTTTACAAACACGTTTTTAAAACGAGTAGTAGTAATCTCTAAAAGCCTATTGAATAGTTCACAAAAATTGTTCCATTCCCCATTTGGTGACCTGTAAATACTTTCTTAGTAATGGCGAAGATGATATTGTGGAAGGTGGTAAGAACAGTTCAAGTCTGGTTTCGCTTATCGTGAATTACAAGTAAATTCAAGTTTCGTTGGATGTTATTCCACTCCTTTCCTCCTACCCCCCCACCCCCCTCTCACCTGTCTTACTGTGGGAGAGAATAGAAACCAGGCAGTTGCATAGTACGAGCCGCCTCGACAACGTGTCTCTCGTAAGTAAACCCGCATTTTTTATGTTGAAACTCTCAAGTTTACACCTCGAATTAAGTGAACCCGCGGTCCTCCTAGCCTTTTGTAAACCCGCAATTAACAGAAGGTATCTATAATGAATAATAAGACGAAATTGTCACAACCACATTTATTAAAACTTCGAGAAACTAGTTTCGGTTGTTACACCAGTTTCTCGAAGTTTTAATAAATGTGGCTGTGACAATTTCGTCTTATTATTCATTCACCTGTAAATACCTAACACCGCTACTTCGAAATTATTGTCGATTTTTACTCTCAAACCAGTCACTTCTAAATCCATTTCCACAGCAAATTTCTCTACATATTCTAAATTAAATGTTTGCATATTCTTAGCATTTTTAGTGAAGACATTTTATGTTGACAGATAGGTGAATCACTTTTCAGGGGGGGGGGGGTTAGACTGCTGATTTTATGGAGGTGTCTCTTCTAGGCACAGGCTTTAGGAATTTAATGAATTTTGTGAAATACCTTTTAAGTTGAGTTGACTTCCGAGTTCACACCCAGCACACCATCAGCACCTCCTGGTTCACGTTTCCACACGAACAGGATTTCAGTGGTCGATGCCGCAGGTACGCGCACTTAGGCCTAAGTGAAGATTCGCATTCGAATTATTTATGTATTTTTGTTTTCGCACACTATTCACTACTCGTTGACAACGCCACTAATTCACAATTTTTAAGACTTTCATTGGTCTAAACCAATTTGTACATTTACCGGAAGTCGTGTTACACAGAGAACACGAAAACATTCAACACGCAGTGTGCCCGAGCTGCAAGAATTTGACTTTGACATCCATTGCTACCATTGTATTCTTGGCTATTATAAATAGTCGAATCATTTAAATATTTTTAAATGTCCATATAAACATGTGTCCGTAAACGCTTCGTTACAGAAATCATAATGGCGGAAGCTAGCAGCTACCTCTAATAATTTGCTCCTTTAGAAATCTTAAGGCCCTCATTTATTTAGGTAGTAATTTGAATAGGGTTCATGTAAAAGGTGTTCCAAATCGATTAAATCATATACAGCCTGTAACTGCTATAGCTATTGAGATATTGTATGAAATTCGCAAAAATTGATTTTAAAAAGTTGGTTTTCAGTTGATTTACTAGATTATTTGTAGATAGTTAACAATATATTCATCCACCAATAGTTTCGACCACGATCAGCTCTGAAAATATAATGTGGGATCAGCAATTAGCCTAAAATGTACCCAAAGTTCAGAAATCAGCTTTTTATTGAATCAAAATACACAACACATAAGTTATTAAGCTGGAAAAATATTTGAAAAATCACCTCGACCAATAAAACGAGAATATTTTACATTTAGGTTTGTTTTTGCTAGTGGCTACTGTGTGATTCAACGTTTTCACTAAACAAAAAAAAATCATTAGGAAGAAAATCATCATTAATAAAAAGAAGAAGATAGAGTGGAATTAAAAAATAGGCTATTGACTTTGTAAATAGGTTGCTATATGTCACATTCTAGAAGTCCAGATCCATTTTAATTGGCCAACCTGCTAGCTAGAAAAATAATTGAATGTATCAGCATCAAATTAAAGCTGGGCATTCACGTTCCGATTTGCAGTACCACTTGCAGTCCAACCTCCAAGGTTGGATCCGAAAACGGAACGTGAATGGGCTTGTTGGATGGTTGGAATTTATTGTAGATGGACGACTAGAGGGACAACTTCTGAATGTCGACAGTGTTGGAACGTGTGTGGGGGCGTTGGATCAAAGTCGTCCAACCTATCTCAATCAGTGCATGACCTTCGGGCAAGTTCGGGCAACTTCGGTTACATTTTTCGGCTCGAGAGCGAAGTTCACAGCTGATTAGGAATAAAGTTGGATTTCAAGTAGGAGCGTGAGTGGAGTCGGCTATCCATCTAGCAGTACTACTAGCAGTACTGCAAGTTGGAATGTGAATGCCCAGCTTAAGCGGCTGGACATTATGGTGTTACATAAAACAAACCGGTGACAAATCATCTGACTTCTAGTGGCTCTACACACTGGTGTCTTAAGACATGTGTCTTACGACATCTGTCGTGTCGTACGGAATTGAATAAGACATGGATGTTTTATGCATGTCTTATGTCTTACATGTGTTGCAGACGGCTAATTGTTGAGCTCAGTTGTTGCCGGCTCACAGCCTCATTGCTCGGGCGACACATGCTAGTACGCATGCGCCAGGGTGGTTGTAAGTCATGACTTACCAAACACTGACCCATGCGACACATGTCTGAAGCGGGGATGTCGCGTCACACTGATGTCTCAAGCAGTGTGTAAGTCCTCCATTTAATAACATGGGTTGGTTTTCGATAAAAATGCATCAGACACAACAGATGTCATAAGACACATGTCTTAAGACACCAGTGTGTAGAGCCACCTAGCATCAGACTTGTAAACTATGCAATATGGCATGGGTGTTGTTGCCAATTTGTGTTTGAGTTTGACGATTCTCTACTATCAGCTGCTGGCATGGTCCCATATCTGGCAACTCTGCAATTTCTTTCAGCCATCTAATTTGATGGCACGAAGTATAAATGAGGAAATTGTATTGAGAAGCCTTTGACTGAGTATTAGTGCCTTTTCTCCGCATCATCATTTTTCAAATATTTTATGTGCTTTTGTATTTTATATTTTTTCAGATAAACATTTTTTAAAAGGTATCACCGAACTGGCTTTTGGACCTCAATACCTGTTGGAAAAACTTTGCAGGACAGAATTTCTTAACTTGATTCACAGTATTCTAGAAAGATGTGGTAATCTACTTCATCCATCCAAAGCAGTTATTTTATTCTCATGGTATATTAGACTCTGCCGCTTCATAATGTAAGTAAAGTTTCTTCAATCTTAAGTTTGCCTTTACATTGGGCATTGTGTTGATGTAATTATTATTTGTTTGTCCAATCCATAAATTCTAGATATTACTAATATTGAAATTTGTTTATTGGCAGAAACAAAACTTTTACAAACAATCTTAGAAAATACGAAATGAGCAATATAATAATTATAAATATGACAAGATAAAAAATAATATTACAAAATAAAATGAATTGCCAATTGAGTATTTGCATCTCGTGGTACTAGACCTGTGTGAGATGGTGACTTAATAATAAATAAAATAAATAAATAGATAAAAATAACTAAAAGTAGATATAAATATATAAAAATGAAAAATGCTGAAAAGTGGTTACTGAGGCTGACAATTGCTTATAGAATAACACATAAAAAATTGGATCGGTGATTTATCAATATTGTAGCCTTGAAATGTAATAAAATATAAAATAAGGATTTATACACGAGAACTCTAAAAAAGTTATCTATATTCTCGATTTCCATTAAGAATCTCTTGACATCTCTCAAAAACCTTGATCGCACCTTGTCTTATCTCCAAGGGCAGCAGGTTGAAGAACTTTGGTGCTAGATAAGAATAAAATTTCATGAAACGACTTTTATTTGGTTTAGGCATGCAAGTTTCAAATTACTATATCTTTATTAGGTGGAGATTACAACTATATTGTGACCTGCTATTTGCATATTTTTATTCTTTCTTATTCAAACTATTCAGGAACTTTCTATTTTTGTTGTTATTGGTCATCATTAACAGAAAATAGATGTAATCTCTTCAATTTAGAGGTAACTGTTAATTTCCATGTGATTTATTGTTTGCAGCTGTACCTTGTACCTTTAACTGAAATCTCAAAATAATCGACAATGTTGGCTTGCATTGCAATAGCGTTATAATGGTTATAACAATTGTAAACGATAATCAACTAGACCAGGAAGAAAACATTGCATTTCAAGGAGTTTTGTTGGATAGACGATTGACCTGGGCTCAATACATTGAGAAAATATGTTGTAAAATTTCATCTGGGGTATTTGTCCTGCGACAGCTTGCTAGATTGAATGACAAAAAGTTACTTTTTACAGCTTACCATGGGCTCTTACTGTCACATATTAGGTATGCTATCTTAGTATGGGGTAATTCATCAAAAGAAAATCTTGATAGGGTGTTTAAGATCCAAAAGAAAGCGGTTAGAAAGAGTAAATAGATTAGAATCATGTAGGCCGTTGTTCAAGAGACTTGGTCTCCTAACTGTACCTGCTTATATGTGTATTATACTTTATATGTAAAAACGAATGATATTAACCAAAATCTTGATGTACATGATTATAATACAAGAAGCCGAGGAGATTATCACTTGGTGAGTCACAATAGTAGCTTATTCAAACAAAAACCTAGTTATATTTGTAGGAAATTCTACAACAAGCTACCGCAGTTTTTGAAGTCTTGAAAATATAGAAATATTTAAAAAACAATTGAAGAAATATTTAGTTGATAAAGCTTTTAGTAGTGTACAAGAGTTCCTTTCACATCAAAATTAAGCCTCACCTCAACTAATTGGAAGTAATTATGGTATCTAGTGTATAATATTGTTGATCTGACTTGTCTTATACTCCTTAACTGGAGTCTCCAAGACGTAATCTACAAAAAAATGCGAGCTAGTGAAATTTCAATCTTTTGTGCTCAAAATCAGGGCATTTTAGTTTCATGATCACAAAATCCCTCAAAACTGCAATATACTGATATTTTTTTTCAAGTTATTCTTGACCAGTGCTGTTCATCATGGCTCTCCAATATTAGACCTTCCTCAGACCTTATGCAATGGATCTACAGCGAGGATGTTGGGTGCTAATGCTGATGTACCCTGAATATTCGCGAACATTTCATGGCATGTCCCAACATTCAGGATAGAGGATATCATTTCAGGGAAAGCCAAGAACTAGTTTGTTGCTAAATTTGCCATTTTATTGTTTTAAAACAGGTGTGTTTCAGCTGTTGATGAAATTCCGTTACCAGCCAATCATAAAAAGTCTCTAAAAACCTTCAGTAAAGGGCTCTTGAAAACTCCTGAATTTCGAGATGAATTGTGTTTATATTCCGAATATGCATTGGTAGAACGAGATTTGGGAAATTTGGATTCTTCTTTGCACATTCTTCAGACAGCTGCAAAACTGAGAAAATATATGCCAGACAATGCTGCTTACAGTGGTCTTCATCGTAATCTAGTTGAAATCTTACTGCGAGCTGATCCAATCAACAATAGGTGCGTATTTCATTGTTATTTTACATACAAATTATTTTGAAGCGTAATGTTCTCTTAGCCATCTATAGAAAGATCACTACATAATAGTTATACCTCTGGTTGCACAAACATCCTCTAACTTGTCTTATAATCGTCCTGTACTTGTCTTAACTGGAGTCTCCAAGACATAATCTACGAAAACATCCCATGCTAATGATGGCCCCACTTTTATACCAGGCTACTATCCATCACATCATTCAGTATACAAAAATGAGCCATTATTTGTTATAAAGTGTTGAGTTATTTGAGCAATGGTAGCTAGATTACAATGCAGCCAACACAGTCAACTAAAAAATGTTAAATTCCAAGATCAGTTGAGCATGAAATATAGTATATAAATCAGTTAAATAATTTGTTATAAATTGAATAATGTGAATACATCATAATATTATATGGTTTGGAGAGTAAATTAGCTTTTAGAATTGAAGGTGTTTAAGTGACATTTTTTGAAATTTGACATTTTATTTATTTATTTATTCAGAATTACATAGTTGAGTTCAACAGGCATAGCCGAAATAGCACTCATGACACATTGATAAAATAAAATAAGAAGCATAAAGAAAATTTAAAAGTAAGTTCAGACTAAAAAAACAATAATTTGAAAAGTAACTAAACAGTATTACAAAACATAGATTAAACAATAAATTATCTATAATTTACATAGAAAAATCATAAATTCAAAATTCTATACATAAAAAATTGAAATAGAAAAAAAACATCAAATCTGGCAGACGAAAAAAATTATAGTACAGTAGTATATCAATGATGTAAATAGCAGTAAGTAGGTTAAAGCATGGATAGCAGTTTTCTACTTACAATACATTTAGGCATGAAAAATAAATCAATCTAGCCATTACATGGAAGGAAATCCATTTAATGGAAAGAAATCCCTAAGCATCCGGTTCAGAAATGCATAATAGTGTCCAACAGTAAGACATCTATTAATAGAAAACTCCTGCCTATTGCGGTTGTTGTTTTGTCATGGATGAAGGTGTTAAGTCCATCATTATATTCTTATGTACTGATCCAGAATGCCGTATCTCTACTAGGCCTATACAGCAAATAAAAAGTCTACTATACAGCTAATATACAGTAGCAAATAAAAAGTTGAGAGTCTGTCAACTTTGGATTTGGTACTCACTGGCAGTGTAGCCAACACCAAAATACAATATTATTGTGGCCAAAGCCGACATTTAACCGCGCAGGCTGCCAACATAACACTTCTGAGGAGACATATTGAATTTTCTTTGAAGTGTGAACTGTTTTGTTGATGGTAACACTTTATACATTTTATACTAGGTATGTACCGGTACTCCATTCAAGAAATGGATCATACAAATGTTAGCATGTATATAGGTTTAGTCATATATGCTTTTACGTAGCAGCTTGGTATAAAAGTGGAATGGATGAGCAATCATAATAATGGGACGTTTGTGCAATCGGTGGATAGTGAGTATCATTGTTATTTTACATATTAAGATCACATAATAGTTTATACTAAGTATCTCATTGTTCTTTTGATTATTTATTGAATTTGTGTTAATATGAACCGAAATTTTAATATTTAATTCCTATTTGATATTGGTTTTCAAACTATTTTCAGACAAAAGGCTGTTGACATGCTCTGCAATTTGGTTTCCACCACTGATGTGAATTTGGCCTCTGAAAAATTTCATCATATTAGCATTGAAATGATGTTAAAATTGGAAAAAGACGAAAATATTCACGATAAATGGCAGCTGGAAGATATTCTTAAGCCGCATTTTGCAGTCGAGTGGGCAGCATGTCATGCCTTTTTCCTTCTGTTGACACAGACTGTTTGGGCATCTGCAGCACTTGTCGAAAAAACATTGGATAACATACTACCGAAAGTCAAGCCTGCTACTGTGTAAGCTACTTATAACTTAAAATAATGTCTGTATTAGTAATCTAATGCTAGTGCATTATTTGAAAGATTATTGAGTCAAATTGTTAGTTATCCTCTCACTAAGAAAATACAGGTGTTTCGGAACTCTCTACCAATACTTCTAGGCAGTGTTTCTGGACCACTAACAAAAGTAAATATTGTAATAAAATTTTTCTAAAATCCCCAGTTACTCACACAGCCGCCATTTTGTTTTTTCACTCATTATTGTTTTATTCAAACACCTCTAAATGTATAATTTTGAAATTTTGCATACAGCTTTATAACAATTAAAACAATCTAAAAAAAAATTAATCAAAATTTTCTGACATCAAAAAACAAAATGACGGCCATTTAAAATCTTTGAAAAGGATTAAATTAATAATGGCTAATGATATCAAAATTTGACTAGAATAACCTTTTTTTAGATATTTTTATTGAAAATCCAACGATATCTCAGTTTCCAAGATTGGCCAACAAAATTTGACTAGAATAACTTTTTTAGATGTTTTTATTGCAAATCCAACGATATCTCATTTTCCAAGATTGGCCAACAATTAACAGAGATATGCTACTTTTTAGGGTGTGTGGTGGTAGGAAGCAAAAAACTGCAACCCTAAAAAGTAGCATATCTCTGTTAATTGTTGGCCAATCTTGGAAAATGAGGTATCGTTGGATTTGCAATAAAAATAATAATGATAATAGTAATAATAATAATAACAATCAAATCATTTTATTTGTTTTTCGATTAACCTTACAAATGAGTTGCTACTGAGGTAAAACTAGAGAGGATGTAGAGAATACAATAAAACTATCAATAAATATAACAAAAATTATGCAAAGCAACTAAGAAAATATATAGGAATTATCTGAGGGCAAATTTAGTTGTGATAAAACTTGAGAAGTGATAATTTTGCTTTGAAACCTCAATAATAACTATTATTGTGCAACAAATTAATAAGATCAAAAGTTCCTGATTGGGTTTATTTGCTCTCAAATGGAGTGTATGAATATTTTTGAATTTGCTGATAATAATTATTGGAAAGAAAAGGTTCAAGCTCTACTTCTAAATTAATTCTAATAAATTTATCAAAATGTTGATTGAGCCCTATGTAAGGTAGAAGTGAAGCACATTCAAGGAGATTGTAGGGGGCTATAGTATGTTTAGAATGCCATTATCTTCATGTTGCAATTTGAAAAACTTTCGGCTAATTATAATAATTTATGGCTTTTATTGGTGGGGGAGACCCTTACAAGGGTAGTCCACCTCACTCTTTAGCCATGTTACGTGAACACGGTGGACCTACAATTTTAGATGGGTTCCAAACCACCGGATTAGTGATAATAATGCTTTTGGCTATCTAGATTGGACTGTACATTGCTAAGATTAAGAACAAGCATTATTCTATCACTTATTGTTGTTATTCATTACAACTTATATTTTAATAGTTAGATAAATTGCATCTTTTACATTGAACTCTAACGGTTATTGAAAAAATCAAAATAATTCTTTAATAATATTATACTTATTATTATGACATTATTCTTTTGCCTTTTATGTTTGTGAAGGCCTGTATAATAATAACCAATAGGCTACATATGACTTATTATTATTATTGCTATGATTATTATTATTGTTATTATTTTTGAATAACATATATCTCTCCATTCTACTGGGTAAGAGGGTAGCATTGGCTAATTTAGCAAAATGACACCCTTTCTATTTTGGTATATTTAGGAAGCTCCTTACTTTCGATGTTGTGCACAATATGACAGCTTTCTGCATTAAATTTTGCACCCACACAGGCAGTCTCAACTTTTTCATCCTCTCAGGCAGCTCTTTTGGTATTACACCTGTAAATTAGATTAGATTAGATTATTTACTTTATTCATGTAGATTACAAAATGCACAGTCTTAGATTCTAGATTATGAAGTTAAAAATATATAAGTACTGTAATTATTGTTCTATGAATTTTACAAATCTAAACTAAAGAATTAATCAACGATATGAATATAAGATTCAATTTGATAAAGATAATATGATTGTGATGTATCTATACATGTAACGGCGAAGTTTGAACGTATAAATGTCCATTCTTGGAATAGGATATTCAAGAATATCCTTCTCATCAACACTTGACTGTAGCTAATATTATCAAAGGCATAATTGCCACTCTCTCTTGCCTCCACAAGTATTTTATCTCCTCTGCCAAAGGCAGATATTTGAGCAGTTTCTCATCACTGTATTGCTTTATATTGTGTGTGTTTGGTATGCCTATATATATTAAAAATGTGGTTTGGTTTAGTTTGTCCATTAATATTATATCTGGTCTATTGTTGGCTATTGTTTTGTCTGTGAGTACTGATCCATCCCAATACAGCTTGTGAGTTGCATTCTCCAAAACTGCACTGGGAGCTTATTGATAGTATGGAACTGAATTGCGCAACAGACTGTGTAGACATGCCAGACTCTGATGTAAACAATCCCTGCCACCTGGTTGAGCCTATGGAGATAGTCTCTTGCTACCATCACCTGACATGCGCTTGTCACATGTTGGATGGTCTCAGATGCCTGGTGACATCTTCGGCATTATCATTATTATTGTTGTTGTTGTTGTACAAGATATCAGATAATGTAAACACTGGTATATTATCATTGTTATCGAACAATAATTTATTCTGAGCATCTGTATTTTTTTAGTTCATATTGTTTTTCTTTCGCTTTTCAGAGGAATGTACATTTGTGAAGGCCTTTATGAAATTCTAATCAACATTCTTCATTTTCATTGTGTTCAGACGCTTTCGTCTTTCTCTGTACTCCAAAAAGTTGCTTACAAAGCGCATGGAAGTTTTCCAAACAATATCAACATTCTACATGTTATGGGATTGATTGAGGTAGGATTACTTCATATTATGTTGAATTCTAGTTATTATTTGAATGTGCAGAAAATTATTCAATGAAATTATTGTGGGGTATGTGATTTTTATTGCTGATAATAATTGCATTAGCGACATTACAGCTCTTGATAACGTGAGAAACGTTCATAGAAAATGTATGGGAGGTTTTTGTCAAAATTCTATTGATCTTTGCTAATACAAATTTATTGTAATCGCCATTTAAACTCTGATAATTGATGTAGATTGTTCACATTTTCACTCCCTTTTTAAAGGGTTCAAATCCCGCTCCACCGTCAGGCATTTATGTGTAATCATTCACCTCATTACCCACAAACAAGTCTCAGACTCATGTGGGCATCATCAACAACCAAAAAAAAAAAAAAAAAAAGTTTTTGCTTAATAATGAATGTAAGTGAATGTTTTGTAACTTGATGTAACAATTGAAAGTAAGTCTATATTGTAAGATTATTGAACTCTAATTCTATTGAAGTTTTTTCATAATACATTTTTTTAGTGCTTTTTTAAGGCCAACCCCATGACCCAATAATTTCCATCTAATTTTTTTCCAGTCAAGGATTGGTGAGGTAGATATTCAACACACACTCTTATCCTCAAATATGTCTTGAATAATAATTGCGTTGTTTTTTAGAATAGCTATTTCAAAAAAGTTTCAGTGAGAAATGTTCGAAGTTCACCGGCCCATGCATATGGTGGTAATAGCACCTTTCCCATACCTCATAACCCATGTCCACTATTAAAAAAAATTACCTGTCCAGCACGAGCTGTGATAAATTTGGGAGTTATTTCTGACGTTCCAACGTTACCGGTACTGGTTTCTAACAACACCAATAAGTGATAAATTTACTGCAGAGCTTTACCATTCCCCAACAAATTTCAATATTTAATAATTTACAATTTATATAATTTATTTCACTGCAGAAAAAGTACAATTGTTCAAACTTAAATTTAGAGGAAAGCAAAATGATTCCAAAGTACAGCAAGAAAAAAATATTTGCAATCATAACTACTATAAAACAAAAACATACCTATGCTATACACTAAAAATCAAACTTGCCAAAAAATCAACATAAACACTAACAAAATTTAAATTTCAGTTGATAACTGAAAAAGGTTTGACTTATTTATATATTTACAAAGGCAACTTTGAACAAGTATTTTAAACCTAGGTGACGGTGAAGGGGTGAGTGATCATACAGACTTATTCATTTATGATATTCTGATGGATTGTTTCATAAACGTTGGGAATACTGTAATATTAAACGTGTAATTCACGAGTAGATGCACGACTATGCAGCCAAATATTTGAGTAGAAAATGAAAATATTTTACTCACTGAGAAGATGACCATTTCGGACCGCATGGGTTTATCACAGTGACTACTCTACTCTGACTACTCTACAGTAGAGCACTGTTTATCACAGTGCAACCACTCTTAAACACCATGGACACCAAATTTAAAAACATTCAACATGTTGGAATGCAGTTTACTTCAGCTTGCTGTCGTTACTTCACTTTACTTTACTTCAGCTTGCTGTCGTTCAAGTGGTCGTGGGTTCGTATCCCGCTCCACCGTCAGGCATTTATGTGTAATCATTCACCTCATTACCCACGCACAAGTCTCGGACTCATGTGGGCATCATCAGCAATAAAAAAAAAGTTGCGTTTGATAAAGGTATGGGTTTTCAATGTAGATGTATCTTTTTTCATTCGAAGTGACATGAAATTAGCACAAAAAGGCAATCAAGTTTACAATAACAACTAAAACTAAACGGTAACGATAATTTCTTGAATGCATTTCAGAATTTTTTCTTTTCCTAAGTATGTAGTAGAATACGCTCGCTGAATGTTATTGTGACCGATAACTTATAATTGCTCCTATTAACTGAACCAGGAAAATTGAATGTACCAGAAGAAATGAAATTTGTATTCTTAGTGACATGATTTTAACTTTGATTTCAGACAAATGCTGGTAGTGCAGGCAGTCCCTGGTGGAAACTAACTTCAGTATTCACATCATCCAAGTCAGTCATTGCCAAATTGTTCCTAATTTTCATTTCTCGCGCCAGAATTGAGTCATCTCAGAAAGGTAATTGAATATTTTCAAAATATGGTTACCAATAGTATAAAATATAAACTTAAAACCAATTTTAAGTGGAAATTAACTCACGTTATAGCGTGACGGCCGTTTCACTCTGTTGTCTAGAGCATCGTCAGACGTTCCATCTTCAACATCATAATAGTATAAAATCAAATGTTCCTTCAACAACCTATCACTATTCCCCTTTTATGAACTGGAGGTTTACATGTGCTTTCCTTCAGAATGATGATTGCCACAGAATTAAGAAGTTAAACTTAACATCTAAACTAGCTTAATAAGTTAAAGAAGTTAAACTAAACTTATTAGATTATAGTGGGCTGCTCGAAAATTGATGATGGATCAATAAGCAAGACATTTGCTATAGTAATTTTGAACTAGTTTATTCCACTCAGTTAAAAATTACTGTTCCACTCAACTAAACTCAATACCATTAAAATAATAAAAAATAGGTCAAGTATAATCTGTGATGTTTTCCATGGCGAAATACTTAATGAACAATCTAATATTAAAACTGACACTGTATTTCACTTCTAAATAATGTTTTACTCATATATATTGGAGATGCTTGAGGAATGCATTTCACTTCTGAAAAGAAGCGAAAGAGGCTGACGAAGCTTCTTTTCAGAAGTGAAATGCATTCCTCAAGCATCTCCAATATATGTGAGTAAAACATTATTTAAAAGTGAAATACAGTGTCAGTTTTAATATTAGATTGTCAAGTATAATGTTATTACCATAGAAATCTGGGGAAAATATGTGCTTGCTGATAATGCAATCCATGGCACTGGGAGCTATCCTCTAATGTAGGTGTTGAATTTATTAGAAAGCTTTAATTTTATCCTGCGTTTCACTGGGTTTGTTGAGTCTCGAGTCTTGACAAATTTTTTTATTTATTTTCGTTTACGTGTACAATTTTCCATATGTTTTTTGCAATACCCTTCCTTGGACTTAATTGAACATTAAATGAAAAAATTAGCTGCATGAGGTCGGAGATGACACACTCGTTTCGACAGTGCTTTTTATTATATTATAGACGTTTTTATCCAGTACACCTGAAAAGAAGGAGTTGTTAGCTGATTTGCTGATCATTCATCAATATCCTTGAAACCGAATCTCCCAAACGTTTTCAGGATCTTTAAAATGAATTGTTGGGGTGTCAGGTTGATCTAGGGAAAATTTTTCCATGTTAAGTGATAGAACTATCATCTACGATGAGGCGTGAAAAAGCCTTAGTTGTGACAGATAAATAAAATAATTTTTATTAAAAACAAAATGGCTAAGTGTCTATTCTTTTTACAGAAGCAGGATGGACAGAAACAAGTGGCAGGAACCAGATGCATTGGTTGTTCTGTCAACTAATGATTGACGATCAGGTCAGACATTGTCCACTCTTCTGGCGTCTGTGCCTTCAATTCTTCGCTCTACACAAAGATGCTGACGAAATTAAGAAAACATTTTACAAAGCTGTCGAAGATTGTCCTTGGGTCAAGGTGAGACACGTTTTTCTCTTGTTTGTGCATGTTTTGGGACATTTTAATTATATTTGCATGTAGGGCTAAAAATTAAAATCAAGATTATAAAAAAGCTAAATTCTAACACTATATTTTTCAATATTTCAATACATGGGGCCTGATGAATAACAATTTACAAACTAGTTTTATTAGTATTTGAATTTTTACACACTGAAAAATATTAGGGAATTTCTAACTCTAAGACTGTAGGCTAATTGTAATGTAGCAGGCCCAGGTTGTCTCTAAAATAAGTTTCTCATTGATATTTCACATTGAGATTAGAATTAAGCGGAATACAGTAGTGATAACACATTTTCTATTGTAATTTTGCATTGGTAACATGTATTGTTGTTTGCATTGGACCATTGAAAAATGAAAATAAAAACCTTCGTTGAATCTTTTTTTCTTTTTCTTTGTAGTGGCGAAGGTGATATTGTGGAAGGTATCCATAATGAATAATAAGACGAAATTTTCACAACCACATTTATTAAAACTTTGAGAAACTATAGTTTCGGTTGTTACACCATTATCAATCTCAATCAAACAGATAATGGTGTAACAACCGAAACTAGTTTCTCAAAGTTTTAATAAATGTGACAATTTCGTCTTATTATTCATCGTAGTTTAATCCTTGTCTTCTATAAAGATTCTTCAATCTCCATCTTTCCGTGTCGTTTGCCTTTTTAACCAACATGTAACTTCCATCTTAAATTATAATGTGAAATGATTACTTCCGATAATATTCCAGATGTTCTTCCTTTAAGAAAAATCCTTATTTTTCAATGTTGACCGTTGACTTTTAATTAGTTCAATATCTACAGCCTTCAAATTTTTTTTTCACACATTACTTTTCACGTCTATTAGTCTAATTCCAACAAATCTTATTGATACAGTGCAAATACAGTCTACGGATGTTGTTTTAAGAATGTGGTTCACCTTTCAGGCAATCTACATGGATGCAGTTCAGCTTCTACCTGAAAATCTACAGGAAATTCAGGATTTGCTCATTGAAAAAGAACTTCGTCTACATAGCCTCCTGGATGAGTTGGAAATTCTTAGATCTGACGCCGTTTAGTTTGCATGCTTCCATCGAAGTACAATATTGTTTTGTAGTTTTATATTGCAAAATATGAGAGTGATAATTTAAACTGCATATGTTTGTCTGCACTTGTATGTTGATTGTAAATTCTGTATGTATATTATATTATTTATTTTCTATTGAAGAAGGCTTTTCTTTCCCTTCCTCTCCTATTCTGTAGTATGGATGAATTCGAAAATATGTTCTTCTTTCGTCTCTGTCATACATTAGGTTACTGATTTGTTTTTATTTTGCAATAATTGTCAGTTCTACTTATTTTGCAAGTGCTTAGGGCCTACTGAGAAATTTCCAATTGAGTTGCATCGAGGTCTGAAAAGATAAGAAAGTTTTTAAACAATAAATTACTGGATAGTGCAATTGAGATTTAAAACTAGCCTTCGTAATGATTCATTAACTTGATTTTCAAGTGTAAGATTGTTCAACATTAGCTCATAAATTATTATTCCAGGTTCTCTGATGAAACTTGAAACGAAAATGTTATTATTGTAAATACCAAAAATTTATTGCTATGTGTAATGATACCATTTACAATAAATTAATAATGGAAACTTGAAATTGCTATCCCAAACGAAACCAACCTTCAATGGCCGTGTCAATCTAACATGAATAATGACGAATAATATAATTTCAAACAAGTTTGGTTGATTCAATTAGAAAAAATTAATCGACAAGAGTTATAAATCAATTTATCATAAGCAATTAATCCTCAATCAAAAATAATCAGCAACTTTTATCGAAAATAATACATTGTATAGCCTACCAGATTCATGATTCAAAGTGCCTGCTAACTTTATTCGCTCGATTACAAAACAATAACCGTAAAAAGATCATTTCAATGCACAAAAACTATGAAACCAATTACGAGGAACAGATTTCATATATTTTTAACGTTATCACAATAAATTAAGGGAGTATCTCACATCGTCTAGATTTCAGATCGTCTAGGTGCTATTTTAAAACGAATCTGGAGTATGTGAGACGGCTGGAAGTATCATGCGCTGATCGTCTCAGATCGTCTAGTATTCACATCGACTAGCGTCTCACTTCCTCTATATTTCATATCGACTAGGTTCCATAGCAGCCAGGCCGGTACAGTCAGCTACCGACTAAAATAGAGCCCGCCAGCTGTAATCACACGTTCTAATTATTCCATATCGTTTCACAATGCCATTTCACTATCTGAATTCCAACGAAAAAAAATAATTTTGGTACACTTGACAAATGGTATTACGTGATCCCAACAATGCAAAAAAACATCAATTTGAAGCAGTCGTTCAGCTTTTAAAATGTTTCAAAAATTTTTAAATGTGAACTGAAAAAAAACTCTAATAGAGAATTTTTCCCATTTTCATGGAAAGTTTTAAAAGTGGGAAAGTTGTAGATAGAGATCTTATCTTGAGTTTATATTTCAAACTTTTATCTCTATAAGGTGAACCTTCTTCTCTTTGAATTAGGAGCAGAGTTTACAAGTTGGATAAATAAAACTAAGCACTTAGTTCCTTTCAAGTTGTTTAACGATTTAGTTTTTCTTCTACAGTTATTCACTGTTATTCTTTCAATGTTATTAATTGCTATAGTGCTATATTTACAAATTTTCATTTTGATGTACAGTATAAAACGTTTTCAATACAGGCCTACAGCAATATTTAGCTTAATTTATAACAGAAATATACAATGCCGTGGATAATTACTATCCTATAGCCTAAACTGGATAAATATACTGCAAATACTTTCAATAACTTACAATAAGAATAACTATTTATGTTATAATAACTTACAATTAAGGGAAAGGCTCCGTTGAGCCTGCCTTTGGTTAGAGTCAGTTAGAGACATTATATTCTATATCATATGTCAGAATTGAATTACGTTGATTTCAGCTCTAACTGAAAATCATAAATTCAAATCGATTTTTCAAATACGAGTAGCTTTGGATAAACTCTACATAAAGAAATATTTCTTATTGATTTCATAATTCCTAATTCATGCTCTTTATTTTTTATTAATCTATCCATATTGCATGAATATTTGTCTATCAAGTCTCATTTTTAATTATTTTTGAACATGCAGGGTTTTCTTCTCAAAAAATTTCACGAATTATGGAAGCTGTACGTACATAAATCATTTGATTTCAAAATCAATAGACATTGGAAATTATGTTTTCACTATCATTGCCATAATGAATATCTATATCATGTCTTAACTGGAAAATGTCGCAAATTTTGTCCAGTTTTTTTTTTATGGACATGTACTCCATTTTTGTGAAATTCAAATTCGAGTTATGGAGTTCGCTGTATCCACTGCAATCAATAGGAGAGGGATTGGGGGGGAAAGTTTTGGGAAATGAACTCTCAAAAACTGATTTTTAGCAGTTTTTTGCGGAGGATAGTATCCACAAAAGTTTAAAGCTTGTGCGTGTGTAATGTGATTGATGTTGATGAAAGATGAGAGAACCTGCAGTCTCAGCTACAAAGGTAAATGGCTGTAAACAATATCAGAGCAGCTGGAAAAGTTGAAAACAGTCAAACGGTCACCGTTTTAACCGCTGTCACGAGTATTACGTGACTTATCTTCTATTGCTAGGAAGACCCAACGATTTCTATACATAAATATTTATGTAGCCCCATAGAAATCGTTGAGTAGAACACGTTAGCAATCATAGAACCATCCACTACTCAAAAATAAGTTCTTGATATGAGTCGGTAGTGTTTTCAAGTGAATTTATTTCATTTACCATTCAAGGAATTTTGAGTGAACCGGACCCCCGGAATGGAGAAGTCTCGGTACACAGGCTAGACAAGTAGGACAAGGATTCATGATGAATCATTCTGTACAAGCAAGCACAAGTTCCCTATCTTCTTTGTCTAAATCCAAAAACTATTGTAGGCTACATGTTTTTCTGGATTGTACAGCGATGTGCAATGATGAAAAATTATTATAGAAGCACAATAGCCTATAATTAGCTCATAATTATTATGTCTGAATTTAAGCCAGTATGATTTTTTACCAAGAGTTTTGGTGAATTTTTTAATAAATGAAATGTTTGTAGAATCCTGTTTCTGCTAGATTGTGTTCATATGAAGGAAGACTCGAAATGAAAACCCTCAAATCGAATTCAACATATTGAGTAGGTATTTGAATAAAGTATGTATTTAATGAAAAATCGTAACTTTTTATTTCTCCTGTGTTATTGATGAATTGGTAGCCCTTCTACAGTTTCACTCTGATACAGCGTCAATAATATTGACAATAAATGATGTTATAACTAAGTCATACTGTATTTGTTTTACGGAATCACAGTGAGCTCTATATAACTTTCATTGAACTGAATATTGAGACCATGGAAAATTGACAGTTGATAAGGCCCCCACCGACCCCGTTGCGCAAAGGTAACGAACAAGTAAAAAGGAACAAACTGTTTTGATAACTTTTTTATGAGTTTGTGATACAGTATTTCAGTGGATCTCAATGATAGAAAAAATGAAGGATGTAGTTTTATTCAAGTGAATCAAAAACCTAGGTAGCAAGAGTAAAATCCTATTACATTAAGTGAGCAATTTCTGTATCTGTATACCGTATTTCTATCCAAAATTTAAGATTAGCACAACATTTGTGAGTCAGAAATGATTTCAAATGCAAAATGAAATTGGTTTTGTCCAATGTTTTTCTATGAAACACTTGAAACACAGCCTCCCTGAGCGGAGCTCGGTTCATTTCTTCCATTTAATAATGATGTTATTCTATGGTGGAAATTTTCCATATATAATGTGATTAAGTTATAATAATACAGTACTAGAAATATTTTTCTGCCACTCTAGAATGTCTTTTTTATTGGGTGAAAGGTTGAAGCACATACATTTCACAGCTAATAAAGAGAACTTTCTCAATTTCGAGTATTTTAGATAAATGGGCTAGTGTGTGGCCACGAATCTGGAATCTGAATTTCTTCCTTTTTTGCGCGATTTAGGTTCGGGTGGAAAGGATGAGTCATACATAAAGTTTGTAGAATTATTTATATAAAAATGGCTAGTCTCGATACGGCAATATTTGTTTAGTGTCGCCGGGCTGTCGCGCCGGTAATTGCTTATTTCCTGTCTAGTTCATCCCCTCTCTATTTCTCAAATACTGCTTTTCAATCTCATACCAAAATTTAGCATCAGTTACTGCTGCTAGTACAGCAATAAGGCTGTGCAGGCAATTGTGAGTCTGTGAATTATTGACAAAAATATTTTCCCCACCAATCCAAGAAATGTCGAAATGGGCTATTGTAATTTATTTTGAATCTTTATGTAAGTATAAGAATGTTTCATATCAATTCAAGGGTACCCCTAACCAATTTGAGCAAGAAAGGTCCCAGGATGGGGGGAAGATAAAATTGCGTTTATCTACTGGAAGAGACATAAGGGCGAAGCTGGTCTCCCCAGATCCCGATCCCTTTCCCCTTGGCGATGGACAGTTTCCAAGTTATCAAATCGAGTTTAAAACCGATTAAAACCAGTTGAAATTTATTTCAAATTGGTTATCGATTTAAAAAAATCAACACTTCCCTGCTCACGACTGTTTTCCCTGATGATTGGAAATTCTCAATTGTTATCCCCTTGAACGAAGTTCCTAATCCTATTTCTCTTTCTGATTATAGGTCTATTAGTATCTCCTAGTGCTTACCAAAGTTTTAGAAATTCTTGTTCATGACCAGATGAGTAAGTTCATTGCTAGATAAGGTTTGATCAGTGACTTTCAGTCTGGTTTTAGAGAGGGACTTAGTACCCTTCTGAGAGTCACTGATGATATTCGTAGGGCATTGGATGGGTAAGAGTTGAATCTGATCGTTCTAGTTGACCTCAGTAAAGCCTATGACTACATTTTTCACCCCATTCTATTTTATAGATTAGTAAATATGAGCGTCTCTCATTTCACTATCCCTCCACGGTCCCGATCCCTACCCCCTTGGCGATGACTCAAGCACAGTTTTCACAGTTATCAAGCACTATTAACTTTAACCCGTGAAATGAGTTAAAATAGGAGGATTTTAAGTCTAGAAACGATCAAAATGTGGCTATAGATAGGTTACTTTTTCGGAGGGAGGGCCCCTGGACCCCCTTTTGAGCATGAGAGCCACATATTTTTTATCATAATTGTGAAAAGACAGCTTTGAGATATGGGCCTACTGTGAAGGTAGACTATAGAGTTTGTCTGTCATAATTAAGGGCAGGCTTATCGGAACCGTTCACCAAGTTATAGTATTGTGTTCGAATTCACTTCTTTTATCTTTTGTGACATACATTCATATGATAATTTATTACTTTGATAAAAGCATTGTAATTCAACAAGAAACATATTTTTAGAATGAATTTAAGTGGCGAGTCTTGGAATGAAGAATGAAAGATAATATCTGATTGAGGTAGTACATTATCATTGTTGTTAGTGAGGGGGGAGGGCTAGTTTGTACTCCCATCACTGGAAATTTCTGGTCACGCTTACGGGCGGTGGGAAAGAGAGGGTGGAGGGGAATTTTCGCAAAAAAGGTCAGCAAAAACTCATTCATGACCCCCCCCCCCCCCTCAAATTTAGAGCTGGGACCACCCTTGTATAAGAAAAGAAGTCACTCATCTCAAGTGTTGAGGTAGTGTAGTGATAGCTGCTTCCAGTTCTTTGTCACTTTCAAAATATATCCTGCCAAAAAGTCCTTCAGTTTATATGTGAAGCATGTTTGTCAAAAAAACTTGGTTTTTTCAAATTTCAAAACGGGTATTACTTTCCGGATGCCTAAGTATATTGAACAGCATTTAAAGAAATTTGAAGGACTCTATAAAGCAATTTGACAATACGTTTTAACTCTTTCATTTGATGGAAATAAGATCGTAGAAGCTTTAACACTGATAAACCTATTCATATTTCATGAATGTTTTAGTCATATTGATCATTTAATTTAACCTTTTTCATTGTTTCAAGCTCGATTTATGCAATGAACTTTTAAAAATTCCAAATAAGTAGGTTGTAACTCATGATTTGTGATTTAGGCTACATTGAAATGATGATGATGTGAATTGGATTGATTAGGAATAAACACAAGAAACAATTCAGTATACTTGTGATTTATTGAAACAAAGTTAAAAGGAATAGCAGATATTGAAATAACTACACAGTAGTTATTTTCAAACAGTTTGTTTCTCATAATTTTTACAAAAATAATCTATTTTGTTCAGTTTGATCAATTGAGCAATTTATTGATATGCTGTAGTTATATTTTTAAAAGAACTGCCATGAGTATTCCGTCAGGAGGATGGTCTTGGAATAAAATTTTGTGTATTACTAGGCTAATTTATACAAGAAATTTCAAGTACTTCAATAGAGAATTCTTGTTATTGGACCCTATCATCAGAGTTGTTAACAATTCATTAAGAAATCAATCTTCTACCTTGTATTAATTAATTGAGATTGGGACACTTATTATATTGGACCTTATCATTAGAGTTGTAATCAAATCATTGACAAATAATTATTTTGTACATTTGTAATGTTTCTGTTTTTTTATGTGGCAATAAATTCAATTCAATTCAAATCAATCTATCAGCTTGTTTTATGCTAATTGAGACAGAAGTGATGGGAAATACTGAATCATATCTTATGGCGAAATTGAACGCCACTATGCTGGGCGTAGCGAGAGGAGTCCACTTTAATTGGAACCGAGCATACTAGACGAAGTGAGAACTGGACGGTTTGAAAACTAGACGCTCTGCGACAGCGTAACGCAAGAAACTAGAGGGTCTGCAATCTAGACCACCTGACACAGAGAACTAGATGGTTTGAAAACTGGACGCTGTGACATACTAGACGCTCTGCGACACTAGACGGTCCGAAATACACCCTAAATTAACACTAGAAACTTGAACAAACTAAGGCAAACACAGACTTTCCCATCAACTGCAAAATGGCGGCCAATGAAAATATCAATTTCGTAATCCCACGTAGTTTATCGCGTCTATCTAGAAAACATCGATATTGTATGACGTCGATATATCGATACTAGGCAATCGAAAGATGTTTTTGTTACCAAAAATTATTAATATTAAATCATGAAATTTAATGGAAAATTCAATAAAAATAGAAAAATTATTATGATATATTAAATAATTATTCTATCATGTGAAAACAACCTAGAGATTTCATAATTCCATTGACAAAAAAAAGAGCCTATTATTCAGGAAACAAAAAGTGCGAGACAGTAGTTTTAAATTATTCAAGAGCTCAATAAAAAACTGAATTTCTTCAAGTTTACCCAACCAAAAACTATTTATCAATTGTTTTATGGACAAATTTCTAAAACCAGGGCTCTTATTCAACAAAACATACCAATAATGTATATTCTTGTTAATGTTATATTCTTTGCAGACAATGTTTACCTTTCACATCTTGAGCTTTTTATCAATTTATTTACAGGTCTACACAGTGGCGTAACGTACACCCCTGCAGACCCCGCGGCGCGGGGGGCCCGGGCTATAAGGGGGCCCGGAATGAAAATGTTTTTTCAAGAAATGGCCCGCGCCCAGATTGAAGAAATAAAAATAAAACAAACACTGTAGGAAGAAAGAATGAATAGGCTAAATTTAATATTGCCAGGTAAATGTTTATTGTTTACTTTATCAATTCGCAGATAGCTTTAGTGAAGGAATTCAGAAGCAGGATGTGACTTCAGGAATGGAGACATACCGAGGACAAAATACTCTTCAAACAAACGTATCTAGACTCTGTGATGTTTTCCATGACAAAATACTTAATGAACAATCAAATATTAAAACTGACACTGTATTTCACTTTTAAATAATGTTTTACTCACATATATTTGAGATGCTTGAGGAATGCATTTCACTTCTGAAAAGAAGCTTCGTCAGCCTGCCGCCAGGGGTCATGCTTTGTTGAGGTTAGGATTAGCAGCCATTACTTAGATAAAAATTGCGTTTGATTTGAATTGTGTTTGGTGATTGAGTACGTTGGTTCTATCTTGTTTATGGTGTTTGAATATTTCATATTGCTCCAGTGTATTTAGTTTGTGGCTTTTTTTGGAATGTGTGTAGAATCTTTAAGTCAGTTTGGATGTTATTGTGTGAGTGAAAAGTGTTGATTAAGTGATCTGCAAATGTTGAGTCAGTGTTGGAATGTAGTGCTTTGATGTGTTCTTTGTATCTTGTGTTGAATTATCTGCCTGTTTGTCCTATGTAGTACTTGGGGCATGTGTTGCATTTGAGCTTATATATTCCTGGTTTGTTGAATTTGTGAATTGTGCTGTTTGTTAGGTGAGCTGGTTTTGTTGGATCTGGTGTTTCAGGTTGTTTGTTGTTCTGAAGGCTGTGTTAAATCTGGATTTTTGTAAGATGTAAGCTATTTTGTGAGATTTTTTGTTGAAATATGTGAGTGTGATAAATTTGTTTTGGTTTGCAGGTTTTGGTTTTTTCTTTTTCCAAAGTGAAAAAACAGTGAAGGAGTGAAAAAACAAAACACTCAAACAAAATAATTTACTGGCACCGCTACGTTGATGACATTATTGTACTCTACAATGGAAACCAAAGACAGTGTGAACAACTCCTAACACAATTGAACAAAACCCATAAAAACTTACAATTCACAACTGAATATGAAACAGACTACACCTTAAACTTCTTAGATCTCACTATCATAAAACTAAATAATATGCACAAATTCAAAATCTACAGAAAACCAACTCTCACAGACACACTCATTCACAACTCATCCAACCATCCAAATCAATACAAACTTGCTGCTTTTAACTCCAAGATCCATAGATTCCTAAATGTTCCACTATCACAAGCTACCACCAAGAAGAAATTAATACAATCAAATATTTAGCACAACAGAACGGATACAACACCAATCTAGTAGACAAAATCCTGAATAAAATGAAAAATAAAAATCCAAAACCTGCAAACCAAAACAGATTTATCACACTCACATATTTTAACAAAATTTGTTGCTGAGTTAGTCAACAGGTCAGTGATGCTAGAATAGAATTAATCGGGCAAAGTTGCATGAAAGAAAATTAAATTCAACCACTCTTAGGCCGGCCACACACATGAACAGTCGAGGCGAGGCATTTCGACGAAAGGCGTCTTTAGCGACAGAGAAAGCATGGGCGCTTACGGAGCACCATACACTTCAACAGTCGTGGCGAGGCGAGGCGAAAAGGCGCCTTTCGTCACAGAGCGAAACAGTCAAGAATTTCGTTTCGCCTTAAGATGACATCATCTTACGGAGCTCAATAGGGAAGTCATTGCACTGGCTCTGTTAAATGACGTCATCTTACGGTGGTCAAATTTAATTTTCTTTCGTGCAACTGACCTATGATTTTTAGTCAATGTGAGGATGTGATAGGTTAAGTCACGAAACCATGAAACTTGAATAAAAATTATACTAGTAGAATAATTTACATCTACGTTTTTACATTTTGTCAAAAAAATTCATTTCTTAATTTGCCTGAGAAGCTTCACAATTCATCAGTTTTAAACATGTCACCCACTCTACGTTCACAATCAGTGCCACCTATTACAATAATAATAGTTTTTTTAAGGTCACACATAGTCATTCAGCAGTCTAGCACATTCGAGTAATACTCTTGATACACTTGTATGTAGGCTTCTTTCTCTTGAACACTCATCTCTTTAATTAGAGCATCGTCCACCTTGACAATAGGTACATGCTTGCCACTGACCATTACTGTGGGAATCATTTCGTCTTCTTCAGAATCGCCTATTTCTTCTGTAATTAAAATACATGATTGTAAAAAAACTTAATACACGATTGCAAAAAAAAAACAAAATATTGTAGAAATTACAGACTTGGATGAGTGACCGTGATTTTTATTATCACCTATTTCTTCTGCAATTAAAAAACATGATTGTAAATAAACTTTTGAAATACACGATTGCAAAAAAAAAAAATATTGTAGAAATTACAGACTTGGATGAGTGACCGTGATTTTTATTATCACTTACCCGGTGGTTTGGAACCCACCTAAAATAGTAGGTCCCCCATAACATTGCTCAAACGGCAAATTGGATCTACTCATAAGGGTTTCCCCACCAATAAAAGCCACCATACTTATTATTTTTGAGAAAAAAACCCAACTAGTATATGATTTTAGTCTACCAAGGAACGCAATGGAGTAGAATCATAAATTAAAAACGAAAATGAAATCCGAACTTGTGGCCAACAATATTAGTTTTACAACAATTAAATTTTTGAAAAAAGCAATTTTCGTATTTTCAAAAATTTCAATTTTTGAATTTGAGAAATTTTATTAACTTTCTTTGTAGTGGTGAAGGTTTTTTTTGAGAATGAAGCCCACATAGGTCTGAGACCTGTGCGTGGGTAATGAGTTGGATGATAGTGATTGATGAGTTGGACCTACAGGGGTTCCGAACCACCGGGAAGTGATTTTACAGCAGAGAACAGTGTCTTTTAATATTTAATAGGTGATATTGTGGAAGGTATTCAAAATGAATAATAAGACGAAATTGTCACAACTAAATGTGGCTGTGACAATTTCGTCTAATTATTCATCATTTTATTAATCTAAACAGATTTCCATTTAATCATTAATGAAATAGTAAAATAATGACAACAGAGCTGAAAAACATATCTAAGTAAAGGAGCTTGCACAGTGGATCATCCCCATGGGGGGAAAATGAACAATATTTACAAATACAAGTCCAAACGAATGACTTCAAACACTGCAGTTAAGAGAACAAACAAGAGTCATTCTGCAATGTTTCAGTATTTGTGACGTAATCTAGCGGTATAATCGATAAAAAAAACATCGAGGAGAATGGCTTTAGAGTACTGCCAAAAGTGTAAGAACGACACTAAAGCTATTTATGTATTAAGAGCGTGAAGCGCGACTTTATTGCTCGAGCCAAAACATTTATGAGAGCAATAAAGAATTTTTCCTACAACTGCTCGTAAAGTAGTTCTTTACGTACTGAAAACTAATTGTAAAATACCTCTTTACTGCTCTGCAAGCGGTAAAGTACTCGCCAGCTGTTTTCTTTACGCTTCAGTTTTGATTTTGATGTCTTCTCATTGGTGGATCACGGAATCCGTGAAATTCACATTACCTCAACAATGGCGAATGCTAACCAAATCCGTGCATGGTCTGTGATGTTACAAACTACAAGCTTTTATTGTGTTGGAATCCAGAACTGCAGTTTTAGGAAAAACATTGTATGCAATTCGCGCGTGAAGCTTCTTTATCGCTCTCGCAAAATTACTGTGCTCCGCTACGCGTCGCGCAGTAAATGTTTTGGCTCGAGCGATAAAGTCGCACTTCACGCTCTTAATACATAAATAACTATTACGAGAGCAATAAAGAAGCTTCACGCGCGAATTTCATACAATATTTTTCCTACAACTGAAGTTCTGGATTCCAACACAATAAAAGCTTGTAGTTTGTAACATCACAGACCGTGCGCGGATTTGGTTAGCGTTCGCCATTGTTGAGGTTATGTGAATTTTACAGATTCCACCAATGGGAAGACATCAAAATCAAAACAGAAGCGTAAAGAAAACAGCTGGCGAGCGTAAAGTACTTTACCGCGCTTGCGGAGCAGTAAAGAGGTATTTTACAATTAGTTTTCAGTATGTAAAGAACTACTTTACGAGCAGTTGTAGGAAAAATTAATTATAATGCTTAGAAAATCATGGCTAACGTGCATGACATGACATTCTAATGTGAGATTGCTCCAGACGTAATATTACGACACTGGCCGAAAAAAGGGAGTTAACTGACTGGCACGTAAAGTTTCAACTCAAGGAAGACTTGAAAAGCATGCACTCTAAATCTTTTTACTTATTTACTTATTACTTATTTATTTATTGTGACAAATTTACAACGAATGTGAAGGCGCAACAGACTCAAGTCCAAAACTGCTCCCTTCACAAATTTTGAATAAGCTACATTGTCCAAAAAATTGAGGTTAATATAGACTAAAAATTTAATATTTGCTAAAAACTTTCACTCGAAAAAAAAAAACAAAATGAATTATCTCACTTAACCACTTTTAATTTAAAAGTTCACTTGAAACGAAACACTAAAACAGTTAAAAACAAAACTTTATTCACCTCACGCCATAAAAGGGAAATTTAGAGCACATTACACAAAAATAGTATTGCTTGAACCTATGAGTATTATAGAAATGAAGTATCCCTTAAGGAAACCTCATCTTCCAAGTCTTCCTTAAGGGAAACATGGAAATATTCACTCAAAGGCTGTACAAATCTTTCTTTTAATGGGTTAAGTTACCATAAATTTAAATTACAAATGTTAAATGTACTCTTTTTCGTAGTTGCTCTTCACTAGAAACTGTTCATAAGAATGGCTGGGGGTTCAAGTTTAATGTGGTCTACATTCGATTGTATTTAGTCACGTTATTTAATTTCAAGTAACTTTCATTTGTATACAACTTAACAATTTTTTCTTCTTTTTTTCCTGGAGGATGAAGCCCACATCGGTCTGAGACCTGTGCGTGGGTAATGAGTTGGATGATTGTGATTGATGAGCTGGATCTACAGTTTTAGGTGGGTTCCGAACCAACCGCAAGTGATTTTACAGCAAAGAACAGTGTCGTTTTTGCTGGCCAATCTAATCGGTCACCCTTACAAAGAGTGCCCAGGAGAACGCAGCTTATCTCTATCTGATTGAACAGATACCTACTACGGCTCACGGCTATCACTTCCCTTTTAGATTAGATGGTTCTATTGTCATTAAGTACAGGAAGCACAATAGACATAGTCACGTTCATACAAACATAATATAGCACAAAACAAACAGAATAGTCATACAAAAGTAGCCCAAAGCATTAAATAAAAATTAAGTTAGACAAGTCATTCAAAAGCAAGACCCTCCATGCTCATATCCTTCCATTCCTGAAGTGAATATAGTGGTTTGGATTGCAACCACTCCTGTATTGTAGTTGTGAACCACCTAAAAGTAATATATCAAGCATTTAAAGGTAACCTATTATTATTATTAGCAATGAGCCATGCTCACTGCGGTCAACAGCTCTTTATAAGTAACCATATAAGTTAATGTACAAAATTTAAAAAACATATATTTTAATTATGTATTTTCTAAGTATAGCATGTAACATAATGTAGTGAATATGAAATTGCAGTGAATAGAGAGGAAGAAGGCACAGTGGTTCTTGGCGTTATCTGCTATGTAAATGTTTACTTTTAAGCAATTAATTACACTGCTTTTGACACATTTATAGTGTTTACTTGGTAATTTGTAGAATGTTCTAGCTGTTTGAGTAGAAATTAATGGAGTCTTATCGAATATTGTGGAAAGTTCCAGTTTCCTTGATTTATTTATTTAGAAGTTGACAGAAAATTCGAGAGATATCTCAATTATGAAATTTTATATAAATAGAGGAAGTCTCTTGTAAATGAGTTCAGTCTTGTCAGTAATTCGTCATGATAAACAAGTGTGACAGTTAAGTAGTTCAGTTATTGTTCTACGTTGATAAGTGGCAGTAGTGACAGTTCCCGTTAATACAGACAGTACAATCCCGTTGGCGCTATTACAAACCATCTAAGGAACCTTTATTGTCTGTAGTGATAATTCTCTTGACAGTTCAATAGTGATAATTCTTTTACCTATTACTTGTTCTACGTAAGTTAATTGTTCTTCCTCGACGTTTCTTTTAGAATATTATTGGACAGTTTATTGTACAGTTATTATTTAATATTAGATCGGCCTTTTGACATTTAGTGATTGATTTTCGTTCAGTTTATTGAAAACTCATTATCAGTTGAACAATATCGTGTTATCTGTTTTTAATTGCTTATTTTTCTATAAGAAATTACTGAACAGTGAGTTGTGAATTATTTGTGTTAATAAAGTGCGAGTGATAAATTCAAGTGTTGCCAGCGTTATTTTAGACATAGAACCCGTAACAATAATATTCTATTTGTTGTGTATCAATAAAACACTTTTCTATTCCATTAAATGAGCCATGCTTGGCTAATGGTGCCAAATAGACAATTAAGAATTAATGTTGTGATAATAATATTGGCAAAAAAAATATTTGTATTTACCTGGCGACGACATGCCGATATTGTTGAAATCGTTGTCGTCGTCGCTGAGCTCGGAGCCGCTGTTATTGGCCGAGTGAAGCGCGCTCTTGACTGCGGTGGCGGTGGCGTTGGCCTGGCCGCTGCGTCGCTCGTGCGCCAGCAGCACTGACATTATGTCGTCACCACCAGCCCCGCCCCCTCCACCACCACCGCCACCACCCGACGCCTTTGTCGCCGCCGTCTTCTCAGCCTCCATACTCGCGCCCATAAGAGCATCAGCCTGAACCACATGATAAACATAGATAGATAGATAGACATTCCTGGATTTCTTGTTCCATGACGAACTGCGTTGTTAATATTAACTTTTCAAGTGAATTAAACGACTTGCAGTCAAATTTTATTAAAAATAAGTAGTATTTCACTTACTTTGTAAGCCAAACGTTTTCGAGTTGTTAAAACCCGCCTTGAAGATGGGTTTTAACAACTCGAAAACGTTTGGCCTACAAAGTAAGTGAAATACTACTTATTTTTAATAAAATTTGACTGCAAGTCGTTTAATTCACTTGAAAAGTTAATATAATTACACCCCGAGAATATCCGGTCAAGATACCAGACAGAGGATGAGTCAAAAATTCAATAAAAACATAACACTAAAACATAATTATATAGATCATGTTGCCCAATCATAAAATTAATTTACCGAGTAGAAAGCCCTGTTCACCAGCCAATCCCTAAATTTTACTCTAAACTGTTTATGACTATTTATATTTTTTAGCTCCATCGGCAAAACATTATATATTTTTGGGCCAATGTACTGAGGAGATCTTTCAAAATGCGCTCAGACGTTTTGTAGCTTATCTCTGATTGAACAAATACCTGCTACGGCACTCGGCTATCACTTCCCTATATCTGAATTTACTACAGTATCTACGTGATGTTGATAATTTTGTTTTCAACTACTTATATGCAAAATTTGTAAATTTACATGAATAAAGAAAGATAATCTAATCTATTCCCCCAAAGCTCAACACATCCGTCTTTAGCTTAGTGTTACTGACTAGCCTGGCAAGCGAACTGACCTGTGACTCGTCGTGACCGATGACAGTGCTCTCGATCATCCAGACGGGTCGCTCCTTGCGCGGCGCATCGTCGGCCGTCTGGCTGTCATCGCCAATGGTGACGTCGACCTTCGTCTCCTCGACGGCAAAGCCCTGAGTGCGCGTCGCTTCGCCCGACCAGTGCTCGCCCGACGCCCGCATGCCCATGCCGCCTCTATTGCCATCCAATCTGCCATTAGAAGATAATAAATTATTAGTGGGAAAAAAGCATCATAAAGTTACTTTATCATATTTATAGAGTAGGATAGAATATTCCATTATATTAATGTAGGGTGTTTTATGTAGGACACAACCCTGTATAATATATAAACTCTTGTTGCTGTCCTCTGGGAAAGGAGGAGGAGGTGGAGGAGAAGGAGGAAAGGGGGAGGGGAGGAGGAGAAGGATGAGGAAGAAGAGGAGGAGGAGGAGGAGGAGGAGGTGGAGAAAAAGGAGAAGAAAAAACGAGAATGAGTAGGAAGAGGAGAAGGAGGAAAGGGGGAGGGGAGGAGGAGAAGGATGAGGAGGATGAGGTAGAGGAGGAGGAGGAGGAGGAGGAGGAGGAGGAGGGGGAGGTGGAGAAAAAGGAGAAGAAAAAAACGAGAATGAGTAGGAAGAGGAGGAGGAAGAGGAGAAGGAGGAAAGGGGGAGGGGAAGAGGAGAAGGATGAGGAGGTAGAGGAGGAGGAGGAAGTGGAGAAAAAGGAGAAGAAAAAACGAGAATGAGTAGGAAGAGGAGGTGGAAGAGGAGTAGGAAGAGAAGGCGGAGAAAAGAAGAAAAAATAATAAGAAGGAGGAGGTGGAGAAAAAATCACTTCCCGGTGGTTCGGAACCCACCTAAAACTGTATATCCAACTCATCAATCACAATTATCCAATTAATTACCCACGCACAGGTCTCAGACCTATATGGGCTTCATCCTACAAAAAAAAATATAAAATACATAAATGATTGTAGTTTTGTCTATTTTCATAAGGAAATTGAATGTTAACTTCTTAAGTGAATTCAACGACGTGCAGTCATTAAGAATAAGTAGAATTTACTTACTCTGTAGGCCGAACGTTTTCGAGGTATTGAATATCATCATCGAGGCATTCTAGATCGGCGATGTTGATTTGTTGGTTAGAAGAATTGTGCTTTTTTGTAGAATGTGATCAAAAGGTTTGTGTATTTTAAAATTTAGTTGTCAGTTGAGGATGTTTTGTTTATTGTGTGTGGTATGTTTGTATACTTCAAATTGTTCCAAGGTGTTTGAGTTCGTGTCCTTTAGATTTTATATGTAGAATGTGTAGGTTGGTAGTGATGTCAGTAAAAGTGTGTCCAGTTTGAATGATATTGTCGACGAAATTCGATTCAGCTTTTGATGTTTGAAAATGTTCCTTGTAACGTTGTTTGAATGTGCGGCCTGTTTGTTCTATGTAGAATTTGTTACAACCAGAGCAGTTCAGTTTGTAGATCCCTGGGAGATCGTATTTGTTTGTGTTGTGTGGTTTTGAGTGTAAGTGCATTTTTTATTTTGTTTTTTGTTCTGAATGAGATGGTGTGGCCGGCTTTTAATTTATACAAATACACCACACACAATAAACAAAACATCCTCAACGAACAACTAAATTTTAAATCACACAAACGTTTTAATCACATTCTGCAAAAAACACAATTCTTCTAACCAACAAACTAACATCGCCGATCTAGAATGCCTTGATGATGAGATTCAATACCTCGAAAACGTTCGGCCTACAGAGTAAGTAAATTCTACTTATTCTTAATGAAAATTTGACTGCAAGTGTTTGAATTCACTTAAAAAGTTAATATTAACAACGCAGTTCGTCATGGAACAAGAAATCCAGAAATTGAATGTTTAATTTGAGAAAGGAACTTTATCAAGTATTACAACGCTTAAACAGAGTTGATAAGAAGGATAGAATGAATATAACAAACCCTCTGATAGTGTTGATATCAACAGGATCTGGTTCCAAAACTTCAGGTGCTAATCGGATGCCCTCCACCTGTCTCAGGAGCACATACAGTGGCTCAAGTTGACTATTGAACTTGGCCAGCAGAAGTCTGGAGTCTTTCTTCGGCAGAGCCGACTGGTCTTCTTCGACCACTTCACGGCAGTAGGTGCACCGAAATTCCTCAGTGGCGAAATCGAACAGCTGATCGGCCTGCAAACGTATTCAAATGAATGAAATTCTTAAGTGGAAATTTTGCAAAGGAAGCATTTTTGTTTCTTCACATTTGATTGCTTAAATTGAGAACCTTATCTATGAATGTAACTTCTTGGTTTCTCTCCTAATAATTGATTGTTTTATAATTATTATTATTTTTTATCATGCATAATTTTTTTGTGTATTTTTTTTTTTTTTTTTTGCTTATTTGTATTTTCGGAAATAAAGATTATTATTATGTAGTCCTTATTTCAAGAGAGAGAGTTGAAGAGACTTCTGAGTAAATACTTTCCAAATAAAAACTTAAAAAACACTTTTAAGTGGAAATTAACTCACGTTATTGGAGTTTTCCATCGCATCCTCTGACATTTCCACAGTCTTTTCTGTTTTTCTTGATTATTTCTTCGTTTTCATTTAAATTATCAATAGTTTGTAAATGATATTGTTTAAAGTTTTCCCAGGATTTTTAAATTGCATCCTCTCAAATATCTCCATAATCTTTACTCCTTTCTTGATGAATTAGGGTTATGTATTTACTTTGTTTTCATTTAAGTTATTAATAGATTTTGTAGATGATATTGATTTAGGGTTTCTATGAGCTTAAAGCACTTTGCACTATGCACTTTAAACTTTCATTTTAGTTTGAATTTTTCTTTCCTTTCTTTTTTCACTGATGTTTTTGTATGAATTATTATTTTCCAATAGCTATTATTATTTTTCAAGCTAATACCTGCGCTCAGGCTCAGCTTTGCGGGTATTTTATTTGTATTTATTGCAATGCATGTACACTACATAATTTGTTGTATGTATAGTTGAGTCTGTTAGATTTAGAACTACTTTTTCAGACATTTTATGTTCAGTAGAATATGTATTGCATTTGTACACTTTTCTTTCAATAAAGTACACTTTCTTTCTTTCAATAAAGTAAAAGTTATGGCGTGACGGCCGTTTCACTCTGTTGTCAAGAGCATCGATGTGTACTGTGGCTCATCTGACGATGCTCTTGACTTAATTTCCACTTAAAAGGGGTTTTCAAGTTTTTGTTACATATTAGTGGAAACAAGATGGTTCTTCAACATCACCATAGTCTAATTTCTTTCAGTATCTTACCTTTCTATTCACTATCCCCTCATCCACCTGACTCATCACATTTTCTTCCCATCCCTCTTCTACTTCTTCGTAATTGCCTTCTACTTATCCTTATCCTTCAAATCCATCTACCCACCACTATCTCATTACATTTAGTCCCTCATCTTTTTTACTTACAATCATCTTATTTACATACTTTCCAAATCTCACCTGAGTAAACAAAAGCACCAGTTAGCTCAACGGAAGCACTCAGATTCTCATTACCGACAAATACATTTTTAAATAATTATATTTGGCGATGCCTATTTATTGTATTTTATACTTGTAACTAGAGATGGGTCGTACTAGGTTTTTCTGATACTAAGTATTCCGAGTATTAGTACGTTCTAATACCTATTCCAAATACCTGTTCCAAAATACTAGGTAGTATTTTTTTATTTATTTTATTTATTTTTTTATATTAGCCAGTTCGCCAGAGTAAGAGAGTACACGTACAAGAGAGTATCGTACTGCGGTACTGGTTCTACTACTGTTTCTCACGTTAAATACAGCACGAATCTTTATTACTCGCGTTAAATACAGCACGAATCTAATTATTGAGTTGCTCTTAAATGTGCTGTAGCGAAATGAGACGCGGACGGCAAGATGTGAGTCTTGAGACGCTTGAGTAACAAACTACTCGTACTCAAGTACTCAAGAAGTATTTGTACTGGAAAAAAACGCGCGTACGCCATACGCAACCAAAGACAATCTAATGTAATTATTCTATTGTCTTTGACGCAACTAAGCATGCGCCTACAATCGAGTATAGTGAATAGAGAGAGAGAGTGAGAGTGAGCGAGAAAGAGGGAGTGAGTAGTTGCATAGTTCTATAATGAGAAATGAGCTATTAATAGCTACTGTACAACTGCAAATTACAAAGCTCCACTCCCACTCCATAAATTGGAGTGGGGACTTGATGTCACTGGCCATACTGACGACGCGTAGTTTACTAGAAATACTCACAGATATCTGAGTATTTTGTTCGAATACTAGGTGCTAGTCCGTACGTTCAAATACTCAGTAAAAATACCTGTTCCAGCAAATACGCCTCATCTCTACTTGTAACTGTCGAATTATCATTTGTATGAAAAAAGTAATCAATCAATCACGCTGTACTTACGCACAAGTCTCAGACTCATACGGGCATCAACCGATTGAAAAAAATGTTACTTTTCAAGTTATATTACATTAAATCTAAGTACAATAATTATTACCGTAGTCAATTTACTTACTTCAAGATCGGTAAAAGTCTTTGAACAACGTGGACATTTGAAGCTTGCTCTACTAGTTGCATCTCTCTCTTCAGTCTCCATTCTCTTTCTCATCAAGTCCAACTTGTATTTAACTACATTAACAAAAGTCTGAAAATGAATGAATAATATGTCAATAATTTTTGGCTAGTTTGATGGCACACCATCTATTTCAAGATATTGAAATATATTATCAGAAGCATAAAAAATGCAAATAATATAATTTGTTATGCAAAAATATTAAAAGATATTATTAAAAAAAAATTGTGTTTACAAAAAAAAATGCATGCACGCATGATATCACCCTAAGGGACGAAGAATGTGAAAATTCTCTATTTAGTCAGATTTTGTAACCGTAGAATAAGTTTAATAAGATTGTAATACGCTTTTTTAGCATGACAGGATAGTACTCGTTCTTCATGTGGGGACTTTCTTCTGAGTTCACAGTATAACTGTGCCTTTGTTACTGTTTTAATGAAGGAAATAGATGAAGTTATCAATCAATCAATATAGCATAATACAGCGTTTCTTAATCGATCGAGGAAAGACTTCGAATGGTTCGTGTCACGCTAAAAAATTGACAGTTTTTGATTTTACAATGACTAACTTATTTTGTGTTTTAAAACTTGAATACAGAATAAAATGAGTTTTGTAACAATATTCTGCGTTTCTAGTAGATAGCAAGATTAAGGCCACAAACACCAACATGCTGGCAAAATAACAGTGAATATAGCCCTCAAAAAAAATGAGTGATTCGCACCTAAAAATATGAAGAACACTGCTTAAACTTTACAGCGATAGAAAAAAAGTTACATAAGCGGCAAAATAGTTCCAAAATTAGTTTAGTTTCAAGATGAATGCTATTGTATAAAAATATTTTTCCAGCTCCGGGGATCGAACCCATACGTTCTCATCGTCGGTGAGGTGAGGGGCTACACTTAGTGGCTGTGAACACGTCACCGCTGGCAAAATATTTTGGTACAACGGCATTCATTCTTATTTCTAACAATAATGAATTACTCTGGAATACGTACCTTGTAATTTATGAAATAATAGTTGACTTTTTGCGCTTTTCCATCGGGCCCAGTCTCCATCCGTAGACGGACCTGAATGAATTTGTCATTTCTCAGAGTAGTAATTCTCGCTCTCAGCATTTTTCTCTCGAATTTCAACAGCTCGCAAATATCGTCTTCTTTCATGCAAGGGTTCCTCACCAGCATATCGATGATAAGCGCATCTTCAATTGTGTAGAAGCCGCGAACTACGAGCCGAGCGAGCTGTTTCAAACTGCTCGGTACTTCAGTCACTAACCGTTCATCACTCATTTTTCAGAGTCTAATTCACATCATTCCTCAAAAAATATCACCCACATTGTCTTGAAAAATCTAAAACTATATGAATATCATCAAGTTATATTAATACTATTTTGTTTATTATTAAATTTATACTAACTGTAAATTTTCTGATGATTTGTTCTGTTCTACCAATGGAAATTAACAACTGACACAAGCAATAAAGATTCCTGGACAATTATGACTACTTTGTAATTAATGACGAATCATCAGTATCAGTAATGTGTATACATTGCAGACTATTTATGGAAAAATTGATTACGAATCATGATTTTAAACGCTAATGAAAGTAGACTATAATGCAAAAATGTCCCGGTGAGACAATGCTAGACAAACGTTGAGATCGGTTTACAAACGAAAATTAAACGAGAAATAAGGTTGCACAGTTGTGGAATCAAACATAAAAGCAGTATATTGACGATTAAAATGTAATAAATAACTACAAAATCATAAATTCACGTTACCTTGATAAAGAAGTGGTAAGCAAGTTAAATAATAACCGCCAATAAGTACAAACCTAACCTTAAAAATTATGCTGGATTGTAATGGTTGAATCTACAAATTTTGAAGTTGATGTAACATGAGAAAATTAATACGAAGGAGGAAAATTAATAACCCAGAGCCCGGCTCTAACCCGAAGGAGAATCGAATAATTAATGCCGATAGTAGTTGATAACACTGGAAATCACACTTCAGCTTTATGAACAATGTTATTATAAGATTATAACCTCACCAAGCTGCGATCCTAACCAAAGTATATTTACCACCAATTTTCATTAAAACGTGATTCATTATGGTATATAATTATTATTATCAACACCCAAGAGATAGTTGTAATTCAAAAATATGTTAAAATCTGTTTTAACCACTTTTTCAACACAAAATTGCTGTACTTGCAGGTTTTGACTATAACCGCCGCTTAAACTGAAATGTCAAACAATAATATCGATATTCAACCTTTCAACGCGTTGATGCTCGACATACCATAGTATCGAGTATCGAACTGACTTTTTCATATCGCTGGATGACTAAAATTATTATTATTTATCTATTCATATTCCAACGGTACACACCAATTATACAAAATTCACAAAAAATTATATCATGAAAAAATGGAAAAAAATAATCTAAATAATTACGGTATGGACTAAAACAACGACATCAAAAACAAGGCAGTAGGTTTAGTGTACTCAACGCTTATGCTATCTGACTACAAAATCTGGAAGAATAATGCATTTTGTACAATAGTAGGTACATTACCATATTATCTGTTCTCGGGTTCCGATTGGAACCTATTCATATTTTACAGTATTTAGCAGTAATTTATCAGAGTATTTAGCAGTAATTTATCAGCTCAGAATGATTTACCTCTACATTTTTCAGTCTGCAACCAAGCGCCGAAGAAGAACCACACAGTTTGAAACGCGTCCGCCGCGACTCATAAAAGTCAGTTTTGCACTGCAAGATTCTACATATAAATAGTTACGGTACCGTATATACTGCAGTTCACGAATATGGATATTCACAACCATTATTAAATCATATACTTGCAAATTCGAATTACAAACTGTTCTTAATCTTCTGCTTCAACCTAGTAAGTCAGAACAAATCGAAGAGGTTCAGAAAAAATGTAGAGGTGGATCTTTTATCGCCGTGTAAAAATTTGATAACACTAGTTCATAATGTGGATAACAGTTATACAGTTATAACATAAGAATAACAATAGCAATAAAATTATTCTTAACGTTTTATGGTAAATTCAACGACTTGCAGTCAACTTTAATTGAGGATAGTTGATATTTTTTCTCAATTCAGGCCAAACGTCTTTAAAGGTGACCTTTGAAGATGAGTCTCCATGACTCGAAAACGTTTGGTTTGAAGTGAGTAAAAATATAATCTATTTTCAATTAAAATTGACTGCAAGTCGTTGAATTTGCCATCAAAAGTTAATATTAACAACGCAGATTGTTATAAAAAAGAAATCTAGGAAAATTATTCTATTTTTTTTAATTGATAGCTGTCATTCTGTGCTTTAGCCTCCTGTAAAATTGATTTTTTGACACAAGATCACAGTAGTATTTGATTCATAGTTTTTAATTTTCATTTTAAAAAATCACAAGTCAAGAGGTCGAGGAGAAGACAATTAAAGAGTATTATAAAAACTTTTTTTATTAAAAAATTACAATTATGGTATTACAAGTAGTTCTCATCACAAGATTTTTTCAAAACGAGAAAATAATATAGTAAAGCTATCTGGTTAATGGAAGACACAGCCATGTTTTATTAGAAAGTTTCTCATAACCAGGTGTATTGGGTAGACATTCATCCTGGCAAGGAACATGCCACAATCTTTCATCTTCTTCCAAGGTGTGAGCATCCTGCCTATAAGGAACTGGTGTCTGTGAAAGGAAACGCCGTCTTTAATATTAGGTTTTAAAGAAAATATAGTATTTTAAAGAGAAAAATAAATTTAAATAATTTATGACTAATTTATGATAAATTAGTTTTATCATAGATTCAGTTATTTTTTCAAAACCAAATAGTCATTCCATTTTTAACAACATATTTTTCCGCACAACATAATTATGTTATCGTTTGTTTTTTAAAGCTGCTAAACTTTATATTTTCCCAAGTCCAGTCAAATTAGCACAAATTTTGGGTGAGAGAGGAAAAAATTCCAACACGGCTGAATATGAGGTTATAATATGTCCAGAAAAACATTCTGAATAACATATTAAAGGCCTGAAAACACTTTTCATTTTTCTCCTAAATACTAAATAGGCAATTTATATCATTAGCAAAATCATGTATTTTAATATCAAAATTTAAATATTCAAGTTTACCTAATATATTTTATTGCTCAGATTTTGTTTTTTCTCAGCAGTGGCGTAGCCAGGGGGGGGCCCATGGGGCCCGGGCCCCCCCCGAAATTTCAGAAAAAAAATCTCAAATAACTAATAGATAAGGACTTATTAAAGCCGAAGGGTTCTATCTGTTTTGTTGTATTATAACGAACAGATTACAGAAACCCTGTTTGTGTGATGGAATATAGCTACAGTTATAGTCAGATTAATGCATTTTTCCTCAATATTTACTCATATAGAAACTTGTTAGGTGCTAAAATGAATAATTTTGATTTAAAATGAGCTACGAAATCGAATAAAACATGTTAGAAAACTGTGACTACCATAATTATTTATTTATTACATTAAATAAAATGCAATTTTCAAGTTTGAAGTGGATTAACTTTGTTAATTATTAATAATAATAAATCACCTTTTTGAATAAACTCATCTTGTAGAAAACTTAGTTTTGAAGTTAAAATTCAGTATAACCCACTAGCCTGAACGCACCCAAAGTTCATAAAATCGAGATTTTATAAATGAAAACACACAAATGAATGCAAGTTCTATGCAAGTGTGTAAAATCAGTGAGCTATGATGAAAAAATTCGATTTCATGAACTTTGGGTTGGGTGCGTTTTATAGGCTATAATGACATAAATTATATGAATATTAATTTTGAGATTCAGTACATAAGTTAAGTATGATTAGTTCCAATTGAAGGGTTTTAACTCAAAATAGTCACAGATATCGGTATACCAAACTTTATCATTTCAAACCTGGCCACCAAGGTTCTTGGGTAGTAATTTTTCAGAACTTTCTTTTGAACTTTAGAGCCTAACAAGTTGTCTAGATTAGCTTTTCACACCACTAAATTTAAAAAAAATTCGGACCCTCCTATACCCCAAACCCCCCCTTGGTGAGCCCCCCCCCCGAAATTTGATCCTGGCTAAGCCACTGCCAACACCCCCCCCTTGGTGAGCCCCCCCCGAAATCTAATCCTGGCTACGCCACTGTTTCTCAGCCTGTACGAATCGTGCCGCTGCAGATTCGTTCCTATATCAGACCACCACAGGAAGATTTATATCAAGCTTTCCACAACTCGCATATTATTGTGACTGGAGGGGGAAAACTATTTCCCTAGTGTCCGGTGTGTTCATTACGTTTGACATATAGCTGCATTGGGAGGTATTTCATTGATTCATTCTGATAATAATCAGGCCTTATTTTAAGCCATTTATTTATTTGTAGGTGGAATTACTGCATTATCTCTCAACTCCATTAAGAGCCATGATGTTTGGCCGGCGACTTGAGCAGAACCCAAGACTTGTCTCCAGATAAATTCAGGTTTAGGCAAGGACTTGAAGGGAATTAACTATCTTCATTTTATTTTTTATTTTCTCCATTACTAGGGTCAACAGCCCAAACCAGTATGACAGAACATGACACGTAGGGCTTTTATGGCAACATTACAATATATATTTAATAAAAATCAATGGAAACGGATGATGCTCGCATGAGTCTGAGACTTGTGCGCGGGTGATGAAAAATAATAACATAAAAGGCTTTAGGAGATTAGAACTCAAGGCCGCAGGAAAAGCAGTCAGCCATAGTGCTATCAGAGATAACACCCCAACTATGTGTTATCATTCACCTCATTACCCACGCACAAGTCTCGAACTCATGTGGGCATCATCAGCATTAAAAAAAAAACTGATTGCACCACAAGCACTACCAAAGTATATTAAGGTTACAGTGTGTATTTATATTGTATGATGTGCTGCAGAAATAAATCATTATTCTATTCTATATACTGCTAGGAATGATAGTATAGCTTCTTACAGTATCAATGGATGAAACAAACTTATCATTCCCACAGCTTAACAAACATTTTTAATGCAGAGATTAAAAATAATTGCAAAAACTTCACAACAAGAAACTCTTGAATCGTTTTTAATTAATAATTTTAACTTTTCAAGTGAATTCAACGACTTGCAGTCAGTGGCGGATCCAGCAGAGACATCAGGGGGGGGGGCGAACTTAGTTGTGGATCCCCCTCTAATGTGAATTTTATTGAGGGGTTGAGCGGAGCGAGACGAAGTTGAGAGGTATCCAGCGGCCTGTTTCATAAAAATTTAGAAGTTACATAATACAGGAACAGCTTATTTTAACGCCTTATATTGAGCATCCTGTTTACATGACTTATAAGTTTTATGAAACAGGCCCTAGTTACTTCAAATAACAGGTAACTTTAAATAATAGGTAACTTTAAACAACAGGTAACTTTAAATAACAACATGAATTTGACAATGTTAAATGTTATTTTACTTAAACAACAAGCAAGCCTGTCTTGCTTGTGATAGTTCTTAATATTGGGAGCTCTTCAATTTTCATCGATTTTAATACGAAATGATGGTTTAATAGTGTTTAGTGTGTGATATTCATTGAGTAAAAAGACTGGAACATTATCTCAGGAATCTATTTATTTTTATTTTTTTTAAATATTTTAAAAAGAATTTTTATTTTATTTTTTATTTTTAAACAACAAAGTCCAATCGTCTGTTTTTTTTGGTTGAAAAGGTGTTGACAACATTATCAATGTTTATAGCAATGTCTCTATGCACATATAATAAGGCAAGTCCAGTCAATCTTTCTTCAGTCATTCTAGACCTCATCCATGTTTTAACTCTTCTTAAAGTTGAAAAGCTGCGTTCAGCAGTTGCAGCAGATATTGGCAATGACATCAAAATTTGTAGTAGTGTCTTTAACAATGGGTAGGCGCTACTGTCACACTTGTTATACACATCAGTACATCTGGTAATATTCTTCAAACTGCTGTAATCACTGGCATTCTTGAGTGAGTGGATTTCGTTTATTAGTTCAGAGACCATTGCGTCGGAACTTTGTGATATTAAACCAGAAAACTTCTTGCACAATGGTTCAACAGCTTCTTTCAATGTCTTAATGTCAGATATGGAGTTATGTTTTGCTGGTAGCAAAATGTTCATTTGAAAACATTCCATATTATCTTCTGAAAATCTTTCCTTCAAATCAGATAACACGTGATCTAGAATTGGAATGTACACAGATTTTCTCCAGTACGCTTCCTCTTCTTTCTCATTTGAAGAATCAGATGTACTTTGGTAATTTGCTCGGTTCATTTGCTTCTTAGTGATTCTTGGTATCCTAACATCTACTTCCATTGTTTCCATAGTCTTCTGAGCTCGGTAAAAAACCAAAGAAAAAAAATTATCTGAATCTTTTCGTTTTCCACTAAGAGAGTTTACAGCCTGATCTACTTTATCTTTAGCATGAGCCATGTCGATATTTTCTTCTTGCAAGTATTTGCTTAATATCACAGTTGATGATAAAATGTCACTTAAGCTATACACAGAGACAACAAACTCACAGTTTGAAATACTATTCAATAAAGCATTTGCTTTGCAAGCAGTTGATGAATCTTCCCATCTTGAGATGATTTCGAGAGCATCTTTAATCTTAGGAATATCTTCTTGAAATTCTAATATTGTCTCATGTCTTGAAACCCAGCGTGTCTCACAATAACTTCTTATCTGATGGCCTAAAACTTTTTTCAGCACATGATTTCTTTTGGCAGACATACTGAAAAAACCGGCAACTTCTTTTATTGTTCCAAGAGCATTTCTGACACTTTGGACTTTGCTTGATTTAGAGAGAGCCAAATTTAATGAATGATTTTGGCAAATACATAGTGAGCTGTAAGCTGCTTCTTTTCTTATTTCAACAACAGCACCTTTTATAGTTGAAATATTGACACTGCAACCGTCACAGCCAATTCCAACACAGTAGTTGAGATTCAAATCCAGTTTTACCATAAACTTTAAAACAGTTTTGCCTAGAACTTCACCAGTCACTGTGGGTTCTATTTCAACATTGGTATCACCATAGTTAGTCTTATGAATGTCAATAAAGCCCACAAAATCTTCTCTAACACATCCTTTAAATACATAGCGCAAAGCCAAAGTTAGTTGGGATGTGTGAGAAACATCAGTTGTTTCATCAAAAATGATACTGTAATATTTGGCCTCACTCACTCTTTTTTTTAATTCCAATACAACTTCCTCGCCACAAATCTGAATCAATTCATTAGCAGTTGTTTTGCTTATATATGTAGCATTTGCCTTTGCATTTTTTAGGTGATTTTCCAATTCTTTATCCCCACTGTCTACTCTAAAACGTAACAAGGCTCGGAAATTCCCTTCATTTTGTAATGGATCATCATCCAGATCAGAAAGACTGCCGTCATCCCTATGGCCCCTCAACGGAATATTTTGTTTTCCATGAAAAATTATTGTTTTTATAATTGGAATCAATCGAGACCTATTTTCAGATAACTGTTTTTTTCTTTTCTCATCCAACAGATTTATCACCTCATTTTGGGGGTTTCTATACATTGAAATAAATGCCTGCCCATCTTGTTTGGCTGTTTTGTGGTAATTTGACAAAGAATGCATCTCTAAATCCCCATCTTTACCCATCAATTTTGCATATTTTTTTAGAGGTTCACTGACTAACTTCTTCAATGGAACAGTTTTTTGTCCACCAGCTAAAGTCTGGTAACAAAATATCGCACAGTACTTACAGAATAATCCTTGCTTATTTTCCGAAAATACCAACCAAGGGTACTTATTGAAGTGGTTGCTATTCACGCGCCTGTGTTCCTCACGCCCTTTTTTAATGTGGACAGACGATGGAAAAATATAGTCTTTTGGGGGAATATAATGGTTTGAGAGAAGTTCATATTTAATGTGATCACTGAGACCTGACATATTCCCCACGTATGTACCAACATCGCGAGACAGGCTGCATTCGATTTTTGGAGGTGTACTAACATCAACCTCCGTCGATGAACAACCTTCATCACTTGCACAAGGCTGGGGATCGAGAGCTTTTCCTTCTTGCGTCTGCTGCACCCCTTCCTCTTTCTCTTTTTCATCATCCAATTTTCTTCTCTTTATAACGAACTTGTCCATAATTATCTTCTTATTGTGCATTAACACTCACAACATAATGCACAGTGCACACAACTTTATTATCCACGTAACTCGCAACTTGACGATAGCCGGTAGAGCCGATGACTGAGGAGTGGCGACTAGGAGTGGAGAGGAGAGGAGAGGAGTATAGTGGTAGTGGAAGTGGGTGAAACGTTGGTGAGGAGAGAGTAGTCGTGTCAGAGCAGCCAACTGTCAGAACAAAACTATCCCTTTCTTCAGTTCCACAACGTAAGTAGGTATGCAGGCAGTTTAGAAAAATAAACAGCTATGGTAGACAGTGTGTTTATTATTGGATTGGTTTTACGTTGGATTATTAGATTGGTGATAAAGATATAGTTGAAAAACATGTTTAACCAGATGCAAAGTAAATAACTACACTATTTTTTTTACAGTATTTAAAGTATTTTAAAAGCCTCTGAGCCTGAGGGGGGGGGCGATCGCCCCCCTCGCCCCCCCCCCTGGATCCGCCACTGCTTGCAGTCAAATTGACGACAGTCGAATTTGATTGCGAGTCGTAGAATTCACTTGAAAAGTTAATATTAACAACGCAGTTCGTCATGGAACAAGAAATCCAGGAAATTAATAATTATTATTTAACTAATTACTTGTGCGTGACTTGAAGATATTTTACACTTTTATGTAAATGCTTGAGAAATTTTAATGCTTCTATATTAACTTCGAGTTATTTAGGTGCATGTTACAATTCTATTAAAAGGAATTTCGAAATTATCTAAATTTTATATTAATATTTTAATGCTTATGCATGCTTATATGCTTGTGAATTGAATGTTTTTAATATATTTTTGTGATTTTTGTTCATAATTATATTGTACTCTAATGCTAAAGTCTTAGTATGCTTAATGGCAGAATAAAAATATTGAATATTCGACGGAATTATTTTTAATATTATAACGCCTGCCTTAAGTGATAGCCGCGAGCCGTAGCAGGTATCTGTTCAACCAGATGAGATAAGCTGCGTTCTCGTAGGTCCTGTTTGTAACGGTGACCGATTAGATTGGCCAGCAAAAAAGACACTGTTCTCTGCTGAAAATCACTTCCCGGTGGTTCGGAACCCACCTAACACTGTAGGTCCAACTCATCAATCACCATTATCCAACTCATTACCCACGCACAGGTCTCAGATGTATGTGGGCTTCTGACTTTGTGCCATTCGTTGTGTAACCAAATCTACACAGTAAAAATAGTAAACTGTACAATACAGTAATTATACACTTTTCAATTTTCCAAGTAGAGTATCCTTACACATCTCCAATCTTTTTTAATGATAATACTCTATCAAAACTAGTTCAAGTTTCTGCAAATAACCTAATCGAATGATGTTTTTATACCTGAAAATCGATACCTCCATTTTTCTTTATGGAGACCACAAGGTACTGACGCTGATATTGCCATCGCCAAAATATCGACTCAAGAACAGGATCGTCTAGCAAAGATCGATGACCTCTCATTAGATCACGAGAAACGAAGTTCGTGTGTATGCCGCTGTACAAAGTTGCATACAGCAAAAATGTATCGTCTTGCGTTCTGCAAATAAGCAGCAAACTTTCAATTTACAACATGCACACTTTTAGTAAAATATACTGAGCCTATAGAAACACAATGACAATTATTAGAACTGGGATAATATACGACAAAAAGAAAACTACGACAAGAAAATATAATTGAGAAACTATTTCAAGTAAAACAGAAAACAGGTAACAATACTACTTTATTATCATTCAATTCTTGTCATGATATTTATGTAAAATTTATAACTCACGTGTGACAAATTAAGAGGTCAATTGAAAAGGGAGCTACTGGAAATATGTGCTTATTCAAGAGGAGAATTTAGGGCGCATTATGAGAGATAAAGCAACTGACTCAAAATCTTGACACCCTAAGTTTTATCATTCAAATTAAATCAAAGACAAATTCATGTACCCCTTTCATAGGAGGTCAGAGGACGCTAATGAAAAATAAATATAACTAAAAACTTAAAAAACACTTTCAAGTGGAAATTATGGCTCACGTTATGGCGTGATGGCCGTTTTACTCTGTTGTCAAGAGCATCGTCAGACGAGCCACAGTACACTGATTTAAGGTATGAGTTTGAGGGTTATGGATGTTGGAAAGGTGGGGGGTAATATAACTTCTTCTCACATACCCTTTTTGACAAAATAATCCCAATTTCAAACCTCCCGCCTACTCATCCCCCCACCTCTCCACCCTACCAACATCCATAACCCTCAAACTCATACCTTAAATCAGTGTACTGTGGGTCGTCTGACGATGCTCTTGACAACAGAGTGAAACGGCCGTCACGCCATAACGTGAGTCATAATTTCCACTTGAAAGTGTTTTTCAAGTTTTTATTATATTAGTGGAAACTAGATGGATCTTCAACATCACAAATACAACTAATTAAATGTTATAGAGGAGTAAATCTTAAATTTAATTTCAGTCGTTGCTCCTCTATGATTAAATTTCAGAACATCATATTTAATTCTTTTTTTCCACCTTATCACATGAATCATCTTCTTCAATTTCATAACAAATAAGTGTCAAACTAGTCTACACAACAAGAGAATAATAATCAACAAACAAATGAATTCATTAAAATAATTATGTCTTGTAATCTTTGATCAAATTTTAGATAATGATAGTCTTAATTTCATCTCATTTCTCAACTCAATACAACCTTAATTCTATGTAAATATTTTAGTTTGATCAATATTTTGTTTCATGTACAGTTTCCATGAAATGTACTTATTCAATACCCTAGAATGTAAATGCGACTCCTAACCGCACACAGACAAATAGTCCAAGCGGGGAATAAATGTTAATTTTTTGTATGATGAATGTATTTTTTTTTTTTTTTTTTTGAGGATGAAGCCCACATGGGTCTGAGACCTGTGCGTGGGTAATGAGTTGGATGATGGTGATTGATGAGTTGGACCTACAGTTTTAGGTGGGTTCCGAACCACCGGGAAGTGATTTTCAGCAGAGAACATTGTCTTTTTTGCTGGCCAATCTAATCGGTCACCGTTACGAACAGGACTTACGAGAACGCAGCTTATCTATCTGATTGAACAGAACCTGCTACGGCTCGCGGCTATCACTTTATTTTTCTAATGAAGCTTAATTAGAATTTCATTCATTCACGATAATTGAAAAGTTATAACTGTATTTAAAATTATTAAAACTTTTATTAACTTTATTAACTGTAATTAAATATATTTTTTTTATTTGCTCAATATAAAATACAGAATTTTAATTTATTTTCTAATAGTGAACAGAATCAATTTTTATTTAATCTATCTTTTTTTAAATCAACATAATTTATTAATTAATTTTTAATTTTATTTATTTTTAATATACAGTAGGCCTACTGTTAATGGTGATGAGACAGAAATTCCGATTTAAAGTGAAAACAAAAAGTGACATTATGTAGTATTAAATTATTCTTCCAACTAACACTTTTATTATATATTTTTTTAATGATTAAAAAGATATTTGGTCTACATTACAAATACTGTATAATATAAAATGTGTTACAATACCTGATTACCAATGGAGAAATCGGGGAATCTCAGACCATCGATGACCGCTCGCTCCGTCAGGCACTAGGTCTGGATGAGAAGTGAAAAATCTCCTTGGTCCAGCCATTAGGAAATTGAAAATCGAATTTTTTAAAATGCTGACTTTTCGATCTGATTGTTAGATTCACGGCTCTTTCTCCTTCATACAAGTTGAGGGAGAAAGAGTGTGACTTCTCGATTCAAACGTCTTTTTATTTTTTGTAGCCGTGACTATTAAATTTTGTAATATCATTTTTGTCATTTATGACATATGGATGACTAGCCGGTAGTCATCTCTTACAAGCCGATTGGTTTTCTGCTTCACTCTTGATAAAATAATTATAATGTACCCACAGTACAGTGATAACATGCAAAGAACCACCTATTTTAGCATGTGGCTAAATACGATTATTATTTTTTTTTTTAGGATGAAGCCCACATAGGTCTGAGACCTGTGCGTGGGTAATGAGTTGGATGATGGTGATTGATGAGTTGGACCTACAGTTTTAGGTGGGTTCCGAACCACCGGGAAGTGATTTTACTGCAGAGAACAGTGTATTTTTTGCTGGCCGATCTAATCGGTCACCGTTACAAACAGGACCTACGAGAACGCAGCTTATCTCTCTGAAAGTATTCTATTATGCGTTGAGAAAATTTAGTTTTCTGCATCAATATATTAACAGTAACAGATAACTGCAGCTAAAGATTTTTTTTCTAATCTGCAGATTCAAGCTAGTCATAAAATATATGCATATGTATTCAAGGTTTTTCCAGATTTTCTTATTTCAGGAAATATTCGGAAATAACCATTCAAGTTCATTTATTCAATGAATTAATTGTTGTTTGCATGAAATAGCATTCATTTTACAAAAGTATGTGAAACGCACAGTAAAGTGTATGCACAGTATAAAGTAAACGCACAGTATTTAATTCATGGTTAACTGGAACTATTTAGGAAATTCAGAGATTAATTCATGTAGGCTAAGTGAACTCTCCTTCATGTTTTCTTTTAAGATTTACATGTTTTAGTTTAAAGGATTACTGTTACTATGTGAAAACCCTCATTCTGTCAAAACCCTCATTCATGTTTTTTTTTTCAAAGAATTACAACCCATTTAAAGAATTTTTGTCTGTATAATCCTGATATGGATTTTATTTCTTTGTAACGGTAAATCCAGAATTTTTTGGGATACTAACATTATTATTATTATTATTACAGTACTATCATATCATTGTTTAAAAATGCGAAACAAATATAGTTACTTTCATTGTTGTATGAAGATTTTGAGGCGGGATACATCTTTATGTATCGTCTATCAATTTGCTCCTAATTCTTCGGAATGTGCATTATTTTGAACTCTTTAAAATAAATGTAGCTACTTTAACTGTAGTCTATTCTGTACATAAAGTACATGAAGTTACAATTTGTCTCAAATAATAGTTATTCTTGATTTTTGTAAATGTCGAAACAAAAAAAAATGTACATTTAAATCACAATCTGCATTCACTATCATAAAATTTTAATGCTTTTTTTTGTAGATTACCGTATGTCTTGGAGACTCCAGTTAAGGAGAATAAGACGAGTCAGATCAACAATATTAAACACTAGATACTATAATTACTATATTAATTAGTTGTGGTGAGGCTTAATTTTGATGTGAAAGGAACTCTTGTACGGTACACTATAAAAAGCTTTATCAACTAAATATTAATTGCTGATTGGAAAGACGTTTCACCTAAATGAAGAAATCACATAAATTACTTATTGCTCATTAGCCATGTAGGTCTACCATCTACCAGAAGTCGTAGAAATCAAGTTCACTACTTGAGACTTGGCCTACGGGTACCGTACCGTGCTAGACTAGTCTTGGAAGGGAAGGACAAGTCGAGGTACAAGTCGGTACGTGACGTGCTTAGGAATGAAGAAAGCTGTCTTATAATAGTCCTTCGATTGCAAATGATTACGAAGGCCTATCTACCTTATTTGAACACTCAATCTGTTTCATATAATAGTTATTATTGATTTTTATACATGTCGAAACAAAAAACCAAAAAATGAAATGGTTGTAACCTATTAATAGAAAGTAAAAAATCAAAAGTACCGTAGGTGAATCACGAAACGTGTACAGGATGTTTCGGAACTCTCTACCAATACTTCAAGGCAGTGTTTCTGGACCACTAACAAAATTAAATATCACAATAAAATCCCCAGTTACACAGCCGCCATTTTGTTTTTTTCAATCATTATTTTTTTATTCGAACACCTCTGAATGTATAATTTTTAAATTTTGCATACAACTTTATAACAATTAAAACAATCTAAAAAAAATTGATCAAATTTTTCCGATATCAAAAAACAAAATGGCGGCTATTTAAAATCTTTGAACAGGATTAAATTAATAATGGCTAATGATATCAAAATTTGACTGGAATAACCTTTTTTTAGATATTTTTATTGCAAATCCAACGATGCCTCATTTTCCAAGATTGGCCAACAATTAACAGAGATATGCTACTTTTTAGGGTGTACGGTGGTTGGAAGCGGGTTGCAATTTTTCGCTTCCAACCACCGTACACCCTAAAAAGTAGCATATTTCTGTTAATTGTTGGCCAATCTTGGAAAATGAGGCATCGTTGGATTTGCAATAAAAATATCTAAAAAAAGGTTATTCCAGTCAAATTTTGATGTCATTAGCCATTATTAATTTAATCCTTTTCAAAGATTTAGTTTCAGATGATAAATTCATATCTTCAATTGTATTAAAAGACGTTAATCGATCAAAAAATCAGGATAGCATTAGTGGAAGGAACTCTTGTAGCAATCTGATAGGCTCTCAAGATCCTAAGAGATTAAGTAAATCTACTTCAATATGCAAAAGCAACGATAAAGTAATAAGGGATGATAGGGAAGTACCGGTACTCACTGTGTTCCATCAGAATATTCAATACATTCGTAACAAAATAGATAGAATCGAAGTATTTTTTAAAGAAGAGGCTCCTGATATAGCTATTTTCACAGAGCATGGTTTAAAAGAAGATGAATTGTCACAACTTAATATTCCAAACTATTCATTGAAAACGTCGTATTGCAGGACATCTCATCGAAGTGGGGGAGTAGCTATCTTCACTAAAAATGCTAAGAATATGCAAACATTTAATTTAGAATATGTAGAGAAATTTGCTGTGGAAATGGATTTAGAAGTTACTGGTTTGAGAGTAAAAATCGACAGTAATTTGGAAGTAGCGGTGTTAGGTATTTACAGGTCACCAAATGGGGAATGGAACAATTTTTGTGAACTATTCAATAGGCTTTTAGAGATTACTACTACTCGTTTTACAAACGTTATTGTAGCGGGAGATTTCAATACAGACTTTGCAACACAGAATAAAATGACAGAAGATTTAAGGGATATTATATACATGAATAACTTGGAAATAAAAGTTCATGAATATACCAGAGTCACAAGAACATCACAAACAATAATTGATAACATCCTTACTAATATAGATTACTCTAAAACAAGACTAGGCGGCTCGGAACTATCTGATCATGACTATCAAATCTTAGAGGTGGGGTTGCAAGGTTATAAATCAATTAAAAAGGGTAGAGTAATGAAAGAAATTCAACAATGTGAACAGGGGAATATCGATTGTTTGAAGCAGAATCTGCTACAAGAAAACTGGAGTAGGGTTTACAATAGCAATAGTTTGAATAACAAATATGATAGTTTCATTAATATTTTAAGGTTTCATATTACTATGAGTTGTCCAGTTATAAAAGTCCCTGTAAAAAACAAATTAGACAAAATTGAAGAGTGGATAACTGATGATATCCTTGCAGAAAGAAATAGGGTTAAAGATGCATATGATGAATTCAAACTATCTAGAAATATGTTAAGTGAAGATAATTACAAAGCTCTAAAGAAAAATTATACAAAAGAAGTGAAAAGAGCGAAATGTAAGAAAACAGCTGAAATTTTGAATAATAGTGTGTACTTTAACACAGCAGTGTGGGATGTAATAAACAAAAATAGGCAAGTAGCTCATGTAGATGCTTATACTAGTGTCCCCAGAATAATTAACGAAAATAACAAATATATTGATGATAGTGTAGACATTTGTAATTTCTTTAACAGATATTATCAACTGGTTGCTAAGGATCTTCAAAAATCTCTTAATACAGGTATTATTGATGCAAACATGAGGAATACTGAGGAGATTCAGAACGAATTAAAATTCCACCCAGTATGCCAAGACGAGTTGTCAAATATCATTGATAGTTTAAATAATAAAAAAACTGTAGGAATGGATGGGGTATCCAGTAAAATTCTGAAAGAATGTAAAGATCAATTGTTAGACCCTTTGATTCATCTTTGAATCATTCATTAGAACAAGGTGTTTTTCCAGATAATTTAAAAGAGGGGAAGATCTTGCCAATCTTCAAAAGTGGTGATAGAGAAAAGGTAGAAAACTATAGGCCCATTAGTATTTTAAATGTAATAAGTAGAATTTTTGAAAGAGTAGTTCTTAATAGGTTACTTCTGCACCTTCAAGAAGCTAACTTTATCTGTGATGAACGGGCTTCCAGAAAGGGAGATCAACAAAAACAGCCATAATTTCTCTAGTTGAAAAACTAATAGATATAATAGATTCAGGTGATAAAGCTACTGCAATCTTCTTAGATCTGTCAAAGGCATTTGATTGTGTTAATCATAGAACTTTATTGGAAATACTGCAAAATGTAGGTGTAAATGGGGTTGAACTGAAATGGTTTGAATCATATCTTATTGGGAGAAAACAATGTGTAGAACTAACTACAGTAGTTGGTAATAGTATAGTAAAGAATAAATCTAATAAATTAGAGGTGCAAGCTGGAGCGCCTCAGGGGTCAATACTAGGTCCATTGCTTTTTTTTGTTATATGTCAACCGTTTACCTAAAGAATTAATTAGTGGTAGAGCCCTCTTATTTGCTGATGATACATCACTCATTTTCAGCAATTCCATTCTAGATAATTTAGAAATAAGTGCCCATATAGGTGTGCAGTCTATTGTCCAATTTTTAAATCAGTTGAAATTAACTATAAATAGTAAAAAATGCCAATACCTTCAATTCAAAAACAAACATAATTTAAATGAAGATAGGGCTATAAACGTGTTTGTAAACGATAATCAATTAGACCAGGAAGAAAAAATTGCATTTCTAGGAGTTACGTTGGATAGACGATTGACCTGGACTCCATACATTGAGAAAATATGTAGTAAAATTTCATCTGGGGTATTTGTCCTGCGACAGCTTGCTAGATTGAATGACAAAAAGTTACTTTTTACAGCTTACCATGGGCTCTTACTGTCACATATTAGGTATGCTATCTTAGTATGGGGTAATTCATCAAAACAAAATCTTGATAGGGTGTTTAAGATCCAAAAGAAAGCGGTTAGGTGTATAGAAAGAGTAAATAGATTAGATTCATGTAGGCCGTTGTTCAAGAGACTTGGTCTCCTAACTGTACCCTGCTTATATGTGTATGAAGCTACTTTATATGTAAAAATGAATGATATTAACCAAAATCTTGATGTACATGATTATAATACAAGACGCCGAGGAGATTATCACTTGGTGAGTCACAATATAGTAGCTTATTCAAACAAAAACCTAGTTATATTGGTAGGAAATTCTACAACAAGCTACCGCAGTTTTTGAAGAGTCTTGAAAATATAGAAATATTTAAAAAACAATTGAAGAAATATTTAGTTGATAAAGCTTTTTATAGTGTACAAGAGTTCCTTTCACATCAAAATTAAGCCTCACCTCAACTAATTGAAGTAATTATGGTATCTAGTGTATAATATTGTTGATCTGACTTGTCTTATACTCCTTAACTGGAGTCTCCAAGACGTAATCTACAAAAAAAAAAAAAAAAAATTAAATGGCCGTCATTTTGTTTTTTGATGGAAAACTTTGATTAATTTTTTTTAGAATGTTTTAATTGTTATAAAGCTGTATGCAAAATTTCAAAATTATACATTTAGAGGTGTTCTAATAAAAAATAATGAGTGAAAAAACAAAATGGCGGCTGTGTGAGTAACTGCGGATTTTAGAAAATTTTATAGTGAAATTTACTTTTGTTAGTGGTCTAGAAACACTGCCTAGAAGTATTGGTAGAGAGTTCCGAAACACCCCGCATATAGTATTCAAAATTGTTAAATAAATACTTGATGTAATCAGCCATTGAGTAAAAATAGTCTAAGTCAAATAGACCAACTAGATAATTTTTTTTTTTTTTGTAGATTACGTCTTGGGTCAAATACGGGTCATTGCAAAAAAGAACTACAGTACCTACATACTACAGAAATGATATTCTTGGATTTCTTGTTCCATAACGATCTGTGTTGTTAATATATTAACTTTTTGTTGTAAATTTAACAACTTGGCCGATCTAGGATGCCTTGAAGATGAGATTCAATACCTCGAAAACGTTCGGTCTAATGTGAGTACATTTATTATATATTCACAATATAAAACTGCCTTGCAAGTCGTTAAATTTACAACAAAAAGTTGAAATGATATTGTTACACTTCTTAAGGCTGTCATGGGGCGGGGTTGCTTGGATACGTTCCCTGGTTCCAAATAAAATTTTGGACACAGTTTTCAGAACAATAAATTCAACAAACGGCTACTATCTTCACCTGTGGTAGAGGGGAAGTGAAAATCATATCTACAATTTATTTGGATTAAATTCATACAGAGTGTGGCACAAATCCTATCGTAAGTATGTGGCAGGTATCGTAATATGTTATCGAATCGGTATCGTATTTTATACGCGTGTACATTACAAGCCAATTTACAAGGTAGAGGTAGACCTACCGGTACACACTTGGTAATGATTGACAGTTTAAAGGCTATAAAAGCGACATTTCAATTTTATTGTTGAAAAGAACAAAATGCTATTAAGAAGTGGTATGCCTTGACCAATAGACTACATCTTGGAGCGGCATTCTTCGCACTTCCTTTTCTTTATCAGGAAGAGGGAAAATTTCTGTTACCTACGCGACATTCTTTATCAATAATTTTCTGTACCTATCAAGCACTCGAGAGAGGTGGATCTCTCTAAATGGAAAATCTCGCTGTTATTATTATATGAACTGTAGAGCGGAGTAGTAAAAAAGTACTGAAGTTGGTTTTAAAGTGATTTATTGTGGATAGCCTACACATGTTAAATAGGTAGGTCTTGGCTCAAGTCTGTGATTTATAGTCATATTTTACTAAATTGGTAAGTGTTCCAAAATCTACAAATATCTAAATGTTTTATTTATGTTTAATTTATGTTTAATTTATTTGTTCCAAAGCTTTTTTCATATGTTTTCTCCATATTTTGCGCTATGTTTGTGCACTAAGAAATGTATCTAGCAACTGATTTTGAAATTTACTTCAAACATCTTGAAAATAAAATTTTCATTCAGTTTATATTATTCATTTCTTATCGATTTGAATGCTTGGGCAAGATTAAAAATCGTCTGTTAAAAATAAAAGTTGACTAATATGTTTCCTTAATTGAGCCACGCATATATGCTTTCGAACCGTTTCGAGCTTAGCCGAGAATGAACAATAACAAAAGCTCGGGACGCGTTCGGAATTTCAAGAAGATGGTTTTATTAACTTTTTATTGTAAATTCGACGACTTGCAGTCCAATTTTAATTGTGAATAAATAATATTTCTACTCACTTTTGGCCAAACGTTTTCGAGTCATGGAGCGTCTTCATAGGCGTCCTTGATCAGCATTTTTTGGTTAAAACCACAATAATTCTTCTAACAAAAAAACCCGACATTTCTTTGATGAGTCTCCATGAATCGGAAACGTTTGGCCAAAAGTAAGTAGAAATATTATTTATTCACAATTAAAATTGACTGCAAGTCGTTGAATTTACAATAAAAAGTTAATATTAACAGCGGAGATCGTTAAGGAGCAAAACATCCAAGATGGTTGTACATGGTAGAGTAGAAGTTAACTTTGATCATTCATTGTAGAATATAGAACCAATATAGAATTGAACAAAACAGGTAGGTTTTTATATTAAAATAACACTTTTTTATTATTGTTTGTCATAAGCTTTGGTATGAGCAAATCATTATTATTTTCTTCAATTCCACAGCAGAAGCCTCTTCTAATGAACAATCGTCAAGATGATCAAAAACTCAATAATTCTTCTCGTATTATACTTATTGACTTCATCCTCCATTCAAGCTCAAGGTAAGTACCATAATACAAAATAATTATATTCAAAACTGATTAAATTCTTTATTACTCATATTTTTCTGACAGTAAATAACATTGAAATAAAATACGAATGTTAGATATTTAAACTTATTAGCGATGAATTTAACTTGGCAATAAATACATTAATAATTATTATTTCATATAATATACAACCCAGTGTTTGTTATTCCTTGATACCTAATATGGATTTCTTTAATCTCACCTCTGAAAATGATTATGTGGAAGACAAAACTTTCAATAATTATGAGTCTGGGAAGGAGGCTCTCCAAGAGTATAAAGAGTAGGTAATATCTAGACTTTAGAGTCCCTAACTGTCTTATAATCTATTCTCATTGCTTCTTATATAATCAGTCAATACCGTACTAATGAATCAAATCTTCAATAGCTAGGATTTATTTAAAGTTTATTTCATGATTCATTTTTACTTTTTCTCATTTGTTTCTTTTTTTATTAAAAATCATTTTTATTTTTATCTCATAATCAATATGATAGAAAAGATGTGCGTTACTTCTATCTCTAATTTGAGGTATCAACGTTTGCAGAATTCAGGTCAACGGAGCTTTCCAAACATTTTGAGACCTACTCGTTACCAATTGAAGCAAACCTGATGCCAGAATGCAAGAAACAGTTGAAGATGTTCTTGGATGACCTACATGATTTAAAGTTATGGGCTCTTCAGAGTGAGTAAGCACAAATTTTTAATTTATTTACAAGTCAAACAGGATTACATATGCAACCGTGTACGCCATGTAAGTAATTGGCCACGTAGCTTAGGTAGAATGAAATGATTGTTTACTCACTCAAAATAGAATTGTATCTACATTTAAACATAATAGTATTACATCTCACCTCTAACTGTTATCTCAAACAAAATATAAATATTTATTAAATTGACTTTAATACAAGCTATTAATTTATTAGAAACTAGCTGGCCCGACGCGCGTTGCTGCGTTCTCATAAAAAATTCTTGATTTTATTATTTGCCACCTCCCACTGAGGTTACATTTCAAATTTCAACCTTCTAGGACTATTAGGGAAGAAGTTAGTACTAGGGCTCTTCCAGCTGATCAGAGAGACCTCCTTCGTTGTTTTCTTACACAGTAAGACCTTACTCACCACCTCTCATCAATGAACATTTCAAATTTAAACCTCCTACAACTATTAGGGTAGAAGCTAGGTTTTTGATTTTATTATTCGCCACCTCCTACTGATACTACATTTCAAATTTCTAGCTGCATTGGTTAATAGATTAACTTTTCAAGTGAATTAAACGACTTGCAGTCAAATAGAAATAATAAAACACATGCTTATTCACAACAACACAGCTAGTGAACATATAAATGAAATAATAGACATCCTAAAAAAGAAAAAAAATTGACTGCAAGTCGTTTAATTCACTTGAAAAGTTAATATTAACAACGCAGTTCGTCATGGAACAAGAAATCCAGGAGGTTAATAGATGTCATCAACCCGGCATAATTAAATTTCATCATACCCAGTCATATGTTTCCTACGTACTGCAAGGCTCCGACTGCACGGTAGCCTACATGCAAAGTCTTTGCGTTCCAGACAGCATAAATATAACGCCGTTAAGGGACCTGCCATATGATTAAAAACTTTTGATTAAAAAACCTCTATCAGCTGTTCCTTTAAGCTGTTTGACCGGCAAGTTCAGTAAGTTAGGTCTGTAAAATTAATAGGATTAATTAATAATAATTATTAGCCTCCCTATTAAAGTTTATGGTCAGAAACCATCCCCAATATTCACGCAACATATTCCCAAAGTTTTATGCCGATCTATCAAGTAGTTTTGAAGTCTATAGGGAACATACATACATACATACATACATACATACATACATACATACAGACAGACATTCATTTTTATATAATTATATAGAAGAAAAGGGGATCGGTAACTCGCTTGGCATATTTGCATATTTAAAATTTTATAGCAAGATATATAATGATAGATGTTGATTAGCTATGGGGTTGGTCTATTCTTTAGCTCATGAATGAAACTGTAAAATTAACTATAAGGTTTTACCTTTTGTGACGGGATGCCATGCAAGATGGAAGCTCCTGTTCCATCCTGCATCCACCAACACAAGACACCAACTCACCGCTCACTACTCAACTACTGACCCCTCCAAGTAACTTGACAATGCATTAATTATATTAGTAAAAAAAATGTTATGAGGATCTCAATGTCAAACAACAAATGAATTCATATATGGAATTGAAATACTTCTGACCTAATCAACAACTATTGCTTCCTCACTGTCACAACATGTTTTTAAAATAAAACATTCTACTGAAAATAATCCTTGAATCAGATTTGAGAAATAAAACTTATACCTGACAAACTCTAACATTAAAACCAATGGTGACACATAGTAGCTTATATTGGCAAAAATTTAAAACCCAATTAATAATATAGTCCACATAATTAATCAAAGTAAAACAGGCACAAAAATGGAATACATACATAGATTTTAAACTTGATCTTGAGGATGCTTAGAGGAGCTTTGAGTTCCTTTTAAAGTGTACGATCTGAAAGTACCTACGGTACTGTTTTTATAGAGGCACTGTAGGAAACATGTTGGTGATTTTTGAATGTTGCACGCTAAAAATGTTTGATTGTTTTCTTAAATACTGACTTATACGGGCATCATCAGCAATAAAAAATAACAATTCTGTGGTATTTTAAAGTTTTCAACTTTATAATTGTGAAAATTCGGAAAGGGAAAACAAAAATCGGGCTTCGAGGTGCACTGAATAGAGTATTGAGGAAGCTTTGTGCTAAATTTGATGTTCCAAATCGTTTCCGTTTTTTATAAGACAAAAAATAACACACAAACACACCCCTACACTCTCTTATTATAAACTTAGATAATGCGTCATTGTTATTCTTATTCTTTACATTATTCGCTTCTTGTTATGGACTTAATGCATAAATATTATTTATATTATATATATATTAATTATATTATATAATTATATTCTTTTGGTTGTTTTAATTGTTTGTTTTAGTGTTCGATTCCACTGGGAAATTGAATGCAGGATTACTTGGTGGCAATGTGGCACACTTTGGAGATTATGAGCAATGTCTGTCAATATCTCAGAACGACATAAAGGGAAAGTACTGTCTATCAACTCTGTTTGTAGAGGCAAGAGACTCTGCCCCGGAAAGTGTGAAAGAGGCCGTCGATAGATTGCTGTCTCGACGGATTATAACAAGCTCAGCAAAGGATGTAAGTTAAAAATATTATTTATTTTTTTCTATTTTTTTTTTTTTTTTTTTTTGGAGGATGAAGCCCCCATAGGTCTGAGACCTGTGCGTGGGTAATGAATTGGGTGATGGTGATTGATGCGAATTATTATTATTATGTCACATGAAACCGCATTATGATGAGCATAGCTCTAGCGGTGTCAATGCAATTTCAGATACATAGCCATTAGGTTACAGCCGGTACAGTCGCCAACTTACTATAAAAAATGTAGGAACCTTTTTTTAATTTTATTTCAAGTGCTAAACATGGACCATCGCGTGTTACTCGTCTTGGCCCGAGACAAGCGCAACAAAGCCAAGGAAATCAAGGTGTGTTGCCAAATTTACAGATTTTTCACAATATCGGATATTTATATCCGGCAAAACACCGGCCCAAGCACTGTGAAATTATATTTAAATAATCTATGTGCGATTTGTCGCATCTCATTCTGCTGCAACCTAAGACTGATAATAAAACCTAATATTTAAAATATTCAAGTTAAAAAAAATTGCCAGTTATACTTCTAGAAAATTGTTATATGCAACATTTTCTATAAAAACTGACACTGTAATTCTTGTAAGTTATTTGATGTTACTCACTTTTCAGGGATTTTCCAATACTAAGGAATTAAATTACAAAAAATACAACGCCAATATTTATATTTTGTAAGATTACTCAGTATGAAAATATCGGCATAGAAAACATAAAATATTTAAAGTTTTTTTACGATATTAAGTATTAAGATAGCAAAACTATCAATTAAAAATCATTAATATGAACTAAACTAGGAGGCTTACTATGAAGGCTTGCTTATTAAGGCACCTAAGTTCTCTGTGAATTTCTAAAAAGTTCGTATTTTAATACAAGAATAATTCTTACCCGTACAATTGTGTGGCTCCGGTCGGAAAGGGTAAAACAATAGAACTATAAGTTATTCCTACATATTTGAAAGATACGCATATTTAATGTAAAATTTTATTTTTAGAATGCCTTAGGACTATTAACTTGGACAACACCAAATACCCAATTTCAACTTTTTGTTGTAAATTTAATGAATTGCAGTCAATTTTAAAATAAAACTGGCTGCAAGTCCTTAAATTTATCCAATTTCATTGAAATAATAAAATACAGGCTTAATAGTTTATCTTCTAAAAGAAATACTTTTGAAGGTAAGCTTCAAAAACTATTGAAAAAAAACAGCCAAAAAGGGAATTTTGGGGAGCCTAAACCTTTTCTTAAACTTTACTTCAAGTTTTAAAAAGAAGCCAATGTTTGAGTTCATAAGGCTCACATAAGTGGAATTTCACCGGAAAGCAAGGCGTCTGATTTGTCTAATTAACGTACGTTCTAAAATTTGAATAGATAAGAAACTGAAATAAATCATCGCACCCAAAAAATGTACCGTACAATCATTTGATTTCAAAAAATTATATTATGAATAAAATAACTTTAGATTTAAGCCCTCCGCCAGCCAATAAACGAGGTAAAATTGAGATCTCAACAAATGAGCAATTCAACTAATGATCTATATACAAAATTGCATCCCCGAATTTTCTATTATTGGCACAAAAAATGATAGGGTTGAGAGAAAATGTTATTTTTTCAATTGAATTGATAATTCGCTAAAAGTAGATTTAAAAAAAATATTAATAATAATAATAATATCGTGTGACCTGGCTGGCTCAGGTCTGGTGTCAGAGTTATCAGGTCGCACCTGAATAAGTTCAGGGCCTCTGACGTGACTTAACGACTGTTTTTTAGGCAGCCGGGACCGACAGCTTAACGTGTCCTCCGAAACACGGGAGTGGCCCGAGGTAAAAACTTTTGGTCAGAACTAGGATCGAACCCGGGACCTTTGGGCTAGCATACCAGCACTTAACCCAGTCGGCTACGGCCACTCCAAAAAAAAAAAAAAAAATATTATTTTGCTCTGACTAATAGAATGTACGGTACTCAACTTATAGAGCTCAATTCTCAACTTATTTTATTTAGATCACAACTTTACATCATTCTAGTATAAAGGATAGCATGATTTCATAAACAGTCGATTACTTAATTATTTAGGATAATTTCTCTAGAAAAATCGAATCATTTGATTCAAGATTTCATGCAAATAGCTTTATTATATTGAAAAAATTGAATTTTTATTATTTTTCGCATCTAAAAAAAGTAACTTAATTCATCAAGTGTTGCAAAATGCAAGATAGTTGACATAATCAAAGTCTCGACGTATATATCATTGCTGTTTTGTTGTTCACACTTTCAATTATTTGTAACAGGTATTTAAAATTTTCAGAATGTAAAAATTGTACCCAGTTTCACTGAATTGTATTGGGGGTTGTGCGTGCCATCTGGGTGCTCAGAGACTGATGTAGGTGCAATGGTTTCGACACTTTTGTCTCCTTATAATTCTTCTGAGACTGGTTTAAGATTCGACTTGAAAATGGAACCAAAACCATGTGACTCTAAGGATGACAAGCATTCATATTACAATCAAGTACTTTTTGTGTAAGTATATTTTTAACGGAATTTATTAATTTCGAATTGCTTAAAGTGCTACTAATTTCATCATAAACTCCGTAGTCTAGTAGTTAAGGCGCCCGACCGGCAATTGAGAGCTCCGTGGTTCGATTCCCGGTGGTGACTGATATTTTGTACAGTAGAATTCATCGATTTCCATCAGCTATTCAATGCTGTTGTCAATATCCGTCATTGCGGAAGTTTTCAGTATAAATGAATAAATTCTGTTTCTGTATATTTGTCAGTTTGTTAAATTGTCAGTTACTTCAAACTAACTTGTATATTTTTAACCCCTACTGTTGGTTTTCATAGAAATCCATAACTATTATCACCCTAATTTATTAATTTTTGAAACCATACAATCTTGAATACAGTTTTTAGTGTTCTGAATGCAGTGGACCCAACAAACAATTATTTACTTATTACTGTTTAATCATTTGAAGATTACACCTCCACTTTTATTCTATGAAACCTTTTATAGAATATTCATCCCTCTCCTTGCCATATTAATTTTTTAATAATTAATCATTTATTATATTATAAAAATAATTAATTATTAATTTGTTAAAATCAATAATTATTAATCAAAATCTTTAATAATTAATTTTATTATTCAATCTTTACAAATTTTGCAAAACAATGAAATGAAATGAAACTATGAATGAAAATCTTTTTCATTTTTAATTTCGAAGTCTATTATAAATTTGCTTCAAATTTACAATTTTATTAATTTTTGCATTAGCTCACGTTATTTTCATAAGTACCTGATTTGTAAATAGAAACCGTAATCTGTGACATTTTTCTTCATGCTCATTATTTATACAGTATTCGCTTTATTCATTCCAAGAATATTGTTTCATAAGTGTTAAAGATCCAGTCTGCTCCCATACAATCAATAAGGAGGAGCAGTTCCACGTGTTGTTATTAATTTATAGTTGAGTCCAGTTTAAGTTACCCTATATAATATTCTCCATCTTATTTCTGGAAAAGAAACGCAAGTGCAATATTGTGACTTGGATATTTTCATGGCAAATACCAGTCCCATTTCTAATATTATATTAATCAAAGTTGAGTAATTTGTTTAATTTTTTAATATAAACGGTTAATATTTGTCAATTATTGCACTTATTTAATTGAGCACTGGGCCAATTTCGTGACGTCACTAGTCACATTTTCAACAGAAGTTTTAAATACGATTCAATGTATAAAAAGGATAAATTTTTTATTTATGAAAAAATGGATTATGAATAGATTTATGAAAATCTGCAGTTGTTCATCCATTATTCGTAATAATTTCAAAACATCACTAAGCAACCGAATTTCTCAATTCACAGATTTCTTTTTGGAGCCGTTCTATGGTTGGTTAGTCATTCAACTATTGTAGATATCATTAATGGATTCCAGAATCAATCAGCAGCAAAGCCTAAGACAGGTACGTTATAAGTCATTCTAATGAAATTTATAGTCTCGGATTATAAAATTGATTGTCTTTTTTGTAGGTTCAAGTCCAGCTTTTATTTTTTCACATTTTATTTTTTCAAAATTAATGAGAAAAATCTAGTTAGAACTATATTTTTTTTGAACGCATTCAAATTTTCGGTGTTTTTTGCATCGAATACATGAGAGAATTTGCATTTTTAACTGTTGTTTGTTCAAAGAACAATTTTTATGAATAATCCGTCTCTTTAACCGACTTCAAAACAGGAGGAGATACTCAATTCTACCTTTTTTATGTTTGTACATAAAAAATATTAAAAGTTTATAAAAAATTCTCTGTAATATTTTATAAGTTTGTAGAAAATTTGGCGCTGACTTCAAGTATTTAATTCTTTAGTATCATCTTATTGAAGTGGGATCTTTTTCTGTTTCAAAATGTTTAAATAAAATGGTCATCTGATAAGTCACAATGATCAGATGAACATCATAAATAGCTGTTTTAATTTTGTTTGATTGTCTTTGCTGCTATGAATTATTTCTGAAACAGAATTTATTAATTTCGAATTCCTTTAATTGCTATTACTTTATACTGAAGACTTCCGCAATGGCGGATATTGACAACAGCATTGAAAAGCTGATGGGAATCTATGAATGCTACTGAAGTCTTCAGTATAAAGTAATAGCAATTAAAGGAATTCGAAATTAATAAATTCTGTTTATATATATTTGTCAGTTTATTCAATTGTCAGTCACTTCAAACTAACTTGTAAATTATTTCTGCTTGTCTCAATTACCTACTATAGTAGGTACCGTACTCTGAATTTAATGAAAAATAAATGTTTCTTTTCAGGAATGGAGGGATATGAGTAGTTTAATTGACTATTTGAAGGGAAGCAATTTATTAGTTGATGATTATTGGCTGTTGACATTATTATAATTGTCAACTTGCCATACATATGTTGCTATGTCGTGATATGTGCTATTGTGTTGCTACCAGAGCTATGTCAACATATCTGAGCTTTGTGTTAATGTTTTTCAAATAACTATTGCTATCTTTGAGATTGCCTGCAACCCTTCTGCTTCTCGAAGAAATAACATTTTACTTTTTCATTTTTTTAGAAATGATGTGGAATAGAATGTTCATGGCATTCTCGCTGAAAAGGACAGTACCATTTCTCTTGGATACATCTGAGCCTGGTGAACTCAAATGCATTCATGGTTTGAGATTTTATTTCTCTCTTCTCATTTACTTGCTACATAAAGCTGTTTTCTTGATGTTTGTACCAGCTATGAACAGGATATCTGTTGCAGAGGTGAATATATTTACGTATTAGCACATAATTGATCAATGTACAGTATCTATCAATCTAGTACCAGGAGCTTTAACTTGGAACCTGGTAAAAATCAGATATTTGGTCAAACATAAGTTCATAAGTACATCCAAATAATTGTGTAATAATTTAATCGCCTGAGATATTGAAGGTACTTTTCTGTAATTTGTATTTTCGTAAAAAGATTTCTGCTTCAGGATCTAATAAAAAAATTATATTAATTTTATCGTCTCTCTTAAGCACTTCCAATATAAAAATGCTCTTAATAATATTTTTCTGATTTCTTAACTCTTATATTGCTTTAGATGGATTTGTCAGATTACAGCTCTCTTGATTTCAAATTTCGAGTAATCTGATGAAATTTATTGTAAACGAGAACAATAAATTTTGTTGCATGAAATAACTGGTGTTGTTCTTGTCTGATGTTTCATTTAATTTTATTAATACTCATGATATTTTTTGTTAAACCCATTAATTTTTTGTTTTTCTTAGATGATGGAGAATGATGCTTCAATGATAATGCGTGTTGTGTGGAATTGTGTCGATACGTTCGTTCTTATAAGCGGCCTACTCACCTCCTACTTTACTATCAAGAAATTGAAAAATGGTGGTAGAATGAATGTTCTTCACATGTACATTCAAAGATATATTAAGTAAGCAATTTTTTTCTTATATATAAAACCAATCAAGTTCTCACAAATAAATTTCGAAACTTCTAATTATAACGATTTATGGTATCTAAATTTATATCAAAATAAATTATTTGAATTTTCAATAAGTTATATATCCAAAAACAATTCCATTATCTTGAACATTTGAAATTTTAATCTGAAATGAATGCTATAAAACAGACTTTGCCAATATAAATTTAATTTAATATATTTTTTTTTTTTTTTTTTTTTTTTTTTTTTTGAGGATGAAGCCCACATAGGTCTGAGACCTGTGCGTGGGTAATGAGTTGGATGATGGTGATTGATGAGTTGGACCTACAGTTTTAGGTGGGTTCCGAACCACCGGGAAGTGATTTTAAAGCAGAGAACTGAGTCTTTTTTGCTGGCCAATCCAATCGGTCACCCTTACAGAGAGGGCCCAGGAGAGCGTTGCTGATCTAATCTGATTGAGCAGATACCTGCTACGGCTCACGGCTATCACTTCCCGGTGGATGTTAGGATCTTCTTGTTATTCACTAAAATGATGCCAACAGTGCTTTTTCTTTTTTTTTTAATAAATGATATTTTAGGTTATTTTCAAATAGGCTCTGCATGGTATATTTCTCAAATATCCCTTTCAAAATGATATTCGCTGAAATAATATTCAAGTTGAATATCCGTATCGCAGTGGCATAGCGAGCGATTATCAAAACTTGTCTCAGACGGGATTACCGCTATCGAACTGATCAGATATATCAAGAATTTAAAGTTTTCAGCATCAGACAGCTTTACATAAAAGTATCACAGTATTGACCTATATTTACTACAATAAAAACTCTATAATCTAGTTCACGTATATAACACTAGAAATCTCATTGATTTTGGTATTGTCCTTCCCCGACTCATGCATAACTGTTTAATGTACAATAGTAAGTATATTTGTCATATTTTATACAGATATATCCCCAAACACCTTAAACAAGTGGAAAACTTCAGCATTAACACTTACAAATTCCATTTGAATAGATGATTATTTGAAATCGGTAGGGATGCTGCTGAGCAACTGATTCAATCCGCCTATAGACATTCAGTTATAGGTACTTATTAGTGGTAGTTGTGTGTGTATATAGTGCCTTTCTTTCATTCATGTCAGCTATTGTTTTTCTAATTATTTATTGCTAATCACGCCTAGTAAGATTTCTCTTTTGTACTTTCTTCTATTCTACTTTGTAATAATGTGAATATTGGCAAATATGTTATTAGTTATTATGCTATTTGTTCACTTGTAAGTTACACTGTTCAATATACAAGTACTGTATTGTTTTATCTACAACATGAACTCATATAAAACTCGGACTTCTGTCTTTGTGAGGAATATTCACAGTATGTTTGGAATTTTATATTGTGCATATGTATTTTGTGAACAAAAAAAACCTTTGGCTTGAAAAAAACGTTGATATCAAAAACAGGGTTTTTTCTTCAACGTCTATTATTTTCAAAACTATTTTTGTCAATTTTGCAGATTCACTCCAGTGTTCCTGATGACCTTGCTGAGTTTTACATTCTTTGCCAAGCGCCTTTCAAGCGGACCGTTGATGATCAGTGTTGGAAATCATTTCTTAGATGGATGTGAAAGTATATGGAAATCAATATTCTATATCAGCAATTTTGATGGCATCAATAATATGGTAATAATTATTACAGTACGCCCAAAATCTCTCTAGAGCGATCTATTGCAATCAGTTGTTCAGTTTTAACGAAACTGTATTTCATGTATGTAGACCTTTTTTCAATTTATTTTTAAATTCAAATTTATTTCCTTTATGTTATACATAAATAAACAGTAATCAATATTACATAAAACATAATGCCTCAATATAACAATTTAAGGAAAATAACCTGCAAAGGCCAAGTCTGAGCGCAAGTAATCTAAAATTTAATACTGTTCAGTGGCGGATTTATGGGGGGGGGGGGGGCTTTCGGGCTGAAGCCCCCCCCCCCAAAACCTCCAGAGTGTAAATTTTTTCCAATATAATCAGTTTGAAACTCGTAAAATATTCAAATATTCATTATAGCAAGAATTGCCTAATTCCACTACTAAGTCTTCAATTGTAACATTAGATCCCATATTTCTATGAGAAGAAAACTAATCGTCAATAAAAACTTTAGAAAAACATCTCTTTTTACAGTGTGGAATTCACACAAAGTTTATCTATTAAAACTAGATGAAACATTAGTTCATTGAAAAATTTGTATCTTATTAAAGCTCCCACATTGATTTTCATTCTTAAAAATTGAATAATATGACCGTAATACCGGAATAATACTATACTCCTTGATAAACTGTTGAACACACCAGATTCAGCCATAATTCAATCAAAATTTTCCAATATACTTTAAATTTAAGTAAATTTTATCGCCGATATGGTTCAAAGCAATATTAAAGCTATTTTTTATTTCCCAATCATATGAATAGTTATAGTTCGGGTATGATTGATTATGAAAAATTCAGAAGCTTTCACAATACTTGTTTTCTGTTTTCAGTTCACCTCTAACCCCCCCCCCCCCCACTACAGTAGCAAACCAGCCACCCCCAAAAACATTTTCTGGATCCGCCACTGATACTGTTATAAAGACAAATAATATAACCGTTACAATATGAAAGGAAAGAGAAGAAAGAAAAGAAAAGAAGAGATGTAGCCTTTAACTTGTACGTAGATATGAAGAGAAGTAAACAACTGATAAAAATAAGTAATTATAATAGTTGTTACATCGATTATTGAAAAGAAAAAATTGCTGCTATGGTAGGTCGAATGAACACATGATCTATCTGAATTACCTACTTTTAGGTACCGTATAGTGTAAACTTATTATTTTGAGAAAGCTTTCATCCCCGTTTGTTTTTCAGTGTTATCCACCAGCTCATCAGCTTATAACAGACTTTCAAATGTATCTTATGTCGCCGATTTTCATCTACGCTCTCTATAAGTGGAAGAATCTTGGGGTATTAGCTGTTGCAGCAACATTAGTACTGCTTACTCTGTACAAAGGAGCCGTTGTCTACTACTACAAGTACTCAACGTTGCTTTTCTATGGAATAAGGTAGGAAGACCAATAATTCGATATTCTCAAGTTTGTTCATAATTCATGAATTAGAAATTCTCTCAATTACTTCTGTACTGTGATGTAGAAGATCCATTTTGTTTCCACTAATATATAATAAAAACTTAAAATTCACTTTTAAGTGGAAATTATAACTCACGTTATGGCGTGACGGCCGTTTCACTCTGTTGGCAAGTGTAATAACTTCAAATAAATAACACACTTTGTCTACAGTGGGTATTTAGTTGAGCTAAAGTTTATACTTTATTTTGACATTTCTCTTATTGAGATTGAACCAATAAGTAATCCCATCCTCGTCGCCATTGTAATAACTTCAAATAAATAACACACTTTGTCTACAGTTTACAGATTTATTTATTTCTCTAAATAAACACATTATAACACACAATAATAAGCCATCTTGTTCTTGCACCATTCTCACACATCAACAACAACAACAACAACAACAACAACAACAACAACCAATGCCTCTGCAATAATCTTTACAGTAAACTCACTGTATTGAATACTTCTGTACTTTTAAAAAGCGCAGAATGTGAACTTTGGCTTCTTCAGACCTGTCCAGACCTATTTCGCCCTTATTTTATTCCTTCCTTAACAATCTCCACATCGACCTGTCATGATTTTCCAAGTTTTCCATCACCATTAAATCCACTTACTTTTTTCATATATCTATATTGCTTTATACTTTAATCCTGACAATTCTCTTCAATGAATCCTGGGGACACTGTGAATGGTCTGGTTAGTAAAATTAATTTATCAATCCTTGAGATAGGAATTGCCCAATCCTTGTTCGGTAAATAATACATTCCTATATAAACCAGGTTAGAAGGAGACAGGAGATGGTGTTGTTTTCAACCTTGACCCATATCGGTATTTGTAATGCTGAAATTACAGCTTTTTGGATGGTATGTATGAGAAAAATGAAAGGAAACTTAATTCCATACCGTATTGAATTCTTCGGCCTCCAGAAACTGAATTGAGTGCATTAATTAACATTTACAATTACACTCAAGAGCTGCAGTGGAATTTAGTTTTATACTAGTAGTATATACAGTAGTAACCTATATACCGGTACAGTAGTATAAACCTCAACATTTAGTGGCATCCCAACATATATTAATTTATATAGTGGGAGCCACAAAATTCAGTATTGCAATACTCTATATTAGATTTAAGACTTTATACAATCAGTATTTTCTGCAATGTTAATGTTTTTTATTTTGAATAAACTCCTCTGGTAGTGCTGCATTCACAAACAGAGAAATTATTATTATTATTATTATTATTATTATTATTATTTAGTTTATGGTTTAAGACCATGGCATTTGGGAGACATTAATAGAAGACAGGAGATGGTGTTTTTTCAACCTTGACCCATACCGGCATTTACATTAATTACACTCAAGAGCTTCAGTGGAATTTAGTTTTATACCAAGATTATTAAAAACATGTTTTTATTAACCTTGGTTTTATACTAGTAGTATATACCTCAACATTTAGTTTATGGTTAAAGACCTATTGTCTATTTATTTTGTTTTGGGAAGTGAAAATGCATTTACACACTTTGAACCAGTATCTCGGGCCATGCGAACTACTGTCTAAAAACACCTTCTACTGAAACTCCTGGAACTGTAACTGCTTCAGAACGGGTTCTTTTGTCCCTACCTACACTCAGAAACTACTTTTACTGAATCTGCATGTCTTTCTTCCTCTCGACTTGTATGTCTGTAGCACTCGGCATACTTTCAGTCATACCTGCTCTCCTTGCAACATGATTGCCACAATGTTCTCTTGACTTAGATCACCCAAGTCAAAGGATATTCTCTCCTCTTCATCTTCTACCGGCTGCATTCAAAATAGGAATGTACTGAACCTTCAAAACTGACCGGATGTCTTGAAATAACGCAGCTGACGCTCTGTTTATACGTACATGCAGCAATAACACATAAGGGAAGGGTAGGCTACTATTTGCGCTTGAGCAGAGCATATAAATTTAGTTTAAGACCTCATTTGATGGATATTTTTTGGCAGGTGGTTACTGGGCCATATTTTTGTTTGAAATGGTATCTACAAATTTGCGGTTGTTTTGAATAATATTCATGTGTTACATGAATTTCGTATTGCACATCGTTGGTTGAAATAATCTCAAATAGCTTAATCCATTAAGGAGCATATTCTTCAATTTCATTCAAGTACATTCAACTTCGAGTACACTTTCGTTGATTTGTGATAATGTTTCATCAACAGTGTATCAATGATTGGTGAAGGAGGAAACGATATTTATCTGAATCCTATCCATCGATTAACCCCATATCTGATCGGTGTGATGTTTGGATATTTCCTTCAAGAAATGAAGCCTCAACATAGAAAGTTGTCTTGGGTGAGTAGAGATCGATATTCAATGTTTATTTTTATCTTGAATAGAAAATAATTCCTGGATTTCTTGTTCCATGACGAACTGCGTTGTTAATATTAACTTTTCATGTGAAATTTAACGACTTGCAGTCAAATATTTGACTGCAAGTCGTTAAATTTCACATGAAAAGTTAAGAAAATAATTACTACCTTCACATCTCAGCTATTTTTTGTGACTCAAATGAGCCATTTGAAAAAGTACTCGATAATAATTGGCTTGTCATCTATAGAAAATAGTGTACTGAACTTACCCCACTGCAATAAAATGAACTGCACCGTCAGTGGAATCATATGAAGTCCATATGAAGCAAAATAGATACCATTGGTGATTCCAGGACAGGCATCACAAAGTACCGGTAGTAAATGGTAGCTCAATTTTTTTAGTAGAAGGATGAAGCCCACATAGATCTGAGACCAGTGTGGGTAATGATGAGTTGGATGATGGTTATTGATGAGTTGGACCTCTGCTTTTGGTAAGCTCCGAACCACCGGGAAGGGATTTTACAGCAGAGAACAGAGTCTTTTTGCTGGCCAATTCTATCGGTCACCCTTACAGAGAGGGCCCATGATAACGTTGCTTATCTAATATCTGATAGGACAGAAACCTGTTACGGCTCACGGCTATCACTCCGAATACATTTATATTCGTTTTCAGTTGATTAAATTTCACAGTATAAATTTCTACTGACCTCATAACTTAAATTTAATTACATTGCATTTCTAGGAGTTTTGTTGGATACACGATTGATCTGGGCTCCATATATTGGGAAAATATGTTGTAAAATTTCATCTGTGGTATTTGTCCTGCGACAGCTTGCTAGATTAAATGACAAAAAGTTACTTTTTACAGCTTACCATGGGCTCTTACTGTCGCATATTAGGTATGCTATCTTAGTATGGGGTAATTCATCAAAACAAAACCTTGCTAGGGTGTTTAAGATCCAAAAGAAAGCGGTTAGGTGTATGGAAAGAGTAAATAGATTAGATTCATGTGGGCCGTTGTTCAAGAGACTTGGTCTCTTAACTGTACCCTGTTTATATGTGTATGAAGCTACTTTATATGTAAAAAAGAGTGATATTCACCAAAATCTTGACATACACGGTTATAATACAAGAAGCCGAGGAGATTATCACTTGGTGAGTCACAATAGTAGCTTACTCAAACAAAAACCGTGTTATTTTGGTAGGAAACTCTACAACAAGCTACCGCAGTTTTTAAAGAGTCTTGAAAATATAGAAATTTCAAAAAAACAATTGAAAAAATATTTAGTTGATAAAGCTTTTTATAGTGTACAAGAGTTCCTTTCACATCAAAATTAAGCCTCACCCCAACTAATTGATATAGTAATTATGATAACTAGTGTATAAGATTGTATATTGTTAATCTGACGTGTCTTATACTCCTTAACTGGAGTCACCAAGACGTAATCTACAAAAAGAAGTTTACTGTCGTTAATGTTTTTCAATTTTGGCTGTTCATCTAGGATGAAAATTAGTAATTATTTATCTATCTATTTATTGTTATAACTTGGAATTAATTTCCAGGAGAAACTCATGATTGGTTGGAGTGCTTGCCTGATGGCATTATACTATGCATACTTTTCAATGGCCAAGGCTGCCAAAAGAAGTTACCAATATAGTGAAACGGAAGCCGCGTTATTTGGAATGGCTCAGCCACTGCTGTGGTGTCCGGCCATTTGCTGGATAATTTATGCTTGTCAAACAGGCCAAGCAGGTAATATTACATCGGATTAATAATATTCATTGGCAAAACACTATTGAAAATAGTTGAGAGATTATAAATCCTGCTAGAGGATGTAAATGTGTTACAGGGCCATATTTTCTTGTAAAACGGTAAAAATCCTCGGTTGTAACGACGGTTAGAAACATCTACTTTTAATGCTTCTAATCGTCATCTACAATGATTCTAATTGCCAGTACAGCTGAAGATGTGTGAAATTTTACACGAAACCAGTCCCTTTGATTCATTTTGTTATCGAGTAGAGTTCGCAACCCTTCAGTCTCAATTGAAAGTAAACCCAGATTTACCGTAAGAGATGAGTTGAGAAAATATTTTATTTCTGAAACAGGTGCAGTTTCTTGGCAAGATCACATGAACAGAATAAACAAATATGTTTATCTGAACAAGTTTGCAGTGTTCCTTTCAATAAAGAAAATCAATAGAAATCTGATTATTCAATATCTTGCTATCATACACCTTCATAATAACGTATTGTTATGGGTTCTATGTCTAAAATAACGCTGGCAACACTTAAATTTATCACTTGCACTTTATTAACACAAATAATTCACAACTCACACTGTTCAGTAATTTCTTACAGAAAAATAAGCAATTGAAAACAGATAAAACGATATTGTTCAACTGATAATGAGTTTTCAATAAACTGAACAAAAATCAATCACTAAATGTCAAAAGGCCGATCTAATATTAAAACAATAACTGTACAATAAACTGTCCAATAATATTCGAAAAGAATCGTCGAGGAAGAGCAATTAACTCACGTAGCACAAGTCCGTAATATAGTAATAGGTAAACGAATTATCACTATAGAATTGTCAAGATAATTATCACTACAGACAACGAAAGTTCCTTAGATGGTTTGCAATAGCGCCAACGGGATTGCACTGTCTGTATTAACGGGAACTGTCACTACTGCCACTTATCAACGTAGAACAACAACTGAACTACTTAACTGTCACACTTGTTTGTCACATCAAATTTCAAACAAGACTGAACCGATTTACAAAAGTCCACCTCTATTTATATACTTTTTCATAATTGAGATATCTCTAGATTTCTCTACCAACTTCTACCGATTTCTAAAATAAACAATCAAGGAAACTCGAACTTTCCACGATATTCGATAAGACTCCATTAATCTCTAATCAAACAACTAGAACATTCTACAAATTACGAAGTAAACACCATAAAAGTGTCAAAAGCAGAGTAATTGATTGCTTGGAAGTAAACATTTACATAGCAGATAACACCGAGAACCTCTGTCTTTCTTTCTTTCTTTCTCACTATTTTCATTCTCATATTTGCTACAGTATTTTAAATGTTTATTTGTGAGTTTGTAAATTTTTAAAGTGATGGATTGAAAATAAATAAATTGTGGAGAGGTTCCAAAACATTAACACAGAGTTACTACGCGGTGTGGGTTAAGTGGAAGAGGGGGTACTTTTATGCCTCCACTTATGTTAATTATAAAGTGCTTCTTTAAAACTCAATTATCTATCTATCTATCAATTTCTAATAACATATCGACTTACAATAGTCAATGTGGAGTGGCCGTAGCCGAGTGGGTTAAGTGCTGGTTTGCTAGCCCAAAGGTCCCGGGTTCGATCCCAGTTCTGACCGAAAGTTTTTACCTCGGGCCACTCCCGTGTTTCGGAGGACACGTTAAGCTGTCGGTCCCGGCTGTCTAAAAAACAGTCGTTAAGTCACGTCAGAGGCTCTGAACTTATTCAGGTGCGACCTGATAACTCTGACACCAGACCTGAGCCAGCCAGGTCACACGATATTATTATTATTATTATAATAGTCAATGTAATTGGAAATCAATCATTTCGGAACAAATAAGTAGTTACAGTACTAAACGTACGTTTATTTGTAAACCGTGCCACATCAGATCACCTTGTGTTTTCTCTTACCATGTTTACTATAAATTTATTAAAAAATGTAATATGTTAATATTTATGTAATGTAGCCTATAGTGAAATTTCTGTTGAATTCTGGGTTATATTATCATGATACTAGGTTCATTGCTTTTCTTGTTATATGTCAACCATTTACCTAAAGAATTAATTAGTGGTAGAGCCCTCTTATTTGCAGATGATACATCACTCATTTTCAGCAATTCCATTCTAGATAATTTAGAAATAAGTACCCATATAGGTGTGCAGTCCATTGTCCAATTCTTAAATCAGTTGAAATTAACAATAAATAGTAAAAAATGCCAATACCTTCAATTCAAAAACAAACATAATTCAAATGAAGATAGGGCTATAAACGTGTTTGTAAATGAAAATCAACTAGACCAGGAAGAAAACATTGCATTTCTAGGAGTTTTGTTGGATAGAAGATTGACCTGGGCACCATACATTGAGAAAATATGTAGTAAAATTTCATCTGGGGTATTTGTCCTGCGACAGCTTGCTAGATTGAATGACAAAAAGTTACTTTTTACAGCTTACCATGGGCTCTTACTGTCACATATTAGGTATGCTATCTTAGTATGGGGTAATTCATCAAAACAAAATCTTGATAGGGTGTTTAAGATCCAAAAGAAAGCAGTTAGGTGTATAGAAAAAGTAAATAGATTGGATTCATGTAGGCCGTTGTTCAAGAGACTTGGTCTCCTAACTGTACCCTGCTTATATGTGTATGAAGCTACTTTATATGTAAAAACGAATGATATTAACCAAAATCTTGACGTACATGATTATAATACAAGAAGCCGAGGAGATCATCACTTGGTGAGTCACAATAGTAGCTTATTCAAACAAAAGCCTAGTTATATTGGTAGGAAATTCTACAATAAGCTACCGCAGTTTTTAAAGAGTCTTGAAAATATAGAAATATTTAAAAAACAATTGAAAAAATATTTAGTTGATAAAGCTTTTTATAGTGTAGAAGAGTTCCTTTCACATCAAAATTAAGCCTCACCTCAACTAATTGATATAGTAACTAATTATGGTATCTAGTGTATATGACTAATGTTAATCTGACTTGTCTTATACTCCTTAACTGGAGTCTCCAGGACGTAATCTACAAAAAAATAAATAAAAAAAATAACTATTAATGAATAAAATGGTTGGATGGTTCGGAAGCTGGAAATCCATCATTGTAGCATCAATTACCTCATTACCCTCGCACAAGTATGATACTCATTTGGGCATCATCAGCATAAAAAATACTTATAATTATTATTCTGAGCTCCACCCTTTTGAGCCGTATCTCAACGACTTGGCAGTTTTTTACGCTTGTCTATTGTTTCCTGAATTCAATCGCCCTAAACGTCAGTTTTTTTAATTAACGTAGGCTAAAGATTTTTTTAAATTTCACAACTAGTGCAGTATTTTCATTTAAATTGTTCAAAGTTGTAACAAAGTGATACCTCACAAGTTAGTTTGAAGTGACTGACAATTGAATAAACTAACAAATATACATAAACAGAATTTATTAATTTCGAATTCCTTTAATTGCTATTACTTTATACTGAAGACTTCCGCAATGGCGGATATTGACAACAGCATTGAAAAGCTCATGGGAATCGATGAATGCTACTGTACAAAAATATCAGTCACCACCGGGAATCGAACCACGGACCTCTCAATTGCCGGTTGAGCGCCTTAACCACTAGACCATGGAGGCCTTTCTGCACAGGAGCATTCATTTTCAACTTGGCCATATCGGCTCGTATCTCACAAGTTAGTTTGAAGTGACTGACCCATGAGCTTTTCAATGCTGTTGTCAATATCCGCCATTGCGGAAGTCTTCAGTATAAAGTAATAGCAATTAAAGGAATTCGAAATTAATAAAGTGATACCTATTTACGTACAAAAGTGTTTCATTCACAAAATGCAAAAATTAGTGATAAATCATTCATTGTGAATTTATTGTACCATAACTTTGTAACTGGTTCTAGAACAAATTCGTATAAAGCTATAATTTTACGAAACGTGAATATAATTTTTCAGGTGTGGTGAGCAAAATGCTAGAATGGAAAGGATTCGTGATATTCAGTCGACTGTCTTATCCATTCTATTTGGTTCAGATTATGATTATATTTTGGAGTGTGACTGATGTTAAAGCGCCTCAGCAACGTTCACTGTTCTACTTTGTAAGTGTTACTCAAAAACTTTACACTTATCCTTAAGTTTTAAAAATCCAACAAGTTCATCTTTTAACAGGCTACTATGAGGAATAGTCGTATTTTTATTATTTATCGCTCATTTATGATAACCTGCTCCTGTTTTTTTATTATTACTTGCAAATTGCTGTCAAAAGAGCAGTGATGTTTCACAAGAATAATATTGTAGGTTTTGAACAGTTATGGCAACATACCATACTTTGTTGGAGGAAATGCTAGAATACAATATTTGAAGAGTACAGTATTTGAAATAAATTTTTTTCGGAGGATGAAGCCAACCTAGGTCTAAGACCTGTGCGTGGGTAATGAATTGGATGATGGTGATTGATGAGTTGGACCTACAGTTTTAGGTGGGTTCCCAACCACCGGCAAGTGATTTTTATAGCAGAGAACAGAGTCTTTTTTGCTGGCCAATGCAATCGGTCACCCTTACAAAGAGCGCCCAGGAGTTAAATTAAAATAAATATCATGGGGTTAATACATTATTAATTAACATATTAATACATTATTGTAGTTTACAATAAAACATGATGGATAGATTAGTATAACTTATTTTTGTTTCTGTTTATTATTATGGTAATTTAATTATTGTACTTTATTGTATATTATATCACTTTATAATAAATAATTTGGATAATTTAGCCAAGGCATAATGCTATATAAGTTGTCGAATTAAACGGTTATAATTTTCTTATTTCTTTTTAAAGAATCTATGCTGTTCTATAGTTTATTGCTTCGTTTTTATAGTGAACTTATACAAAAAAATGAGAACCTGAGTGTCAGAACTATAAGATTATTTCATAAGTTTTTAATTTTCAAAAATATTTTATTCTGATTCTCAGATTGATCTCAATGAGTTCGCCGGACTGATAGTTTTATCGACAATTTTTTCTTTGTTCTTCCTTCTGCCCTTGAAGGATTTATTCAACTCAGTTAAAGGAGTCAATGGTATGTTTTCTAGCATTAAAAATATTGGAATACAAAAGCTATAACATATATCTAATTTTCTATTACAATAAAATTGCATACTAACATATTGATATACAGTGGCGTAGCCAGGATTAGATTTCGGGGGGGGCTCACCAAGGGGGGTGGTGGGCAGTGGCTTAGCCAGGATCAAATTTCGGGGGGGGGGGGGCTCACCAAGTCTGGGGTATAGGAGGGTCCGGATATTTTTTTTTAATTTAGTGGTGTGAAAAGCTAATCTAGACAACTTGTTAGGCTCTAAAGTTCAAAAGAAAGTTTTGAAAAATTACTACCCAAGAACCTAGGTGGCCAGGTTTGAAATGATAAAGTTTGATATACCGATCTGTGACTATTTTGAGTTAAAACCCTTGAATTGGAACTAATCATACTTAACTTATATACTGAATCTCAAAATTAATACTAATTATTATAAGTTTCATATAATTTATGTCATTAGCCTAAAACGCACCCAACCCAAACAAAGTTCATGAAATCGGAATTTTTTTTATCATAGCACACTGATTTTACACGCTTGCATAGAACTTGCATTTATTTGTGTGTTTTCATTTATAAAAGTCCCGATTTTATGAACTTTGGGTGCGTTCAGGCTAGTGGGTTATACTGAATTTTAACTTCAAAACTAAATTTTCTACAAGATGAGTTTATTCAAAAAGGTGATTTATTAATAATTAACAAAGTTAATCCACTTCAAACTTGAGAATTGCATTTTATTTAATGTAATAAATAAATAATTATGTTAGTCACAGTTTTCTAACATGTTTTATTCGATTTCGTAGCTCATTTTAAATCAAAATTATCCATTTGAGCACCTAACAAGTTTCTATATGAGTAAATATTGAGGAAAAATTTGAAAAATGCATTAATCTGACTATAACTGTAGCTATATTCCATTACACAAACAGGGTTTCTGTAATCTGTTCGTTATAATACAACAAAACAGAAAGAACCCTTCGACTTTAATAAGTCCTTATCTATTAGTTATTTGAGAATTTTTTATTTCTGAAATTTCGGGGGGGGCCCGGGCCCCATGGGCCCCCCCCTGGCTACGCCACTGTTGATATAACATACATAACATATATAACATACTATATTATTGATATAACATGCATACAACATCAGTACACCTTTCTACATTTAAGCTGCAGGATAATATTTTGTGATAACTTATACATAATTTCATTCATCAGGTATGCCATGGCCGAACTATATATCCATGGCTGTGCGAATCAGGTTATTTATTTAACTTCCTGGATTTCTTGTTCCATGACGAACTGCGTTGTTAATATTAACTTTTCATGTGAAATTTAACGACTTGCAGTCAAATATTTGTTAAGAATAAGTATAACTCACTTAATCTGTAGGCCGAGCGCTTTCGAATCTTTGAGATCCATCTTCAGAGGCCCTGTGATTCTCGTAGATTCTCACAGATGCCTCTGAAGATGGATCTCAAAGATTCGAAAGCGCTCGGCCTACAGATTAAGTGAGTTATACTTATTCTAAACAAATATTTGACTGCAAGTCGTTAAATTTCACATGAAAAGTTAATATTTATTTAACATTCTCATTTAATTTTCATTCTTGAAACAAAATCGAACACAAATTAAGTCAATTCAATTTACTATCTCAAAATTGATACCATTTTCTCTCATTTCAGAATTTTATTACTGTGCAATGACTGTAATATTTGAATATTCATAATTTAAGATATTCCTATGTATTTACTTCATATTTTTGATCAAACAAACTGAAGTTTCCGATTCAAGTCGGCCGTTTTGCATTTGTCTGTTTGTAACGTATTGTCGGCTAAACGTTAATTGACAAGGTTACTTGTATTAAATTTAAAATTTTCTCAATTTGAAGTGAATACTTTATTTTAAACTTTTAAGTGCGTATTTGATTTTTGATTGTCATTTCATTTTGATTATCGGTATCTTTTTGAATTTTTTTATAACGAAGACGATATACTGTAAAGAACTACTGTAGTTTTCATATAACTTGGCAGCAGTTAGGTTCAGATCTAGTAAGCCCTCCCATCTTCTACACGCTGCCAAGTTATATGAATACTACAGTACTCTTTTAGATGGTTACCTAACCCCCCCCCCTCCCGAAATATTATGATAATCACTATTATAAAATCAAACATGCTGTAGAATAGTGTTTGACGAATTGGAGCAATGTGATGAATAGTGACTTTTCACAGCCTGTGTTAACTTTTGCGCTGGTAACTATCATCGAGTATTGGATGCACCACTGTGCAAGCACCCTTATTCTTGTGCGTAAAGTTAGGTTAGATTAGGTCTATTGTTCACAGAACTATACTAGTGCATTTAATGTACCGTACTAAATTGCTAAATAGGAGATGCTGTATTTGATCAACAAAAGTAATCCAGTAACTAATATTCATTGCTCACTTGACAATATTCAGTGCTTCAATGACTTGATGTTACAAGCTTTATTATCACTTACCCGGTGCTTCGGAACCCACCTAAAATAGTAGGTCCACCATGTTCCCCGTAACATGGCACAAACGGCGAGGTGGAACTACCCGTAAGGGTCTCCCCACCATTAAAAGCCATACGCTTATTATTATTATTATTATTATTATTATTATTATTATTGCTCACTTGCTACATTGAAAGTGAAACCCTCTTAAAGCTTGACAACTGCCATCTTTAGCTTAACTAAACATAAAGCTTCAGAACTGCCTTCTTTAGCTTAACTAAACATTAAGCTGAAGACGGCTTTGGGCCGTGGCTAGAGGCAAATACTGAGATTACTCGAAGAAATATTATGCATCAAATAAATCTGATTTATAGTTTTTGTCAAATACGAAAAATGATTCGAATTTTTAATATTTCTTTGATTTGTTATTGATTTTCCAGTTTACCAGTGCCTAACCACGGTAATTCTCATTTTCAGTTGCCAAATGTGTAAAAATAGTTGAAGATTTTCAAGCAGAAGAGAAAAATAACAATTCCTGTTCAGAAGGAGAAGAAGAAATACAAGCCAAAGTCGGTGGAAAATGTTCATTAAAAGTAAAGGACCAAACAGAACGGTTCGATTTCACAAACATTATTGAAAATGCTATGCCAAAAAATGAAAATTTCAAGTTTTAATTCATCCAAGACTGTTTTTATAGCTCTTTTTTAAAATTTTAATATTTTTTACTTCATAAAATGTAAGTTCTGTTGTTTTTCTACATTTCTTTTCGAATGCGCAGAACGATATCCAAGTAAATGCAAAAAGTAGTTACCAGAACTTGAGATTATTTTTATATCATATTGTGGATGACAGTGTAGTTAATTTACATATATTTAATAATAAATAATTATTTATTCAACATGTAATAAAAAGTTCAATTAGTAAGTAAAATAATATGATTTTCTAAACCATTGAATACGCTTGATATTTACTGCCTTTTATTACCTGATATTTCAATAGCAACACAAGCACAAAATTGAACCATTTTATAAGCTCATTATTTTCACACTAAAGATCATGTTTAATTAGAATAAAAATCTTATGGTCTTTTTCCATCTTTTGTATCTTTTCCAGTCTCTTTTTATGATTCAAGTAAACTGTATCTAGACTTAAATTATTGTAAATTCGTAATTAAAAGTTCATCTTATATATGCTTGCGGCCAATTGCACGAAAGAAAATTAAATTCAACCACCGTAGGATGACGTCATCTTACGGAGCTCAATGGGGAAGTCGTTGCACTGGTTCCGTCAAATGACGTCATCTTACGGTGGTCAAATTTAATCTTATTTCGTGCAACTGGCCGTTGGTCTTCTAAATCAAACTTTGCTTTCCTTTTTTAAAGCTGTGCGCAGGGTTTTTGGTCATAATTTTTTTTCGAAGTTCATTGAATTGGATATTATTAAGGTATTAAAATGTTAACTATTGCCATGATAAATTATTTTTTTCATCAAATATTTTATGGAATATGGGAGTTCAAAGGTGAAATTTTTCAGTTTTTGGGGGGCAATTGAACTCATCTACAAGTTATTTTAAACAATTTTTTTTTTTTTTTTTTTTGACGAATACTATTGCTATCTAGTCTCAAGACTAATGAGCAAATTTGTTCTATCCTAACTTACTAGATCTAATTTAATACAGTGAAATTCTCATTAGAATTTCTAACTGGGTTTAAGAATAATTTATGTACACATGATAACTGCACTACAAGCTAGATTTCACTCAACATTGCTCTGCTTTTGAACTGAAACACTTGAAAAAAGCACTACACTAGTTCAAATGGTTTCCTCCTTTTGAGCCTCCGCACCAATCCTCCGTTGTCTAGCAGCTGGATTGCTTCGACGTTGTTGTGCTGGTGGAGCCGTGTTTCGTGGTTCTCTGCAAACCTCTGGATCTCTCTGGTTACCAGGTCGACTCCCAGGTCTCTGTGGAGGTCGTTATTCCTGACATACCAAGGTGCATTGACGATGTTTCTCAGCACCTTGTTCTGGAACCGCTGTATGATGTTGATGTTGGTTTGTTTGGTACACCCCCATAGTTGTATACCATACGTCCATACAGGTTTGAATATTTGCTTGTAAAGCAGAACTTTGTTGGGTATTGAAAGTGTAGAGTTCCTTCCAATTAGCCAGTAGTAAGTCTTATACTTCAAACCAAGTTCTTCTCTCTTCTTTTTAACATGCTCCTTCCAGCGAAGCTTAGCATCTAAAGTCATACCTAGGTATTTTGCATTATTAGCATATGGTATGACTTTGTTATTTATATTTATTGGCAGGTAATCAATTCTCCTGTTAGTAAAATTTACGTGTACTGATTTAGCCTCATTGAGCTTCATCCGCCATTTTTTGGTCCAATCTTGAATTTTTGTGATAGATCTCTGTAATTTAGCGGTTGCTTCATGAGCATTGCTGTCTACTGCCAATATTGCCGTATCATCTGCAAATGTTGCTGTGGTGTTATCTTCAAGGCATGGAATATCACTAGTGAATAAAAGGTAGAGTACTGGCCCTAATACACTACCTTGAGGAACTCCTGCTTTAATCTCCTTCAGATCAGAATACGCATCTTCCTGTTTGACTCTAAAGTATCTTCCTGTCAAATAGGATTGCAATATATCTGTAAACTGGTGAGGAAGTTGTCTTTTCAATTTCTGAAGAAGCCCTTTATGCCATACTCTATCAAAAGCTTGCCCTATATCCAAAAAAGCAGCAGAGCAAACTTTTTTCTCTTCTAGACACTTCTCTATTATGTTGACTATTCTATGTACCTGGTCGATAGTAGAATGTTTTTCTCTAAAACCGAATTGATGATTTGGAATTAGGTGATTTCTTTCTATTATTGGCTTCAGTCTATTCAGTAATATCCTTTCGAACAGCTTAGACAACACAGGCAATAATGAGATTGGCCTATAGGATGATACTTCATGTGGCTGTTTCCCAGGCTTGAGTACGGTATCATTATTACTTCGGCTACTTTCCACATTCCTGGTACATACTTCAATCTGAAACAAGCATTCATAATGTGCGTCAGCTTGTTTAATGCATTTCTTGGCAAATGTTTCAAGACTAATCCTGTTATGAGATCAAATCCTGGAGTTTTTTTATTGTTGATATTTTTTATTTCCTTTTTAATTTCTTCCATCGTGACATGCCTGAGTTCTTGACTATACTGTATAATAATTTCTTCTACTTCTTCGTTTTCCTCTTCATCTTCATCGTGAGGCTGAAATACATTGACAAGATGTTCTGAAAATGTTTGTGCCTTTTCTCCATTATTTCGAGCCCATTGACCATTCTGTTTTCGGAGTGGAGCTGCTTGTTGAATAGGTTTCTTCATTTTCTTGGTTGCCTTCCAGAGGGAGTAGTCAGTGCTGCCTTCTCCTGTCAAGTTCCTTAAATAAGTACTGATTGATTCACTCTTGATAATCTGAATCTCTCTTCTGAGTTGCTGTGTGAGATTATTCAAAAGCGTTTTATCTTGAGGAGACCGTGATTGTTGCCATTTTCTCCTAGCCCTTCTTTTCTCTACTATCAGCTCTCTTATTTCTGTGGGGTAATTGTTTCCTACTGTTCTTCTTCTTATCTGAGGAGTATTCCACCAAGCTGCCTGCTGCACATCAATAACGAATTTCTCCAACTCCTCATCGACCTGCTCTTCGCTTCCTAGTGGGACATTCAACTCTATTTTTTCCTCCAGCATCTGCTTGAAGCCTTCCCAGTCTGTATGACTATTGACAAGTGTGAGGTACATACTTTGCTTTTGTAATACAGTATCACTCAACTTCAAAAGTATTGGTGAGTGGTCAGAGTTGAGATCAAAACTCTCTTCAATCTGAAGGTAGTTCACTGCTATATTTTTTATAAGGAAAAAATCTATGAGATCTGGAATCTTAGTTGTGTCAGTAGGCCAGTAAGTTGGCTTGCCAGTTGAAAGAACCTCGCATCTTCTTTCATTTAATGCTTTATAGAGCTCTGTACCCTTGGGATTTGTCAAACGTGAACCCCAGTGCACATGCTTAGCATTAAAGTCTCCTCCAACAATAAATCTTGTTCCTAACATATTAAATAAATTCATAAATTCTTCTTTTCTTATGGAATACCTAGGTGGACAGTAGATAGCTGCAACTATGAACTGATAATTTATCGCTTGTACAGCTACACTTGTTAGTTGTATCCTTTCAGTTTCATATTTGACTTCTTCATGATGTTGTATATTATCTTTTATAATAATTGCACTTCCACCTCGTGCAACATTACTAGGGTGCATAGCGTGGTAAGTCTTATACCCTTTAAATCTTAAATAAGAATGTTTTGTGAAGTGTGTTTCAGAGATAAGGCAGATATCTATATTTTCTATGTTTAGAACTGCTTCCAACTCCTGTTGTCGCTGTAGCAGCCCATTTGCATTCCATTCTATTATATTCAAACTGTTCATTATTTAAGTTTCAACTGTCTACTATTTTCTAGTTTCAAAAATCGTGTCTGAAGAGATGAAATGATTTTTTCTTGATTTTCCAGTTTTCTTAATATTAGCTGGAGAATTTCATTGATGCCTTCTTCTTCCTTTTCCTGCTGCCCTGAACTTGTGCTATTCTTATTAGAGACAACCTGTGCAAAAGATAATCTTTTAACTGGTTTCTCATTAATAACTGGTTTTTGAGAATATGTTGTGTTGTTTGATGACGTATTTCGGCTCAATACAGTTTTATTTGAGTTGGTTTTATTCTTTTGTGCTCCATTTCTTATTTTTTGCAATTCAATTGCGACTGTACACCCACGATAGCTTGCTGGATGTGCTTCTCCACAATGAATACATTTTGGCAAAGCATCACTAGGCTTTGCACAATCCTTTGTCGGATGTTTACCTGCACACTTCACACATCTCGGCTCCTTGATTTTAAACAATTGATAATTTTTTTATAACTGAAAGACTCCTTGGGGAAAAGAAGGACACATTTTTTATTTCAATTCAACAATTGGTTTTTTCATAATTTTTTTAAAACTGAAATTTTTTGCATGTTTTAAAAAAATTATTTTGAGAAAACTAATTGTTTGATCGGAATGAAAAATATGTCATTTTATTCCTCAATGTGTCTTTCATTTTAAAAAAAATTATCAAAAGTTTAAAATAACTTGTTTTTGAACTCCCTTTATTTCACTTTATTTGAACTCCCATATTTCATAAAATATTTGATGAAACAAATAATTCATTATGGCAATAATCAACATTTCAATAGCATAATAATATCCAATACAATAAACTTTGAAAAAAAATGTTGACCAAAAACTCTGCGCACAGCCTTAAAGGAATCAGATGCCTGGGATGTCTATTAAAGTGGGATTGTTATTGAAACAATTTTACTCTAACCTCCACTTCTACCACCAATAGATGTTCAAACTCTCAGGATAAATCTACTGCCAATTTCCCGGTGGTTAAACTGTACGTCCAACTCATCCAACTCACGCACTGGTCTCAGACCTATGTGAAAAAACTTCCATGAGAACCCTATATAAAATTGCTACTGAATTAAACACGTTACTATAACATTGAGAACTTTTAATGATGGCTGATATGAAAATAAATAAATAAAAAAATTATAAGTGATGGCTGATATGGAGAGAACAGGAGCAACTGAGGAAGACAGAGGGAATCGAGAGAGTTTAACATTGAATTTTAATTTCACACAGGATTAGTCTATACGCCATCTAGCCCCATTCATCCCATCCACGTTTTATATCATTTTCTACGTAGTTATATTTTTTTTCTGTCGCATAAAAGTAGTGCTGATAATATGCATAAAATCATTGTATGGTATTATATTTTCAAATATATTCGAAATTTGGAGTCAATAATAGTATGCTTCAAGATGAATTCCATTCAAATTGGTAATGAATGTAGAAAGCCGCGTCTCCACCAACCGAACATGCTCGGCGAACAGTGTTCGCTGGAATCAGCCGATGTCGCAGAACATTTTTTGGAGTTGGTTTGGTGTGGACGCCTTCTCGAACATTATGATCAGTGTGGTGGGGTTAGTGGCGGGAACCTGTTGTTGGTCGTCACTGTTCGCTCACAGACCGAACATTTTAATTGGACTCACGAACATTTTCGGTGACCCATATGTTTAATATTTTCCCGTTTTTAGTATTCGCCAACAATGTTTGGCAGACATGTTCGGTTGGTGGAGACGCGGCTTTAGGTTTCACACATACAATAAAAACCAAATTGATTAAAATGTTATTTATTAGTTCTCAACGAGCTCCGCACGTATAATAGGTAACAACAAAACTCACAAACTCTTATTCTACAAAAGCTAAAAATAAATTAATTACAAAATAAAAATAATTATTAACTGACAATATTTAATATGACAACGTATTTTATAGTGGGTGTGAACTATAACATAATGATTTATATCTAATTGAGCCCAAAGGCAATCGTTTTCAAGGTAGTATTGAGTATTTGCGTTATTACAATGTTATGGAAGCTTTTTAAATAATTTTAAAATTATTACGGCTTAATCACTAAAATAATGTCTATTAATAACTGAAAAAACTTTCATTGATATATTTTATGAATAAATATCAATATAAGTTGATAAATCAGTAAAGTTGATGCGAAATTTTTGAAATTTTACCAAAGAAAATAACTTTTTATCTACGACTAAATTATAGAGTAGTAATCAGAGGTTAGAAAGTAAAGCCATAACAGCTAACTATACTCGTGCCTGATCAAAGAATTTCATAATGAAACTATTATACAACTGCCGTCAATTTTCAGTAAAAGCTCTAAACCAATGGGAATCCAGCATTCGTCCGGATCTTCAGTACTATGATGAGTATTATACATACATCACATCAGCTGATTTAAACATTTCGAAATCAAATACCGTTTTTAAAATTTTAGTTCTATGCTGATCATTAACAATAAGCATTCTAGGTTATGATAGTTTGAGTAAGTTATACAAACGGAAGATGTACATTTTTAAAGTCTATATAATGGTAGACGTAGAAATAATAGTGGGTGAAACGATTGTATTAAGCCAAGTAGTAAGATGTTTAGAATACTTGCTTTGCTCGTGTTTTAACTTACATCTCACTTGTGGCTTAAAGGCGGCCATAATACAATCGTTGAATAAACTACTATCTCAGCACTCGGAAGGTGTTTAGATATTTTACAGTAGATTGAAAATATCCAGTAGCATTTATTTTAATATGGCTTGAACTACGTTAAGATCTCGTTATCATCTCTTCAGCATTGAAAATTATTTGATGAGTATTTGCAAATATTTGCTTACAGCATCAATGAGACGTAATACTTTATCATGTTTAACTTGAGCTTGGAAAATAGCACCAAACAATTTCAATCAAGCTATTTAATTTTTTAAGTTGCATTACAAGTAACATAAATATTCAAGTCAAGTCATATTTGAGCACTAAATTCAGTATTTCAATTCCGCATACATCAACAGCTAAAGTTATAAATTTTCACACCGATACAACAGAGTATCTCTCTTCGTGGGGGGGGGGGGGTCTAAAGTAAACTTAACCTAAAAATGAAGGAAAGTTTTGGTGCCTTTCAAATACAATAGAATAGAAATTATTCTATTCTATTCAAGTTGTTCATTTTATTGAACTGACTGACAATATCTTTGTAATTAATTATTAATACTTGGTTATTTGAACTTTTCTGGATGATCTACCTGACATCTAGATTATTTAGTGTATTGTAACCAGTTTTAAATCGAGAATTTATTTATTTTTTATAAAATAATGTCATTTGCATTCATTTTAAACAATATCTTGATTAAGCCGTAGTGACTGAATACCGTTTTATTATTACTAAAGAAAAAATAATGAATTAACACGTTTCTTAGTTTCAACTACTTCTAAGTAATTATTGACTGAGAGCAAAACAATCAGTAATTGACCAAAACAAGGCAGGTTGCACACTTTCCAAACTATCTTATAAAAGATTGAAAATGAAATGTGTGCTACATAATTTGCACAATGTATTCAATCTTCACTACTTCAACAATCAATAAGATAATCTGAAATCATTGTGATTGACAAGTATACCTTCTTAACAAAAGTCCTAATACAGAATACAACTCTAATTTCAGAACACAAAAGTATAAATTTTAACAAATTTTCGTGGAGATACACCTTATATGAAACAAGAAAGATCAGTACCGTATAGAATAGTAATAACAAAATTTAGAAAATATTGACTAGTCTCAAATTTAATCTTAACTCAAGTTAACAGAGTCATTTAACCTACTAATAGATGACACAAACATCAATGAGTGCATTAATTTCAAATTAATATTTTCCTTCAACATCACATTTGCTTATTTCATGCACGACTATGTCCAAAGAAAAATGATCTTGTTTTGAGCATAATATTAATTATTTATATTGCTAATAGCTTTTTTCCAATAGATAATGAATTGCTATTATGAATTATCACTACAACAATGACACTAATTTTTGTCATACTTATACTAACATTTATTTTAAATTTTCATGTGTAAAAACATTATTGTGCTTTGTACTATTGGGCATTTAAGAAATACCTTCAAGGTGAACAAATATAAGTAGCCTAATATTGATGAAACGAGATATACAAAATATAGTGAGATTGTTAATAGAATATACAGTATATTTGAATAAGTTTTATATGAATTGGTAATGGGAAAAAGCGTGAGGAAGAAGCGAACCAGTGTGACTAGTAGCCTACCTAAAAAAAGACTGAATTGAAACATTCAAAACATACAAATGATAAGATTACCAAAAAAAGTTCATCCCGATTCGAAACTAGCAATTTTTGTATATTATACTAATTTGTGAACGTTTCTAAAACAATGTAAGCCATTATCTGTTTTAGAACTCGATAAAGTAGGATATTCGTTTATGAAATATTGTACTGTCAACTTCTAATGATTTTTCTTCATTCTCAAGTTAGGATTTATTATTCGGATTGTTTCCGGTCCGAGTCAGTTCAGGTTACAAGGTTGTATAATATCAATTTTTTAATAAGAACATGATATAGTGTTTCAAAAATGACGCAACCCTGAGATCAAATAGCGGAAGTCATGCATGGGGTTTCAGCAGTCGGTCACAAGGTCATGCAAGGTCACAGCAGTCGTTTCATTAAATTGATTCAGATCTATTTTTTCGAGATTTTTGCTATTCTTGAGATCCTTAGAACTTATCCTGTCTGATGTTTTCCTATAGGGCTCTTTGAATTACGAAGTTGATAACGTAATTCTTATACAAAATTGACTTGAAACACAAACGACATTCAAAAGATTATTTAAAGTGAAGTAATAAAGAAATTTTGAAAGAAGTTGCTGAAAATGTGTTGAAATTATATTAGATGATTATTAGTTCAAATCTATTTTAAAGTTGCAGAGCATCAAATCCAACATATAACTTCCTAACATTAGTACAAGATTGAATTTTAATCATAAGTATGTCATATATTATACCCCATGTGTTGCATCATATAACACTCTATATATAATAGGATTCTTGAATTTTGGTTTCAATCACAATCTAGAATGTGACTATGCCAGTAACGTCAATGTCGTTTCTATACTATTTTTAGGTTAATAGGGTTAAATAGATATGTGTTCAACAATAGTTGGAAGCAAAAGACTCAAACTACTTGCGTAACGAAAAAAGACCTCTTCTAGAAACTCATCAACGGTCGAAAGACTGCACAACTACGCAAAAATACAACATAATTAGGTTAAAAGAGACCAGAAAAAACATCAATGTCGTTTCTATACAATTTTTAGGTTAATAGGGTTAAATAGATATGTGTTCAACAATAGTTGAAAGCGAAAGACTCAAACTACTTGCGTAACAAAAAAGGACCTCTTCTAGAAACTCATCAACAGTCGAAAGACTGCACAACTACGCAAAAATACAACATAATTAGGTTAAAAGAGACCAGAAAAAACATCCAACACAACAGAAAAACTTATAACTGAAGGAGTAAATGGTGAACCTATTGTTTAATCAAAATACTATTTCCATGTTATTATTTACTCTTGAAAGTTTTAAATCAGTTGTTAAAAGGTGTATTAATAAGAAGCAAGACTGTTTTATAAAAATTAAATAAATAGCATTCTTTTCAGCTAAAACAAGAAAACACTTTTCATCAAATCATTAAGATTGTAAATAAAAAGGAATCAATAATTTAAATGCAAGATGAAAACCGGAGTAGATAAACATAATAAAACTGAGCTGTTAAATGTATGAAAATAATTTTTAGAGGTTATTCCAACACCTAGCTGGAGGCACTAAAATTGTGGAGAAACTTAAATGTTCAACTAATTCAAGTACTGTAACTTATGAAATAATAAAATGCATTCTCAGTCAATGACAATCAAACACTTTCAAGCTTGGTGACATTTCATGAATAACGCAACTAGCGTGAGAACGACTTGTTTTCTAATGTCATAATTCCCAACTTGGAATATGTGTACTTCCTAGAGGTACACTAAAGAACAGTAATAAACTGTAATTTACAATTTTTTAGCACTTACAATAGAGGTAGAGCGTGGCATGCTCGGTCGGGAATACACAAGAAAAAAGTTGGGAACTGTTGATCTACCCATTGAGCATAAATTTGTTTAATCAGTATAAATAAATGGGGGTTTATTAGAAACCAAAATTATGTTGATTAACGTATACTCTAATAGAGAGCAATCATAAAATGTGCAAACTATATTTATTTGAACTCCTCGATCTAATATTTGCATCAGATTATTTTACATACATATAAATTTGAAGCTCACCTTTGCTGACCGGGCACATCATCTCCCAGCGTATTGTTTACACCAACCCTAAGATTACCCAATGAATAAATTCTTATGTTGTAATGGCAATTATTATTGTTCATAGGTCATTACAACATAAGTCTTTCGTTCATTTGGGTAATCCTAGGGTTGGTGTGACTAATTCGACCGGGAGACATAATGTGTCCGATCAGCAAATTTGTCCAGTGAGCTTCAAATGGAGATTACCTCAAAATCCGGTCACATGTTTGAAAGTTGATAAGATGCATGTGGAGAATTGTAAAATGTATTGAAATGCGGTGGTAGATAAGAAAAAATGTACCAAGGCATCAGACATCTAGATAGAATAACAAATTTGATAAACTTATGTAGTACAATGTGGCTTGAAAAAAAGCGTTGGTGATCATATTGCGGTATTGAACTAATGAGCCTGAATTGAATTAGAAGTAACGAAAGTATTCAAACCCTTTATTCAGTTGTATTCGTTACAATTGACAAGACCTTCCTCATTAATACTTCACATTGGTACAATAAAAAAGAACTGATTAGTCTAAATGCCTGTTTAGAAATGTAGAGTTGAAACCAGAAACTAATTATGATGTTGAAGATCCATCTTGTTTCCACAAATATATAATAAAAACTTGAAAAACACTTTCAAGTGGAAATTAACACACGTTAATGCTCATGAAGATGCTCAAAGTGAAACGGCCGTCACGCCATAATGTGAGTTAATTTCCACTTGAGTGTTTTTTTTTTAGTTTTTATTAGAATCTGTGATGTTTTCCATGACGAAATACTTAATATACAATCTAATATTAAAACTGACACTGTATTTCACTTTAAAAAAATGTTTTACTCACATATATTGGAGATGTTTGAGGAATGCATTCCACTTCTGAAAAGGCTGACGAAGCTTCTTTTCAGAAGTGGAATGCATTTCTCAAACATCTCCAATATATGTGAGTAAAACATTATTTAAAAGTGAAATACAGTGTCAGTTTTAATATTAGATTGTTTTATTAGAAACTAATTTTAATTGAAGTGGTTATAATAATAATAATAATAATAATATCGTGTGACCTGGCTGGCTCAGGTCTGGTGTCAGAGTTATCAGGCCTCACCTGAATAAGTGGTTATAGCAATCAATTCAGACTCATTCATTAGAATATTAGTGATGAGAAATGTTAATGAGTTAAATCAGACAAAACCTACTCCTGGCTAAGAATTTTTCAACAACGATTTTTAAGATTTTACTATAACTGAGAAAACTACCTTAACATATCACAGCACAGTAAAACTCTTCAATTACTAGTTAACTAAAAATTAATAAGACATTTTCTATAAAACATAACACAATAATTAGTCACCAATAACGTTAGGAAGAATTCAAAGGAAGTTTGTAGAACAAATCGTTCTGGTACCATTCAGGATTAGTGAGCGGATCAAGAAGTAGAAAGAAAAATATCAAGCCGACGACACTTAGACCCATAACTATTGTTCTGTGTGGCTCTTGAAGTGAAGTTAGTTCATTGAAGTCAGGAAACCCCATATGGTTGCAGAAAGCATGCGCGAGGAATGGAGCTACAAAATGACCGGTTCTCAGAAATAGGTAAGCTGAATATACTCCAAACACTGTTGTGTAGCAAAATTGGAAACCTGAAATACAGTGGAAACAAATAAATAAAATCATTTTAGCTCAGCTCATTGAAATAAATTTTTCAGATGACTGATGAGGTGGAACTAGCTACTCTCACCCGCTACTATATTTTTTTTTATTTCTAGATTACGTCTTGGAGACTCCAGTTAAGGAGTATAAGACAAGTCAGATCAACAATTATACACTAGATACCATAATTACTATATCAATTAGTTGAGGTGAGGCTTAATTTTGATGGAAAGGAACTCTTGTACACTATAAAAAGCTTCATCAACTAAATATTTTTTCAATTGTTTCTTAAATATTTCTATATTTTCAAGACTCTTTAAAAACTGCGGTAACTATCATTCACCCGCCCATTAAAGAGAAGAGTCTAGGCATAAATCTCTACTAGAATAAAACTATACTATCTTGGAGATCAAAGGAAACACACACAAAAGAAACTTCTTTTTAGATTTTTTTCGAGGAATAGACTAACTGAGACAAGTTTATTTATTTATTGATGACAGAAATACAATGAAACAAAGATGCAACAGGCTTTCGCCCAAACTGCTTAATTCTCAAATTTTCAACATTGGAGAATCCGACTGTTAGGCGAATTTTTCACAAGGAATGTGAAAAAATCAACATTTTAGAATAACAAGTCCAACTGAAGTCTATTTAGTTTACTGAAACGAATAATTGTAGATCATTTTTTTTTTTGAGGATGAAGCCCACATAGGTCTGAGACCTGTGCGTGGGTAATGAGTTGGATGATGGTGATTGATGAATTGGACCTACAGTTTTAGGTGGGTTCCGAACCACCGGGAAGTGATTTTACAGCAGAGAACAGTGTCTTTTTTGCTGGCCAATCTAATCGGTCACCGTTACGAACAGTACCTACGAGAACGCAGCTAAATGAGGCAAATAACGCATTCTCAATGAGGAGGATGGCAGTCCAAGGCTGCTGATAGAGACGAGTAGAGGAAAGTGGTAGAGAAGGACAAAGCCCACCCCGGGCTGTAGAGTCAAACGAGAGAGAGATTCAGATGGTTTTATTTGTGTAAATTTACAATGTACATGAATGATAAAAGTATTATTAATATTAGCAACTCTCAGATCTCATAGTTCAAGTAATAGTACAATGAACGGTTGAATAGTTTGAATAGAGAACATTTTAAATACAACAAATATCTGTGATGTTTTCCATAACGAAATACTTAATGAACAATTTAATATTAAAACTGACACTGTATTTCACTTTTAAATAATGTTTTACTCACATATATTGGAGATGCTTGAGGAATGCATTTCACTTCTGAAAAGAAGCTTCGTCAGCCTGACTACAGAAGTGAAATGCATTCCTCAAGCATCTCCAATATATGTGAGTAAAAAATTATTTAAAAGTGAAATACAGTGTCAGTTTTAATATTAGATTGTTCATTAAGTATTTCGTCATGGAAAACATCACAGACTAATTATTATTGATTTGGTCTGCCAAAATGAAAGTGTAATCATAGAGATAAGAATATTTAGTAATTGTATGGTAATGAAGATTTAATTCACACAATAACACAAAATGTGGAAAGATTCATTTGAGTCAACTGACTGCAGTAAAATAACGACTAATTTAACACTGTATTATGATGTCCTGAGAATGATTACATAGGATGGTTTCAACAGTTACTAATTCGGTCAGAAAGTATGCAGTCATTGGTAACTAAGTAAGTGAGTAAGTAAGTGCTACTATAGCACTCAATTTTCTGACAGAATTTTGAGGCCTTGTCTGTGCTACGATTACTGTCAATCACAAACATTTTAAAATAATACTCACACGATATGAGAAGAGCTCTCTCAAAATTAAGACCCGACTTCATTCTATCAGTCATGTGATGAAAATGAGCTGTAAAAAATTAAAATTAGAATAAACAGAGCTTTATCTATCCTGAAACGATGAGAAAGAACTCATGATACACTGTATTACACAGAAAATTCTTGTCATCTTACGATTTTGAATATATTATTATTAAATATCAAATTTGAAGATTGATAAACTAACAATACTATTAAATCATCTTGTTTAAAAATTCTGAATGTTTATATTTGATATTAATTAATACATTCCCCTGAAAAATAGCATGGTGTCTAGGAAGTTGCATGAACTAAATTCAAGACTTTTTCCAGACTTTTTTTAAGACTTAAAGTTAAAGTTTCTTTACGTGTTTTAAACGTTGCAACTCGTTATATGATTTCATAAGTCTGATTATTCGTTCAACTTAAAATTAATGCTCAGTTTCAATGCTTAAAATTGATTGTTTATGTACAATCAATAATTACTTACTGAACTGTACTAAAGATCATAGAGACCTGTACATATATAAAATAAAATACCAGGAAAAGAAAAACATCTTGTTGCATCATCTCACCCTTTATTAAGCCAAAAAGTAGAATGAGCAGGAAGGGCTTAGCAATACACATGACGAGGATACAGTATCTACTGTATAAATTCTGCAGTCTATCCAAAAAAAATCTACATACACTAAACTATTGACACTTTTCAACATAGATTTCATTCTACTACAACTGTTTTCGCTTGATTTCTTCATGCTTTTCTTTTCTCAGCAGCTATTTTTCCCTACTTAACTTAAAATTTCTAGGGTAATTACCGTCTTTTCCAGACATTATTTCATTTGTATGCAAATATGATGCTAGACACCCTGAATAATTGATAGAAGACTGCGCTTGGATGGTTGATAGAGCAGCTATGACTTTATGTTATCTTCGTATTTATTATAACTAACCGGGTTGGGGTTGTATGCTCACCTAAAATTTATAGTAGTTTCACCGTGCTTTCAACAACATGGCAAAATGTGACTACCAGCAAGCACCAACCAACCACTAAAAGAAAAATACGCTTATTTTTTCAACTGATGAAATTTCAGTTCAAGATAGAAAATATAATTGCATACATAGAATAGAATGGCTGCCTTTATTTGTTTTGCCTAGGAGGGCGAAGTTAGGGCGCAGCCGGCCCTCTCTTACACTTAACCCTCCAAAACAATACTAACTTACTAACTACAAAAGACATAAAGACATAGACATAGAGAAAACAGCGCCAAGAAATCTTCTCTATGTTCGAATCAATGATTTTTAACAGGATTGATTTATAAAAGAACAAAAACTGTAAACAATATCAAGAGCTCTAAAATTTATTTTTTAATTGAATCAGTAGAAAATACTGACTTCTTTGGCTAGAGGACATAACAATTGAATAAAAATAAATACAAGACAGCTCTAGGAAATATCTTGAAGAAGCTTTTGCAACTTACCAATGCCGAAAAATAGAGGACAAATAAAAATGGCTTTCGATGGAGATAAGCATTGCAGGAGAAGAGGAATCATGCAGGCTCTGAATGTAAATTCTTCCGACAATGGCGCTACTAAGTAGTTTCGCAGCCAATAGAGACTCTGCACATTGTTCACCCAGAACATTGGCTCTGAAAATTAGAAAATAAATATGGATACCATCACAGATTACCCAAACCTCGATTTAAAGCTTTCACTAGTTAAACGCCTACAGTTTCTTTCTATACCTACGCATGATAATTGGTTAATATGAAAGCTGTATTATTATTGTGATAGTTGAAACAGATTATGTGAAACAAAAGCTTGTGAGCAAAGACTTTTAAGACCATAAGTATTTTTTTATTTGAGGATGAAGCCCACATAGGTCTAAGACCTGTGCGTGGGTAATGAATTGGATGATGGTGATTGGACCTACAGTTTTAGGTGGGTTCCTAACCACCGGGAATTGATTTTTACAGCAGAGAGCAGAGTATTTTTTGCTGGCTAATTCAATTGGTCACCCTTACAAAGATGGCCCAGGAGTTTCGTAGCTTATCTCTGATTGAACAGATACCTGCTACGGCACAAACTTCCATTCATTACTATGTAACTGTCTTGAATTACTATGTAAGTATATATATTTTTTCTGGAACTGCAAAGCTTAGAGGAAAAACATTTACCATTCACAGGCACATATTCCTATAAGAGCTAAGAACTCTACTTCTACTGTACTACTGTAAATCTGAAATCATAGTGTTCCAAAATAATAACAGCGAAATGTCAGTATTTGCTCTCATTGGTTGAATAATTAAGTTCAAACTGATCTACTGCACTCTCCACACAAAACATCTCTAGGAGTTATGTTGGATAGACGATTGACCTGGACTCCATACATTGAGAAAATATGTAGTAAAATTTCATCTGGGGTATTTGTCCTGCGACAGCTCGCTAGATTGAATGACAAAAAGTTACTTTTTACAGCTTACCATGGGCTCTTACTGTCACATATTAGGTATGCTATCTTAGTATGGGGTAATTCATCAAAACAAAATCTTGATAGGGTGTTTAAGATCCAAAAGAAAGCGGTTAGGTGTATAGAAAGAGTAAATAGATTAGATTCATGTAGGCCGTTGTTCAAGAGACTTGGTCTCCTAACTGTAACCTGCTTATATGTGTATGAAGCTACTTTATATGTAAAAACGAATGATATTAACCAAAATCTTGATGTACATGATTATAATACAAGAAGCCGAGGAGATTATCACTTGGTGAGTCACAATAGTAGCCTATTCAAACAAAAACCTAGTTATATTGGTAGGAAATTCTACAACAAGCTACCGCAGTTTTTGAAGAGTCTTGAAGGTATGGAAATGTTTAAAAAACAATTGAAGAAATATTTAGTTGATGAAGCTTTTTATAGTGTACAAGAGTTCCTTTCACATCAAAATTAAGAGCCTCACCTCAACTAATTGAAGTAATTATGGTATCTAGTGTATAATATTGTTGATCTGACTTGTCTTATACTCCTTAACTGGAGTCTCCAAGACGTAATCTACACACACACACACACACACAAAATCTTAAACGACTTTCAGTTTTAAAGAATATTTTTCTAGAGTCAATAAAATAGATAAAAGTATAGTTCAATTATTTTTTCGATTACTTATTATATTTTTATTTAATAAAATAACTTAGTATTTGTTGATCCATGACGAACTGCGAATGGAATAGTTGATATTTTCACTGGACAAAACGCAGAACTATTCGGAATTAATAAGAAATTCGAATATTTCTTTCTTACTTAATGCATAACATTTTTTTAGGCGAATGTCCACCATGAGTGTCTGTATGATGCTATCAGTACCACCCAGACACTGATAATAGGCTCCAGCTCGAAAACATGTTATTCCTCAAGTTAGAAAGAAATATTTAAATTCCTTATTCATTTCAAATAGTTCTGCATGTCATCTAAATGAAAATATTAATAAAATAGTGGGAAAACAAACTGGAAACCATATTTTATAGCAAATAATATGACGATACCTACAGCCACAGAACAGATTGAAAAACAACTTACCAGCATATAAATTCCATATACCACTAAAACCTTGCAGTGCAAGTGGCCCAAGAAAGAGAGTACCAGTCAGTATTAGAGGTAGAATGGTTGCAAGCAAAAATCCTTGCCATCTGAAACCCAGGAGCTCCCACAATGTCAACTGGAAAATATAGATTGTAGTTATATCAGCTAATATGTAAATAATGTTTGAAAATTGAAAAATATTCAAGATGAGAGAACAAAGATAAAATTATGAATTTGATTCATAAAATTATTTTAAAACATATTCCATACAAAGTTTAATTGTTTTGGTAGGCCCATCTTCTTTTCTACAGTGACTCTTTTTTATTTATAGACATTCACATTTTGGAGTGAAACATCAGATTCGCACTATTTATTTATCTATTACGAAAAAATACAATGAATGCAAAGATACACCAGACTAATAGTCCAAAACTGCCCTCTACGCGAATTAGTTACACACTTGACTAGTGTGGTGTTTCGCAAGACACAGCCTATATTATATCTATAGATGATTAGATAGACAGCTGGTTGTAGAAGAAGCGTCATACTTGTACAAAACGCCCGTAACACAATAATGTGTCAGTATTTCCATATCAAAGATTAAATTTTCCATATTTTAGTTTTAATTATTCAGTTCATAGGTTATTGTAATAATAAATTGATCAACCTTATTCACCAAGAACCTAGTAGAATTCTTTAGCCTCCGGATACCAGTAAATATAAATAAAGGTTTAAATACCTGCGTTTTGGTATCCAATTGTTATAGTCACTACCAGTTTCAACCCTCCTATGGGGTGGGGTCATCATCAGGTGGTTTTAGATGTTATTGCATCATTTATTGAATTCTTTACCCTCCGGATACCAGAAAATATCATAAATCTTATATTATGACGAATCGCCGATGATACAACAACATCTACAACATAGGAGGGTTGAAACCGGTAGTGACTATAAGAATTGGATACCAAAACTCATATATTTAAACGTTTATTTATAATTCTGATGGGCCTCAGCTTGAAAATTAAGTACAGTAGCACCGAAAAAATTATCAACTCACCTTTGAAAATTTATTACATCGGGTGAACATGTAAGTAAATATCGGTGATATTATCATAACAATGAAGACGCTAAAAAATCTCTTTTTTATTACGGACGGATGATTCCTGGAATAAACAGAAAGTTTAATGTTAACCTCTTCAAGTTAAACTAACAAGCTAAATAGACCGATATTGGATTTGTAAATCTGGTAAAATTAATTAAGCGCAATTTTAAAATTAATTGATTTTTTATAAATAACGTTGTTCATTAAACATAAGGCATGAATACAGCAGGGCATGAAAGCATGATAGGTGTTGTATGTAGAGATAAAATAATCTTCCATTCTGTGCTTGAGACTTCTCGAAGCGCTCTAAACGCTTGTCAATGCACAAACTGGACTGAAACCCAGGAGCTTGATGCTCTGTTGCACGCTGTCCAGCAGGCTCAACCAGGGCGTCACTCTATTTAACTGCATGCATTTCAACTGATTGAGTTGAGCGCGCAGCGTAGCGACGCCACTGTTTGACTCCGGCCTGTAAGTAGGCCTAGTGAGGCTTTTGCTCAATGTTCTGCAACAAATTGTATTCATCAAGCCGCGCTTACATTTAAAAACATTCTTGTTTTGCACACTTGATGCCCCGCTGCACTTACGCCGTTCATGCAAATGTGTCACCAGCTGTGCTTTAAAAGTACCGTACTCTCTTGCCCTTCAAGACTAGTGAAGCACAACACACACAAACGGCAATCCAGCGGCAATTCGACTGCAAAATTTCCGTCGGTTGCAGTTGAACTGCCGCTGACTTGCCGTCGATACCGACTGCACTTCGACTTCATTTTTGACATCGGGCTGACGCTGGCTTGCAGTTCTGTTGCCATTGCGTGTGTGTGTTGACACGACTGCAAGCCGACGGCAGTACAGTGTCACCTAGGCAACACTAGGAGCGCTAAAGATAAAGTTGACGCTGGCTTGCAGTCCTGTTGCCGCCGTGTGTGTGTTGACTCGACTGCAAGCCGACGGCAGTTTTTTAGTCAGCTGGCTGACAATACCGACGGCAACCGGCGACAGTCGCCCATTGAGAATTGACGCAGGTTGCCGCTCTGTTGACGTCACCCATGTGTGCAGTCTATTACATTTCGTATCTAATCCCATTTAATTGTGTTACTGTCAGCAATTTTGCAGTTGAATTGCCGCTGGATTGCCGTTCGCGTGTGTTGGGCTTAACAGCTATAAAGACAACTAGTAGTTCTGTAAACAATAGACCTCACACCCAAGAAACAGAGTGCTAGCACGGAGGAACATACTTGATGTACTTAATGGCCGTATTCCTGGGAGCTTGACCGGTAACTGGTAAATGTTACCGATGGTCTCTGATTAGTCTACTCAAATTCATAGACTCTGTTGCCATTGCGTGTGTGTGTTGACACGACTGCAAGCCGACGGCAGTACAGTGTCACCTAGGCAACACTAGGAGCGCTAAAGATAAAGTTGACGCTGGCTTGCAGTCCTGTTGCCGCCGTGTGTGTGTTGACTCGACTGCAAGCCGACGGCAGTTTTTTAGTCAGCTGGCTGACAATACCGACGGCAACCGGCGACAGTCGCCCATTGAGAATTGACGCAGGTTGCCGCTCTGTTGACGTCACCCATGTGTGCAGTCTATTACATTTCGTATCTAATCCAATTTAATTGTGTTACTGTCAGCAATTTTGCAGTTGAATTGCCGCTGGATTGCCGTTCGCGTGTGTTGGGCTTAACAGCTATAAAGACAACTAGTAGTTCTGTAAACAATAGACCTCACACCCAAGAAACAGAGTGCTAGCACGGAGGAACATACTTGATGTACTTAATGGCCGTATTCCTGGGAGCTTGACCGGTAACTGGTAAATGTTACCGATGGTCTCTGATTAGTCTACTCAAATTCATAGACTCTGTTGCCATTGCGTGTGTGTGTTGACACGACTGCAAGCCGACGGCAGTACAGTGTCACCTAGGCAACACTAGGAGCGCTAAAGATAAAGTTGACGCTGGCTTGCAGTCCTGTTGCCGCCGTGTGTGTGTTGACTCGACTGCAAGCCGACGGCAGTTTTTTAGTCAGCTGGCTGACAATACCGACGGCAACCGGCGACAGTCGCCCATTGAGAATTGACGCAGGTTGCCGCTCTGTTGACGTCACCCATGTGTGCAGTCTATTACATTTCGTATCTAATCCAATTTAATTGTGTTACTGTCAGCAATTTTGCAGTTGAATTGCCGCTGGATTGCCGTTCGCGTGTGTTGGGCTTAACAGCTATAAAGACAACTAGTAGTTCTGTAAACAATAGACCTCACACCCAAGAAACAGAGTGCTAGCACGGAGGAACATACTTGATGTACTTAATGGCCGTATTCCTGGGAGCTTGACCGGTAACTGGTAAATGTTACCGATGGTCTCTGATTAGTCTACTCAAATTCATAGACTTTAAAAAATCTCAATAGACCAATGAGAAGCCATCGGTAGCATTTACCAGGTACCGTTAAAACTCCCAGGAACTCAACCAATGATGATCACCATTGCAAAATAAAACATAATCATTAGACTTAAGCCTTGATTCAATTTTCAGTCTATTTCATGGCTGCTTTCCACAAAAAATCACTCTGTATCACTTCACCAAGGCTGCGTTTCTATTTTCATCCAATTTGTACTTCAGTTGTCCCAGACAGCTGATTGTTCAAATAAGATTTTGCGTGTTTTTTCATCAGATTCCACATGTCTCATGAATCAATTAATAGAACATCACCAATTAAATTTGTATAATTATCATTTAATATAAACTTGAAAAAAACACTTTTAAATGGAAACTAACTCACGTTATGGCGTGACGGCCGTTTCGCTCTGTTGTCTAGAGCATCGTCAGACGACCCACAGTACACTCAGTGTGTGTACTGTGGGTCGTCTGACGATGCTCTAGACAACAGAGCGAAACGGCCGTCACGCCATAACGTGAGTTAGTTTCCATTTAAAAGTGTTTTTTTCAAGTTTATATTACATATTAGTGGAAACAAGATGGATCTTCAACATCATAATTATCATTTACTTAGTAATCACTGGATTGAAATATTAGAAATGATTCATTTCCCTCAAACAAAAATGTTATTCTCATGAATAACTTGAAGGCTGAAGCAGATGAATAAGCCCGAGGGATATCTGAAATCTGATTCCGATTGCATGTGATTTGAAACATCACATGTTTCCTATAGAAGAAGGCCTAAATGGCTTTCCTTTTTCCCATTTTAAATTCAAGCAAATTTTGAAAATCCTCTTACATACATCGCTGGGCATTGCTTAAAGAAAGATCCATGCAAAATTTTTGACATGTCTCAACAATAGGTAGGTACTCTAAAGAAGCTACTTTGTCTCAAGCGAACTCTTGAGCTAAAGAACCCAATAGTCAACCAGTTCACCCCAGGCAGCTTACTTATTCAACAGTTACAAAGTACGACCCATGGTCTGTTCTACGAGTGTTTGGAGGTAAGATCCACCCAATTAATCCAAACGGGACAGAGGGCTGCGGCCAACAGGGAAGAAGGTCGTCGTGCCACACATGTCACTTTCCAGTTCACAGTCATCCCTCAGTCTGCAGCCAGCTGTTCTACTCTCGCTTTCGCTTGATTTCAGTTTTGTTGGCGGTCTGGCTTGTGAATTGGCCTAACCCTGACGTAATTGACTCACTCCAATCTTTCGTGGAAGAGACCAAAGTATGCAATCACTTGTCAGTGCCGCAGTGGTTCTAATTGCACTGTATATCAACGCCGGGGTCAGAACTTATCTTGAGAAATGACATCTACTGGTGTAATACTGCCCAGGTTTACCAGTAGAGGTGTTAGGTTTAGTCATTGGGGAATGACACTCTTAGCAAAGTTGAAAAATTAAGGAAGATTAAAAATCGAAAGATATAATGAATGAAACTCTGTATTTCTCTATAAATCCCAAAAACGTGGAAAGAAAGGGCAAACACTTCCCCTATATCACCTTAACTGCTGATCTGATGTACAAAGAACCAAGACTGATGACTGCCACACCCAGAGGAGGGGGAGACTAATGATGAGAGGTTCATCAAAATTTAGAAGCCTTTGTCTTTTTATACCAAGTGTTGGTAAAGAGTTTTTGAGTGCAGTACATAGTTTCAATTATGGATTATCAGAACAAGTATTAATTTTTATCTTTGTCTGTAGATTGAAATTTTCAGAGCCCAAAAGTAGAGATATATAAACGTATTTAGAAATAAACTTCATCTTTACTAAGAGGGCTACTGAACCTATCACGATCTCGCATGGTCAAATGTGATTAAAGCTAGGTACTTCTATAGTGTTAATATTGCGAATAGCAAGTAGTATCCTACATGACTGACAATCCCAAAATTATTGAAATGACTAAGTTACAACTCAACATTGTTACGGCATAGTCTTTAAAGATTAGCCAGTATTTCAAAACATGAAATATTTACTGCATTGTAACTCGCTATAGAAATTCCTAATGCAGCTAGTTTAAGATTGAAAAAAAAGTTAAGTTTATTCAATGGAAAAAAATTCCATTTTATAAGACGGTTTCTACCTATCACAAAAATTAGAAATGGTAAATGTGTATTATGAAAAAGAGGATATAATTGAAGCTGTGAGTTTGCTCAGTATCCATTGGGCATTTGCTTCTGCTTCTATTATTTGTATTATCATGAAGAAAATAATTAATTACGGTTGAGTAATACATGAGCTATTATGCCAAATTTAGAGGTTAGAATGTCGTAAGAAAATCGGAATTCTAGTACATTTCGATAGCTTAAGTTGGTCACATTGACAAATGCAATGATTGAGAACGAACATTATTTGATTTTTGACAAGTATTTAAATAAAAGCAGATTTTACCTGTTATGAGGTGTATTCCATACATATAAACTAGCTACGTAAACAACTGAAAGGATAATACAGGCAGTAATTGAAGAAATACATGAAAAATAATACTGATGTTTCACGTCGTCTTCCATGTTTCATTCTGTCATTACAGTGGTCACGTGACGCTAGGAATGCTTTTCATTGGGAGTCAGCTTCCGACTACTGAATGAGAAAATGGCTGCCTGGGCTGGTGGAGCTCTTGTCTTTGTTTAGGGATTTCAACAAGAAATATTGTAGTAATAATTAAAATGCCAAGTGCTTCATTTACATCATCACGTTCCTGTGTTAGAAGATCTCGAAGAAAGGGTGCTAATAGAATCCCACTCCCATCACGAACAAGTTCAGGTGAGTTATTCTTATTCTAGCCTATTTAGTATAGGATTCTCTTGACTATGGACTCGTCCTGTTATTGGATATATTAGTGTCTTCCTGCCCTAATAAATTGTCTCCCATCAAAATTTCAGTGATATATACGCTCATTTTGATTCAGCATCTTGTAGCTGATCTTAGTTTCGTAATTTGATTATGTTGAAAGCTCTGTATTTCATCTTGTCTGGGTCCATCTCGGAACAAAAACATACCCTGAGGCCAACATCACGTTCAATTTGACAATGGGGTCTAGGCCAAGACTACAATCATTATTCAAATTAAGCCTCTCGAACTGTTTTTGGGAACTATTAAGTACTCTTTTAATCAATTTTTGTCAATTCCTAATATGCGTTATTATACAAATATTACTATTCATACTGTCTGCTATCCGTCAAATTCCTATATACGAGATTCGTGTAGGCTTGGTTTATAGGAACGTTATGGTTCCATAACTCATTTCTGAAAACTCAAATCACATTTGTTACAGTAATACATTTTTTTTCTAATATGCTTACCCGTAACTTATATTCGTTAACTTATATAATTTATAGATTACATTTCGAAATACTATGTTACCGTAGATGATCTTACTTGGGCCTAGTACTCAATTTGGGAATATAGTGAGGCATAGTAAGGAATTATTTCAACTCATACCTTATATTATACAAACTAAGCCATATTTATTATAATAATTTATTTCCATTAATGTTGAATTAGTCGCAATCGATTTCAAGTTTGGTCTAGGTTATAACTTGAATATAGGTAGGCTTACAAATAATGGCTTTTGACGACTTCATAAAGATAAGTATTACGTCTGAATGTAATACCATGGGTTCAGGGTATTTAATGTTTGAATGTTTATAGAGAATACCTTATTTACTCAAGAAATTAAACTATGCTAATTTAGTCGCTGTGCAAAGTTTCCCGAATAAGATTGCGAACGCTACAATTTAGGAATAGAGTGCTCAGTGTTAGTGGGGAGTCCGATCTCAGTAGGTGTCGATTAATTATAAAAGTTGGGCTAGAAGAAACTAATCTGTCAAAAATGCTATCTTCAAAGTCAATATTGAATCATCTTAAATACCGGTACTGTAACTCAAGTTATATTATTAACTTCTCTATGAATTCATTCAACATGAGCTTAGGTTTAGGTTTTAAGTTATCTGGGATTTGATTGACAGTCATACATGACATTCAGTAATAAATGTTTTAGTTGTAAGTTATTGACGATATTCAACTATGTAAAGCTCCATCATTTACTGTGTTGAATAAATAAATATTCTATTCTATTTAGAGGAACTTTTTGGAACTAAGCGAAATTATGACCCACTTATCATAAATGAGATGGAATTGGTTGTTAACGCTTTCTACATTTAGTAAAATATAACATAAAAAAGTATTTATTCATCCTTGCATTTCATGCATCTATAAAAATAGATTAGAATTATGATTTTATTGGTATCTATGAATGCTATTTACTGAAGTTCATTTGAATACTATTCCCTTTGGCTTATACTTTCCAATGTGCCAATTATTGGCGATCTGCAGCGATAGCTATTGGTATAAGAATGTTTGAATACTGTACTTTTACAGAAATAGTAAAATAATGACCATATTTGAATCTTGGATGGGCTTAGGCCCAACTAAAAATATTCTTACTTCTGTTTCGTTTTCATTTGGATGTATTGAAGGAGAAATAAAGTTGATTTCAAGATTATAAATGTTGCTCATGCTCGGTCTTTGAGAATTGCTTAGTAGCCTTTGAAGCATCTAGCTTTGCATAGTGCATTATGAGGCATTTCTAATTTAAAATGCTACCTAAATTGCCTCCTTTATTGTGAAATTTTAAATGCTTTCAATGTAGCAAAGATAATGTCCCATTCTTGATGACATTTGCTAGAAAGAATAGATATTTGTAATCTGCAATTAGTTGTTTCTGGAAATCTCTTGTCAATACACGTATCTCATAAAGGCAATAGATATTACTATATCATTGTTGGCAATCAATAGCTGTGAAAAAGTGTTATTTTGTTGATTTATTACCATTATTATTCATTATTACTACACTACTATTATACTATTATTGGACTCTTAAATTTCACATCACCCTTCTCTAAATTAATGATTGCAACTATAAGTACTTATTAAGGATTATTATTATCGTTATTTTACTATTTGCTTTGATCCTGGCAGTAATGATCTTTATGGTTTTCAGCCAAAATCCTGCAATTAAATTTTTTTTTTGAGGATGAAGCCCACATAGGTCTGCTGAGACCTGTGCGTGGGTAATGAGTTGGATGATGGTGATTGATGAGTTGGACCTACAGTTTTAGGTGGGTTCCGAACCAAATAAGTGTGGACTTTTCTTTTTTGCTGCTGTGTTCTGACTACATTATCTATATGATATTTCATGTATTTTTCTTGCATTTATGTTTGAATAATATAATAGTATTTATTTATGAAACAGTTGTAAATTTTAAAATATACAACATATTTTTATAATGATTTGATGTTATATGAAGAAGTTTGTTTTTGTATAAATAAATGATGACGATGTATTACATGAATACTGTATGTATTCCATAAATAAGTGTGGGGGAGAAAAATGAAAAAAATTAAGTACTGCGTGGAGGGGCGAATCAAAAAAAACTTTTCGCCACACTAGGACGAAATGAGCTGTTTTTCGTGCTTCATATGGAGGCCGAAAGTGTTCGGTTTCCGACGAGGTCTGTAAACGTTTACCGCCCTAGGGCGGAAAAGAAAATGACCTTGAATAACAGCTGATCGTGTCTGGATACAGCAGTCATGATTGTAAAAATGAATCCTTCCAACTTTTATGTCACCTTTATGTCAACTTTTATCCCACCAACAAAAAGATTTAAACCATCAATAAATGTTTATTTTTTATAATTTAATATGTACGTAGTATTTGAAATGTCAAAAATGATCACTTTTTATAACTGTATTATTTTGTAGTTTTGATATCAAACAATAGAACCTTTTTATTCAACCTACAGAGCTCTGGGTGGGAATTTTGACAACTACTACAACTGTTGGTAACCTCTCACCAACAGGTTAGTTGGTTAGGTTTTTGTTTTTAGGAATTTTGTTAACTACTGCAACTGTTGGTAAAGATTACTGTAGGCATAGAAAGGTTAGTTGGTTAGGGTTTTGGTTGTTTTATGCAGGTTTCGAATCAGGAACAGGAATAACAAAAACCTAACCAAGTAACCTTTCGGTGAACAGTTGTAGTAGTTGACAAAATGCCCACCCAGAGCTCTGTAGGTTGGATAAAAAGGTGATGTTTTGTATTCTTGCTAGTACCATAGCCTTAAAATTTCGCTATCAAAATGTTCATTGTTGTTTTTTTTTGTGATGTGGCGAAAAATAGCGTTCGCAACGCGGGCAAAAATGTTTTGCCGGCTCTCAAACGCTTCAAGTTCTCGACTTCGTCTCGAACTTGAAAACCGCGATCTCGAGCCGGCAAACACACATTTTCGGCCCTAGGTGCGAAATGTACTATTGTGTTTGTGGAAGCTGATTTCTTTTCGAGTAATATTTCAAACAAAAGCTTGTGAGCAAAGACTTTTGGTATCTACCAAACTGACCAACTGTTTGATGTATGAGGGTTTGGTTTGATGCATACAAGAAAACTCTACTCCAAGGAAATCATCTGGAGGTTACACAAATACAGTACCTCTTCAAAGCAGGAACCACGGACGTGACTCTTATCATTATTAATTTTCCTAGGATAGCTATGTACCAAGGACACGTCAACCATTTAGATCCAAAACTGTGCAATTTAATCCCTATAAATATCAAACACCTAGAGCGCTAGAACAAAATTAAAATCATAGCACGTGATTGTATATGTGCACAGGAAGATAGAATATAGAAATAATCATTTCAATAACTTATTATTTAATTTTCTTTACATTTTTTCTCTATTCCTTCTTTAAAAACATATTTTTCCACGGTACGTCTTCAAAACCAGGCTTATTGGGGGAATACTTTTTCTCTATTTGAATACTGTTTTCAAATGTATATCTATTTAAAGGAGAAATAAAGCATCTGTTTTTTGATGTATCTATGAGTCTTAATTTTTATTGTTGGTAACTTAATTTCAATTTTTTGTATCAAATGCGAGTTAATTTTTGTATAATTTGTAGGTAGGAAGGAATGTATTAATTAGTAAAGCAAGCTCATTAATTGGATTTTTTAATCTGTTGGGCTTGTTTTGCAGGAAAATTTCTCTTATAGTATGTAGACTACATTAGTTTAATAGTTCAGTTAACATGTGTAGTCTGCAAGCTGTTGTACTGTTTTGTTATGTGCTTTTTTCCTGTAATAAATTTCTATTTCTAAAGAAGATTTTGAAATTATATTATGCGAGTTCACCGTACTCACCTACTGTAGAACATTCTAATTGTGTTGTCTTTGTAGATGTAGTTTTGGAATTTAAATGTTAATTTATTTGCAGCTGAGCCATGTGAGCCACCATGCCCGCCAATTCCGAATCCGAACGCAGTGGCGGCGTCGGCGGGCGCATCGGCCGCTGGGCCAGGGGGGCCGGGGGGTGTGGCGGCCGGCAGCACGCCTCCGCCGCCCCCGGTGCCGCCTCCAGTGCCGCCTCCGCCCTGCCACCACCCGCCCTACGACCTGCGCCGCAAGTCGCCGCCACACCACGACCAGGCGCCTTCCACCAGCTCTGCCGCCGCCGCAGCCGCGCACTCCTACCACCACTCGATGTTGCCCGCACGCAAGCGTCCGCGCCGCACCTGCTCTGTCTCCAACGAGACCTGCTCCACCCCCGCCGCTCACTACCTCCAGTACGAGCTGCCCGACGAGGTGCTTCTCACCATCTTCAGCTACCTGCTGGAGCAGGACCTCTGTCGTCTCAGCCAAGTTTGTAAACGTTTCCAGGGCATTGCCAATGATAACGAACTGTGGTAAGTAGACCTTCAATTACCCTAGAGCCTAGAATCACAAGTTCCATAACTGCAATCAAATTGAGATGTCTTACTCCATTATTTATAAACTGAGTTAGGCCTCAATTGCATAACACGAGCGAGTTATCAATTCTTCTAAAAGCCAAGTTTAAGGCCCATTTTATACTGACCAAACGCTTGCTAAAATATAGATCAGATCTGCATTATCATTCTACTGTATTAGAAAAGATGGTCATCTGAATGTGCCTTAAGACTCAAAAAGAGCAATGTCAATCAAAAATGTTATCATTTAATAGATTGTCACTTGTTAATGAATAAAATACGAAATTGTCACAACCACATTTATTAAAACTTAGAGAAACTAGTTTCGGTTGTTACACCATTTTCAATCTCAATCAAACCGTTTAATAATGGTGTAACAACCGAAACTAGTTTTTTTTTAATTTTTAAGAAATGTGGTTGTGACAATTTCGTATTTTATTCATTATGGATACCTTCCACAATATCACCTTCGCCACTACAAAGAAAATTGTCACTTGTAGTTAGAAACCAGTGTGCGTCTGTATTTAAACTGAATGTGAGGACAATGCTATTGGAAAACCCTCTGTATTCAGTTCCCTGTATAATTAAACAGTTATTTTTAAGTTGATGTTTCTGGTTATTGTATCTTTATCATTTAGTATTTAGAATTTACTGTTTTAGACTCTGTGTTTCAACAAACGTTTTTGGACGAGGGCTAATGTACATGACTGTATTTGATAGTCAGTAAAATTATTTCTATTTCTTATTCGGTCCAGTATTTTACCAAATGATACAATAACATTCAAATATACATTACAATGTTAGTATGGAATGGGCCTTGAATGAGTTTTTTGCACAATACGCATTTTCATGTGTGAATCCCCCGAGAGAACCGTCCTTGATCACTCTCTCGCACACTCGCAATGTGGTGAAATGCAGGCATTAGTTTGCGACTTGAGAAGTTCATCTTAATATGGGTTTAATTACTCGAAACCATGGATCTATAACTAATTAATCTGTTAATTTTTTTTTCAAGTTTGGCTGTTTTTCACGTTTATATTCTTGATCAATATTGACAATCTCATAACTTGCTTGTTCAACAGATCTGACCTGCGCAGAACTGATCTGATCAAGGAATAGCATATTCACGACTAAAACTGTTATTATGAAGAACTCGTTCACATTTTTGACAAATTTATTTCTTGATGTTTACAGGCTTAGATGTGTTCATATTGCATGAGAAAGCTTTTAGCTGTATATATAGGGCGGGCATTAGAAGACTATTTTTTATGGGGAAAGTCCTATAATCATCGACACAATTTGTTTATAAATGTCAGTTATCACTCTTTCATACAACTGAATCGATTTTAGTAAAATTGGACGAAATGTTTCTACTTTAATTGCAGTTTTACTTCATTATCGTATTAATTACTCGATTTTTTTGGAAATTCTTGTGTATTATTTTATCAGATGAAATTACTTGGCTCATCCATTATTTTTGAAACAAAAGTTAGGGTGTAGAAAGTGGCACAACTTGAATTGTATAACTGAATATTTATCTCTATCAATTCGTCATCACCACATGTTCAAAGAACAAAATAGGTTGATTCTGTGAACATTACATTCTATAGCTCAAATCTAATTTTTGTTCAACACAGTTTATTAGCAAACTAATCAGAAGTAATCAAAATTTAGAAGTACAGTACCATCAAAATTAATTGAAATTTATATAAACACTGATCATTAACTTATTGATGTTGTGAAATTAGAGCGCTTAAGATTGACCGGCTGCTAATCCTGAAGTAACTGGTTCGATTCCCGTTCAGCCAGGCATTCATGCAATCATCCACTTCATTACTGAAAAAGAATTACCATGCATCGTAGAAGCAATATCAGACAGTAGCTCAATCAGGCGCCTATCATAATTAACTTGTTTGATATTAAACCTCTACCATAAATCTTTAGATTTTATAACGACACGTTCTCATGAATTCTAACCAACATTGCGAGAAATATTTTTGGTGCTGTAGAAGCTGTTGGTAATACTTTTTATCAACAAAAATAAGAAATTATTCACTATTCATACAACACCATAATAACATACGTCAATAAACTACTAACATTTACAATACTGACAGGATAAACTTAACCATAAACCGACATCAGCTATATTACTACAGTAAAGCTGGGCATTCACGTTCCAACTTGTAGTACGAGTTGCAGTACTGCTAGTAGTACTGCTAGATGGATAGTCGACTCCACTCACACTCCTACTTGCAATCCAACTTTATTCCTAGTCAGCTGTGAGCATCGCTCTCGAGCCGAAAAATGTAACCGAAGTTGCCCGAAGGTCATGCACTGACTGAGATAAGTTGGACGACTTTGATCCGACTCCCCCACACACGCTCCAACACCGTCGACAGTCAGAAGTCGTCCATCTACAATTCCAACTATCCAGCAAGCCCATTCACGTTCCGTTTTCGGATCCAACCGTGGAGGTTGGACTGCAAGTCGCTCTGCAAATTGGATCGTGAATGCCCAGCTTAATGTTTCAATTAATATAATTCCAGTTGAATTCATAAACAACACAATTTACAGTAACATATCGTAACAAATAGACACTTGGATTCATGATAATAACATTTACTTCAACTTAACAACATAGGTTTTTTCATGCTCGGCGTATTTAGTAGTGGTCATTGACCTCTGTATAGATCTACATCTGTTTGGATTTTTACATTTCTTTGGTATAACTTATTTTCATCTTTCATAACTTTTCAATTTTCTTTTTTTCATAAAACGTTTTCCTCCATTTCTGAATTGCTTATAATTGATCTCTGCATCTGTTTGGATTTTTAAATTTCCTTGGTTCAACTGATTTTCATCTTTCATAACTTTTAAATTTTCTTTTTTTTCATGAAATGTTTTCCTCTATTGCTGAATTGCTTATAATTATTGTATATAAACAGTACTGAGAGAACTCGCGGCTAGCACACAAGTTCAACTACCGCTAGTCGCGCATGCAAATATTATTATAAATAAATATTGTTTTATCTATGATACATTTATGTTACTGTTCTTGCACAATATGTTAATCTTTAAAATATTATATTATCATACAGTTTTTATTTATTGTTGAAGTGCTTGTGTTTATTATTATATGCATTGTGGTATTTTTATGGTGTGCAATAAAATTTTAATTGATAAAAAAGGTTTTCAATTCAAAGTTTGTCAAATTGAGATTCAAGAACATTTTTCTTTATAACTTCTTCAGATTCAAAGATCTAGATAGAGTTGAACTAGACTGATCGAAACTATGTATGTTTACCTGTTGCAGGAAAAATCTTTACCACAACGTTTATGAGTATGATCTGCCGTTGTTCAACCGAGAGCCGTGCAGGTTTGAATTCATGCCACCAGATGAGTGCGAGTACGCCAATCCATGGAAGGAAAGCTTCAGACATCTGTACCGTGGTGTACATGTGAGACCCGGCTATCAGACCGGGTACATGGCCAATGGCCGTCGTGTTCCCCATTTCGACTCCATTCAGAATGCTCTCGATTATGTCGATGACAACATTCCGCCCGGCGGCGCCCTCATCTTTCTGCACAGAGGAACCTATCGCGGAGAATTTCTTGTCATCGATTCTGATATTGCTTTCATAGGTAAATTGCTTCGAAATAGCATTCAATACAGTCTATTCGAATGCTGTTATTGTAAAATATATTGAAAAATAGTCAGAAAAACTATTGGCACAGTTTATTCTAATGCTGTTATTGTAAAAGATATTCAAAATAGTCAGAAAAACTGTTGGCACTGTTGTTAATTTTTTTTTTCAATCGAACTCTGCTAAACACATTTCTTCTATAAAAACTTTTGTTCAGCTCCAAATTTGAATTGAAAATTTATTGACATAAAATAATCTACCATGTTTTGGAAGATTCGGTTGAAGTAAAGTTTGGCTGGTATTACTACTTTTGTTTAGGCCTACTTGTTTTCTTATCTTTACTGGATAAACTTATTAGTGGATGAATGTTATTATTGTGTCAAAGATTTCATGGATGATGATATTTATTGTACATAGTGTTTGTTATTTTGGCCATTAATTAATTATTAAGAAATTGACGAGGCACCTGTTCTGACAGTGTATACTGTAAAATAGAATGTATATGCCAATAAATGAAATGAAATTAAATACACTGAAAAATTGCTAGTAAAAAAAGAAAAATTGAAAAATGAATGTGTAGTTGACCACGCATTCAGTATTATCATGTATAATCACTTCCCGGTGGTTCGGAACCCTCCTAAAACTGTAGGTCCAACTCATCAATCACAATCATCCAATTCATTACCCACGCACAGGTCTCACACCTATGTGGGCTTCATCATCCAAAAAAAAAAATAATGTAGTGATGATAATATTAATATAATTTCCAAAACTGTCTCAATAATTCGAGCTGAATTATTAGCCTAAAGAAGTTGTTCAAATGCAGCTTACCTATGCTCTTGATTCATCCAAGAAAATTACGTTTTATATTTTGATATGATAATAAAAATATTGAATTGTGATTGTTATTGTGAAATTTATTAATGTAACCTCAATTTTATATTTGTGTCCATTTATATTTTGAATTTGATAGAACATTAAAGAATGCCTCTTTGTGTTTTCAGGTGCTGCTTCAGGCAACGTAGCTGAATCAGTAATACTCGAACGAGAACTAGAGTCCACATTGATGTTTGTAGAAGGCGCTAAGCAGGCTTATGCAGGCCACCTCACTCTGAAATTTTCACCAGACGTCACATCAACAGTTTCGCATCACAAGCATTACTGCCTTGAAGTGGGTGAAAACTGTAGTCCCACCATTGATCACTGCATCATTCGCAGTTCATCTGTCGGTGAGTTTGGCTATTAAGACTTGATGATATGTGTATTCGTGATGTATTCATTCGAATATTATTTCAACATTAATTTTAATTGTTTAAGAACAGAAGTACTGTGAAAAAAATAATGTAATAGTTTAGTGCAAACGGCTTTACAGAAGTAAGTAATCTCTTATATTTATATATTCATTTGGACAAACTGATGTAAAAGGCTTGAAGCCCAAAACTGCTTTCTTCACAAATTTTGTCTAGATCACATTACCCAAAACTTTTGGACGTTAGTTCACAAGAAAAATTAGGTTCACTGGAAAATTTTACTCATAAAACTAGGTCTAGGTTTACATGCAAGATCTTATAGAGCTGAGAGTGCAGAGTTGACTGCTTATCATGCAAATTAACTTGTATTATAATATACTGATCAATTGTTAGATAGCTTTTGGTAAATGAGCTGCTAAGTTGAAAATATCCGGGAAAATGAAAAAAAACCTGCTCAATGAAATAATACATCTTTTTGATTCTATATTGAATAATTCATCTCGATCAGAATTTAATATTTATTATATTCTAGTAGCTTTTCTAAAGATTTTATTTATTTATCGTATGGCCCAACAAGAGCACGCAACGAAGTTAAACAGTCACTTATATACAAACACATACATTATAGCAGTGATACATTTTGGTAGATATGGCTACAATTCAAGTCCAATCCAGTCCATTCAGCCATGCAACAGCATTTGGTCCCGACTGAACAAAGTCTTCCCACCTTCCAGTAAACTTATAGAAGGCATATGAGTCGCTCAAACCATGCAATCATTGCCAATTTCTAAAGATAGTGACTGACCATGATTATATTGTTTCAGTGGGTGCAGCAGTGTGTGTGAGTGGTGTTGGGGCAGCCCCAGTGATAAAGCATTGCGATATTAGTGATTGTGAGAATGTTGGACTTTATGTGACTGATTATGCTCAAGGCACTTACGAAGATAATGAAATTTCGAGAAATGCCTTAGCTGGCATATGGGTGAAAAACTATGCTAATCCAATAATGAGGCGTAATCACATTCATCACGGTAGAGATGTAGGAATTTTCACTTTTGATAATGGACTGGTGAGTATATTTCAAATTCAGTAAGTGTTATTCGTGGGATAATTTTTCCTTACATTTTATTAAATATGTATTTGTATTTGTTTTATCAATTTTTTTCACTTGAAATTTATTGAACCAAGTTTCTATTATTCTATAAAATAGCAGATGAATGTTAGATAAATGATAATTTAAGATAATTTTTTAATAAATGGCCAAGGTTATTTCGGATTACAGCCAAATAAAAGTTCAGACTACCAATGACCAGCAAATAATTTTCAGTTATTTTTGAAAGTAAAAGTTTGAACTATACTTTCTACAAGTACCGGAACTTCTAACCCGGAGCTCAGTTGATCGCTGCTTCGATAACCGTGTTCCTTCTGTACTGTATAAAAAAATTTGGTAGGCATTAAAAATGGTTAAAGATTCTAGTTCAAACATCATTTGTGAACCGTCATGAGAAAGTTGATATTTGGAAATTTTATGAAGTAGATTGTACTTTGAAGATATCTGATTGCTCACTGATATTCTGGTTGTTTGGAACAGTCGATAAAGGATTGTAGAAAGGATTAGTAAAGAAATAATATTTGAACGAAATACGTTTTATATCGTTAGTCACTGAATAGAAATAGAATATAAATATTTTTTATTGGCCAACAAATACATTTGGTGTATATTTTAGGCCTTGTCAAGAAATAATGTTACTTGAAGTAACAACAAGAATAATATTTCATCAAAAATCATGGTACATCAATAAATCATGAATAATATAAAAATGTATTAATCTAAAAATTCAGGTTTCTAACATGCTAAAAGGCAGGTTTCTAACATGCAGAGGAAGCTTATTGTAAACAGAGAATGATAAATAGTTTCTCAAGCTCTTAACTTAATCTGATATTGGGTGCCAACATTTTTTCTTTATTTCGGGTATTGTATCCATGACATTTATTAGGCTTGAGAAAGCTACCTTAATTTTTTAACATGAATTAAATTGCAATTATATATGTATGTATATATAGAGAGAGAGAGAGTGAGAGAGAAGGTAGAGTCAAGATACCAAGGTTGATAAAGTGAGGCTTACATTATTCTCTCTGGGGAAGATCCAGGATAGCTCTGATTGCCTTTTTTGCCTTATGAAAACACTCTTGTTTGTTGAGCATTCTTATTCCGTAATTGAGATGAGAGTTGAGGCCATAGTTCTAAGCTAACAGAATTTTTTAACCTCTCAAGAAGGTACTTTACCCTTGCTAGTCGTTTACAAAGACTATTCACATGTTCCTCCCAATTAAGTTTACTGTCCAAGATTACACCGAGTAATTTAACTGCTGTAATTGGAAAAGATGAAAAGGGAAATGTATTTTTATTTTTTTTTTGAGGATGAAGCCCACATAGGTCTGAGACCTGTGCGTGGGTAATGAGTTGGATGATGGTGATCGATGAGTTGGACCTACAGTTTTAGGTGGGTTCCGAACCACCGGGAAGTGATTTTACAGCAGAGAACAGTGTCTTTTTTGCTGGCCAATCTAATCGGTCACCGTTACGAACAGGACTCACTATTGTAATTGAGTCTGTTTTCTACTTCATACCTATTATCTGAATATCTTGGAAAATTGAAAAATAATAAAACTAGCAAATCGTTTTGAAATTAGGTTACAGTTGCTGCAATGAAATTTTTATGTTTTATTTATCGCCTGACTCACAGAAATTAAATGAGAAATTGTTTTCTGTTGTAGGGCTTCTTTGAAGCAAATGATATTCATAATAATAGAATAGCTGGTTTCGAGGTGAAAGCTGGTGCCAATCCGACCGTCGTTCACTGTGAAATTCATCACGGTCAAACGGGCGGAATCTACGTCCATGAAAACGGCCTCGGCCAGTTCATAGACAACAGAATTCATTCCAACAATTTCGCCGGTGTTTGGATCACATCGAATAGCAATCCTACAATCAGGCGAAATGAAATTTATAATGGGCATCAGGGTGGAGTTTATATTTTTGGAGAAGGCAGAGGTCTAATTGAACACAATAATATATATGGTAAGTAATAAATTTATATTCGTTTAAGACAAAATTCATAATTAATTTGTGTTTTGCAGTTGGCATTCTGCATTTCGTATTAAACTATGGCAATTTCAATGTTTTGAATATATTTCGTAATTTCATTTTATGTAATATCTTATATGACATCTATTTTTTTTTTTTTTTTTTTTTTTAGGATGAAGCCCACATGGGTCTGTGACCTGTGCGTGGGTAATGAGTTGGATGATGGTGATTGATGAGTTGGACCTACAGTTTTAGGTGGGTTCCGAACCACCGGGAAGTGATGTTCAGCAGAGAACAGTGTCTTTTTTGCTGGCCGATCTAATCGGTCACCGTTACAAACAGGACCTACGAGAACGCAGTTTATCTTTCTGATTGAACAGAAACCTGCTACGGCTCGCGGCTATCACTTCCCTAATTTAGTGACACATCTTCGATTAATATCTACCTTTACCCTTGGCTCTTGAAATCTTTATCAGTTATAATAAAGTAACCTATTTAATGACATAATCTTCATTTGTTATGAGAATCTGCGAAAAGTTGAAGCGATTGTAGAACAGTGATATTACATTATAGTAGTTTATGCAACGATTTTATTTTGACCCTTATTAAAGCACGAGTTAGATGTAAGTTATAACACGAGCGAATGCGAGTGTTATAAATATCTCACGAGTGCTTTAATGGCCAAATAAAATCGTTGCATACACTATTTTATCTACGACCACTAGTATACATTTAATTAAAACAATTTCATTCTACCTGTGACTGTCAGAGATACCTAACCTCTCATCTCAAATACAAGAAGTTATAGTAGATTGTTAGGTTAAAGCAGCTGGTGTAGCAGTTTGATCAAATCAGCTGATAGTTTCACAATATTGAATTACGATATTGATTCCATCAAAAATGCTTCTGATTGGTCCAGAACCCGTGTTGTAATGTAGAACCTGTACTATAATGAGTTCTTTATGCAACGGGTTTCAAAAAGCATTTCGAAAAGAGCTGTTTTAGCATCAATTGTGAAACTGTAATGTATACATTATGACATGGTCGTAGATAAAACGTATTACATAATTTTATTAAATTATATAATTATTTTTAAATTGTTTGTATGATCAATATTTAGTACATGCCCATGTTTTAGCTGTTCTAATAACTAAATTCAGAAGTTCATTCTAAATATTTCAATTATTTACTTGGAATATTGAAAAAACGTTTTGTATTTATTTAAATACTAATTACTATATAAATCTATTATATCTATCTAAATACTATCTAAATACTATTTAAATCCTAATAACTAGGCTAAATTCAGAATTTCATTCTGAATATTTCAATTATCTACTTGGAGTATTGCAAAAACGCTTTGTCTTATTTAACTAACTCATCTTATCGCCATAAACTGGTTATTTCAAATTAAATTTTATTATGACTTTCTAAACAACTTTTTTTATAAGTTAGTTTGAAGTGACTGACAATTGAATAAACTGACAAATATACATAAACAGAGATTATTAATTTCGAATTCCTTTAATTGCTATTAGTTTATACTGAAGACTTCCGCAATGGCGGCTATTGACAAAAGTATTAAATAGCTGATGGAAATCGATGAATGCTACTGTACAAAAATATCAGTCACCACCGGGAATCGAACCACGGACCTCCCAATTGCCGGTCGGGCGCCTTAACCACTAGAATTCGAAATTAATAATTTCTGTTTAACTTTTTTATATTCGTCTCATCATTAGAAAATTGTTCATTATGAATATCTTTCCCTTGATATGTTGATTGAAGCAACATAAATAACACCCACCATTCCACAGCATGTGTTTGAATTTGCGATGGTGATTGTCAACATCGAATATTGCTCCACGGTGCCAGCAGCCTAACTTTTCCTATTATCTGTTATCGTAACTCCATTATTAATGCATTATTTTTAACTCTATTAGAAGCATCTGTTTGACTTGTATGTAGGTACAGTAGAACGTCAATAATCTGGACCGTCGATAAACCAGATTCACGCCCGGAAAAAAAAATTAAAATGCTAAATGCTCTGATTTCGTGGCTCAAGAAACAGGAGGAGAGTACACCTTCCCAGTTAATTTTGTTAAATCGTATTTAAGACTTGGCTGCAAAAAAGCGAACAACTACTGCATACAAAAATCAATTGAAGACTTTTTTAAGAGCCTTAACAATGTATAGAGTGTGTAATATGCTTTAACTTCGTACTGTACAGTTTTTTTACTGTATTGTACCTATACTGTACTTCACGTTTTGTGCTGTATTGTATTCTGTATTGTTTCGGTTTCATTGAAGTGCAGTACTAAATAATACAAAACAGCTTTAACTGTACTTTATATACATATATATGTACTTTACATACATATTTAAGTGGATTCTCAAGGTTTTAGTAAAGTTTCTATGGTTTTTAAGCATAACAACTTAAAAACCGCATATTTTCGAAAATCCAGATGAGGTTTGGTCCCAATTAATCCGGATTATCGACGCTCTACTGTAATGGTTCATATTTGTAATGGGTACACTCCTTGAGAGTATCATAAAAGAAAACTAGAAGATTTAGGATGTGTAACCTTGTTTGTTATTAAAAATGAGAATTGAAAGATCAAGAGCTAGAGTATTGAAAACATTTTTGTCTTTGATATTTCAGGTAATGCACTAGCGGGTATTCAAATTAGAACTAATAGCGATCCAATTGTACGGCACAATAAAATTCATCATGGCCAGCATGGTGGAATTTACGTGCATGAAAAAGGCCAGGGACTGATTGAGGAGAACGAGGTGTATGCCAATACGTTGGCCGGTGTGTGGATCACAACTGGCTCCACTCCAGTGCTTCGTCGCAATCGAATTCATTCTGGCAAACAGGTGGGCGTCTACTTCTACGATAACGGACATGGAAAACTAGAAGACAACGACATCTTCAATCACCTGTATTCAGGAGTACAAATAAGGTATCCATTGCTTCTCTATTCTAAAATATTATTCGATTAGACTATAAAAAATTCGTAAAAAGCTGTCTTTATTTAACTAACACACAATCAATGTGAATACAACAGGCTATTGCCCAAAACTGCTGTTCACAGAATATTAAATTAGAATCGAAATCTTAGGTTAGGTCTGTCTGTTTCACTAAAAATTTTACCTTCAAGCACAATAATTCACGAGTCTTTCTCAGAAAAAGAATAATAATTTTGATTTTACTTTTAACAAAACAATATCACAGTCCAAAAAAGATAATTTTGAAATTTCTGAGCCAAACATCTACACTAGTTACACTGTAAAATAGTTACACTTTTCTGTTTAAAATTATGTTTCACATTGAAGCTATAATATCAGTTTCACACTGAAGGAATAATTTTTAGCAAGAGGTTTGCATTGTAAATAACTAAAAAGTATCACTTCAATGTTAATTATTGATGGTGATAATGATAATTATTATTGGAAGTAATACTACCAAAAAGTTAAATAAATTACATCTTTCATTGTGGAACAATGTCGTCAGTTTTCAGTATGGAAACAATTGAACTAATTTGTTTTAATCCTTGAGGCAAGTTGTCGCTTATAGAAGACGATTAGAAAACCTCTCTTATAATGAATAATTGAATAATTGAATGCATCATTGTAAAGTACTAAAAATTCCACCTGATGAAGTAATAATAAACGTATCGTTTTTATGATGTTGAAGATCCATCTTGTTTCCACTAATATGTAATAAAAACTTGAAAGATTTTAAGTGTAAATTAACTCACGTTATGGCGTGACGGCCGTTTCACTCTGTTGTCAAGAGCATCATCAGACGACCCTCAGTACACTCCGTGGGTCGTCTGATGATGCTCTTGACGGCCGTCACGCCATAACGTGAGTTAATTTCCACTTAAAAGTGTTTTTTAAGATTTTATTGTATGGTTTTTATTGGTGGGGAGACCTTTGCGGGTCTCTTCCTCGCCGTTTGAGCCATGTTATAGACCTACAATTAGTAACCACCTAAGTAAACCTTATAAACGTTCAGTTAGCATACCAACAAACTGGAATAATAAATCGTTGTATGTTATAATGGTTCGTTAACATGTTGAATACGATTTCTAAACGTTTAAACTAATGACCCATGCGTAATTTGTAAATAAATTTTTCTAATGTACTTACTCCAGTTTTTCATTTCGATTTTCTACTTTAGGACTGGTAGTAACCCAATAATTCGTGGCAACAAAATATGGGGTGGACAAAACGGAGGTGTCCTTGTATACAATGGAGGTCTTGGTTTGCTGGAGCAAAACGAGATTTTTGACAACGCCATGGCCGGCGTGTGGATTAAGACTGACTCTAACCCAACACTGAAAAGAAACAAAATCTTTGATGGGCGTGACGGTGGAATATGTATTTTCAATGGTGGCAAAGGTATTTAATTTTTATTCATTAACTATTATTATGTTTCTGCCCATAATGTGGTGATGTGGACCCCCATCGGGTAATCACACAAATAGACAAGTCAAAAAAAGACATTCAACAAGCAAAAGTGCATGTACTCAATCAAAATATCAGCGTTCTTTAATTACTAAGGCATTTCTGCCATTCTATCCAGCTGGTCCTGCATTTGACTCCCAGCTATAATACCTTTTATTATTTTTTCATCGATGATTTTATTTATATTCAATAATCAAGCCTCAGGCATTTGAGGGAATTATTTACAATGAAAAGATTTTGAATCATACTCAAACTTGAAAAGTAATTATATATGAAAGACGATTGGAAGACCCTGATTCCCAGTGTGCACCATAGGTGAACATTTTTGGGGAGTGAGGACCTTCAGTAGGCACCTTACAGTAGTGGTACTGTCAGTTAGTTATTTGGCTGGCAGAAGCTTTCATACGTCTTGAAGATGTCTACCCTGGTCAAAACTCTAGATCTCATCTTTTCACCCTTCAAATTCCGATTCATCGAACTGCTACATTCAATTCTTATTTTATAGTTACAGCCGCTAGGTTGTGGAATATGCTCCCTGAATATATAGTATTTTCTGTTTCATCAAGTGTTTTCAAAAAGAGACTTTTTAAATTTCTTCTTGAAAGTGCTGACTAAGGTATTTCATCGATTGTTCTTGTGTATTTGCGTGCGCGTGTGTGTGTGTGGTTAGTATTAAAGATGAAGTTATTTTATGCTCAATACATTTTGTATTTATATATAGTTGGTAGGTAGTTGGTACCATCTTAAATCCATTCAAATTTTTATTTCAATTCTAAATTCAACAAATAAGTTTTTCTCTTAGTTATAAGTATTTTTATTTTGATTTACTTTCTATTCTCTGTACTGATTATGCTTATTTATTATTGCTTCTGTTCTATCTCTACCATTGTATAGTTGAATGAATGTTCTTGAATGATCTGTATGCAATGGGTCTTGTAAGACCTGGCAATACAATTACATTATGTTGTATAGAATCAATAAATGTAGTGAGATTTTCAATAGGAACTAGGCTCATAGAATTATTCGATGAATATCGAGTTATTTATTAATATCGATATTATAAATATCGAATAGCTATTACAACAACAAATTTGAAAAAGTAATATTGAAGCAAATTGATGATAATCTGATTGAAATCTAGAATTTGTTTCAAAGCCAGTTTTAACTTGCATGGTTGAATCGTAATAGTGCTATACTGGTCACCGTAACTTTTAATAAATTTTTCTTTTTAATGAAAATGAAAGTTGATTTACCATAAGTGTACCAAATATGATGATGTACAAATCATATTTATTCATAGCTCTAACAGGCTTCTATGATTTCCTGATGTATTTAGAACAATTTAATTTTTTACAGGAATTTTGGAAGAAAATGATATATTTAGGAATGCTCAAGCTGGAGTTCTGATCTCAACTCAAAGTCATCCAATGCTGAGGCGGAATAGAATTTTTGATGGACTTGCTGCAGGTGTTGAAATTACAAATAATGCAACTGCTACACTTGAAAGCAACCAGATTTTCAATAACCGCTTCGGGGGATTGTGTCTAGCAAGCGGTGTTCAACCTATAGTCAGATGTAAGAAAAATTTGTTGTTACAACTGAGGGCAGGCTTGAGCTGGTGATTTTTTGTTTTTAATCACTGTACACAGAAAGTGTACATCATAGTGTTGTACTGTATCTATATTGTACTAAAACCAATTTTTTTAGCCCAAAGGTCCCGGGTTCGATCCCAGTTCTGACCGAAAGTTTTTACCTCGGGCCACTCCCGTGTTTCGGAGGACACGTTAAGCTGTCGGTCCCGGCTGCCTAAAAAACAGTCGTTAAGTCACGTCAGAGGCCCTGAACTTATTCAGGTGCGACCTACACCTGTCAGATAACTCTGACACCAGACCTGAGCCAGCCAGGTCAAACGATATTATTTTTTTTCTTCCACACCTGTGCTAGAGAAATTTTTTAATTCTTCTTCCTCTTCTTTTTCTTCTTCCTCTTCCTCTACTTCTTCTTCTTCTCTTTCTTCTTCCCCTTCTTCTTCTTTTCTCTCTCTTTCCTCTCTCTCTTCCTCTTTATCCTATCCTCCCACCCTCTCTCTCTGAATGAACAATGAAAAATAAACTTTTTGTTTCAAAACAGCTGATCATCAAATCATAAGTTGAAATGTGAAAATTTTCAGCTCACCGATCCCTATGTTAAAGAAGCAATGGCAAAAATTGAAACTTTGATCGTTCATTGCTCATGTCCACTTTGATGACATTTTTCAAAATGTAACATCTTATCAAACATTTACTCGATGAGATCTTTCAAATGAGACGTGAACGAACAAAATCGGAAGCAGAAACCACGGAGCAGTTGTCATCACAAAAAAAACATGTTCGCCTATTTTATATAAAGATGACAAAATGAATTGATTTCGAAATTTATGAAATGTTGATGAATATTGAATATTGATTTCTGTTGTTGCAGGTAATAAGATCTTCAGCAATCAAGATGCTGTGGAAAAAGCAGTGCGTAATGGACAGTGTCTGTACAAGATATCGAGCTACACTTCATTTCCGATGCACGACTTCTACCGGTGCCAGACGTGCAACACCACCGATCGCAATGCAATCTGCGTCAACTGTATCAAAACTTGTCATGCTGGACATGACGTTGAATTCATTAGACATGATAGGTAAATTTTGACTAGTGGGAATAATAGAAATTGTATCATAACATAGAAACCTTGATTCATACGGCTACTAATAATTGCAAAAAAAAATGGAAAAGGAATGAATTTGGTTGCGGTGCTTTAGTAACTACCAACAATCTTGAGAAATATCAATATCATATTCAGTTCCAATCGTATCAACGAAACTTTTTGTTAACACCGATTTAGGCTTGGCAATGATGACTCTTTTCAATGAGACGTTCAATCGCCCTCACTCTTATAAGTGAGTCGTTCATTTAAACTAGTTTAAAAATGAGTCATCATCAATGCTCGTGCTCATTACTACATTTACTACGTGCTCATTTGTACCATAGCTTGTTCAGACGCTCAGCGGTCACTGAGCACTCATACACACACAACAATAAACAGCCTTGTCATATGTCTGGCGCCTCAATATAGATAATTCTCAGAATCTGAGTCATCAGTTTAATATTCCAGAGCACAGAGCGTATTCTATTTTTCAGAAGTAGTCAGCCAGGTTATGGAGCTGTGAGAGTTGAGTGAGTGAGCAAGCTGTTGTTGTAGTTAGTTCACTTCACAGTTCAGAATGCTCGTGGAGTGGGGAGGTGAGTGCTCTTGTCCAGCAGGCCGCTGCACTGCTCTGCTAATTCAAAGAGCGCTCACAAGATGAAAACACAAACGCAGCTCAAAAATGAACGAACTACTTTCTGAATTTGAACTACTAGTTCGTAGTTAATTTTAAAGAGTCAGTTACTTTGAAAGACTCGCTCATTCTGGTCACATCTCTACACCGATATCCTTCCCCATCATAAACAGCAATCGTATTGTGTTCTAGAATTTTTGAGATTAATGAAAGTCGCTCTATATAAACTAAGGCGCTCTTCTCAGCTTTCCATTGAAAACTCCGTTAATCTTTCAAATAACTACATAATTGAAAAAACATATCAATTCTCCATACTAAAATTAATGAATTAAATCAATTTAAAATTAAATTCTACCGAGTAAATTGAAAACATTGTTTTTTAATTTCAATTATGGAACAGTTCTACAACCATCATGTCTCAATAGAACTATTAAATTATTACATGATGAAAAATAGTTATTTTGCTTAGACAACTCTATCGGCACGAAAGAAAATTAAATTTTACCACCGTAAGATGACGTCATCTTACGGAGCTCAATAGGGAAGTCATTGCACTGGCTCCCTCAAATTAATGACTTCATCTTATGGTAGTCAAATTTGTTTTTCTTTCGGCCGTATGGGTGTTAGATACAATGGAATAATTATTTTTTATGAAGATGCTGTCATTTTTATTAAATTGCTAAATATTAGCAAGATAATTAATTTTAAAATCCCTTAATGCAATAAATTATGCTGAAGACCTCTGCTACTGCGGACATTAACAACAGCAATGGAGATCGATGAATGCCACAACGCAAAAATATTTACTCAATGTGGCGAATCGAACCGCGGATCTCCCAATTGCCGATCAGACGCCTTAACCACTAGACTATGTAGCACCTCTGTGAAGTAGCTTTCATTTGATATTCATACCGGCCAGTACAAACAATTTATTTAAAGGAGATGCTGAAGTTTTCATTAAATTGCAAAATATTAAGTTGAGACAATGGAATAGTCTCAGTATTTGTTTGATTAATTCCACAAAAGGACTCACGATAGAGCTTGGAGTGATTTTTGGCAATATTTTACGATAAATACTTTAATTATTGAATGTACGACTATTCAATTTAGAAATAAATTGATCAATTCATTTCTACAAGCTCTGTGGTACGGCATCATAGCAGGCTGTTCTAGGGCAGGATTCAATAGATTCTTTTATTAAATAGCTGAATTTTCTATTTGAAGGCAGACAAGAGATAATGACTGAGACAGTAATAGACGTAGCACGAATGCAAGTTTGAAGTTTTATTTAAACCTTTACCTTTGAAACTAATAAGGATAATACTGTTGTATTGTGAAATAAATTTCGTTTGAATTATCGCGTGATGAAAGATGTGATATTGAAAATCATTTAAAGAAAAATGTGATACAAAACAGAAAAATGAGAGAAAAAAATAAACCGAACAAAGAAATGTAAATATGTTTCAATATCTCATCTTTAATCACGCGATAATTCAAACGAAATTTACGAAATTATAAAACATTTTCTTAATATAAAATTACTCTCATTTTTGTAATTAAAATCATCCTAATAATTTTTGTTAATCAATTTCAGCCACACTCTTTTTACCGTACCCTACATTGACGTTACTGACTCATCTTTTCCCTACTCATATGTTCCAGAGTAGGCTTTTCTTTCTTTTTTTAACGTGATGGTGCCTCAACACGATTTTTCAATGAGGTTACCTAACCATTTCCCCCATTTTGTATTGTATCTATATGTTGTATTATTGTATTTAGAAACTTTGTATAAATAAATGAAATGAATATTATTGAAATAATATTATAATATAATAATATAATTGAAATAATATTAATGAAAATCATTTAAAGAAAAATGTGATACAAAACAGAAAAATGAGAGAAAAAAAACAATAAACCGAGCAAAGAAATGTAAATGTGTTTTATATAAATGTGTTTAAATGAAATGAATATTACGGCTTTGATCACACGCTAATTTAAACGAAGTGTATTCCACAGTACAACTTCAAACTTGCAGTCGTGCTTCGTCTATCACCGTCTCTGTCCTTATCTCTGTCTGCTGTCTGCCTTCAAATACAAAAATAAGCTATTTAATAGAAGAATCTATTTAATCCTTCCAAATAGATGTCAAAGCTGAAATGTCAGCCGGGAATAAACGGTGTCATTGATCTAAAAACGTTCCTCAATTCCCGAATCTCTAAAAGGTTAAAAGTACAGGTTTGCATTACTGTCATAGGACCAGTTGTGTTTTATGGTGCAGAAACATGGGTACTGACTCAAGAGGGACGAAACCTTGCTAAATGTCCCAAAAAAAGAAGATCCCCCGTAAAATTTATGGGACTGTCTATAGTGATGGAAAGTGGCGGATCCGCACCAACCAAGAGTTGCGAGAGCTCTACAACAATCCAGACATTTAGTTGAGATAAAGGTAAGACGTCTAAGTTGGTTAGGGCATGTGGAGCGAATGAGTGACTCAAGGAGTGCAAAGAAAGTTTACAGGATGAATCCAGGAGGAAAAGATTGAGAGGAAAGCCGGGAAGCTGGATCGATGATGTGGAGAGCGATTTGGGTATCAGAGGATGGAGAAGAAAAGTGCAAAACGAGATGAATGGAGAGGCATATTGCGGGAGGTCAAGGCCCTCAATGGGTGTAAGTAAGTATTTAATCCTGCCCTAGATTTCTCTGTTCGGCGAAAGTTTAGCTGGGGAAATGCGTGCCTTGCTAATGTTGGCGCACCACGAGAATAGTTTTTGCTGAGAAGTGGACAGAGAAATGTAGTGGGAGAAATGTACAGTGCTGCCAATGATGCGTACGATCTTTCTCCCTATGCATACCGATACTGTCATGTGTAGCGAATACTATCACGGTTAGTGCGTACGACTCAGAGTTGGCGACACTGCTATTACACTAACATTTTCAGCCAAGGAAGTAATCGCGCATGCGTACTAGCTATTTCCCCCTTCACGCCACTGACAATCCAGAGACATTCTCGTGGTGCGGCGACATTAGCTGATTTATAGTCAGCCTTTTTTAATTCTATTTGAATTTCTGAGTTAGCTTGAAAAATAGTTCAATTTCACTATACAGAAGTTGAAGTGGGAGAATTAATTACTGAATATTTTTTTTTTTGTGCAGGTTCTTTTGTGATTGCGGTGCGGGCACCCTGAGCAATCAGTGCCAGCTGCAGGGTGAGCCGACTCAGGACACCGACACGTTGTATGACTCGGCAGCGCCGATGGAGTCGCACACACTCATGGTCAACTAATCATCCGCTGCTGCAGTAGAGGAGATCTAACGGAAAGCACTGTTTCTCTTTCCCTTGTGTAAATATATAAATATTTTTAATGTGATGTGTTTCTACACTTTAAAAACAATCAGTAATTTATTTAATTTTTTAAGAGGCATAATGTTATGTTGTTAGGAATAAAATTAACAATTTTGTATTTGTGTTATCTAAATGTTTATAATTATTATTCCGGTGATAAAATTTGTGTGTGGGTAAACGTCGTGTTGTCTGTCTTCGTGTTAGAGTGCGAGAGAAGTGAGTGCAGCTTGATGTATTATGTACAGGAACCTAGCTAGAAATAAACAAGTGCGATGAGAATCGACATATTTTTATAATCTCCTGATGATTATGATCTTGCCAATGTTGTCGATTATTCGAAATTGAGAATTTCATAGCCGGCAAAGTAGAGTAATTATTCTTATCATTATTATCAATTAGAGGTTATGTAATTATATTGGTGGAAAAATAAACTTTGAAATTACTACAATGTGAATTATATTTAATGAAATTAGCTACATTAATAAATTAAATAATAATTGAATTTTTATATTCATTCAAATTTACAGCACACTATAATTATTATAAAATATTCGCCTAATTCCTCTAATTTTGTTTTATAAAATTGATACACTGCAGATTGGATAATTATTATATAATAATAATTACGATCTGTTATATATTATAGTAAATGAAATACCTTCTGTGCGTGAATATATTAAATCATAATCCTTAATTATATGTGCTTCACTGTCGACCATTTCCACGATCCAGGTGGCTCTCTGTATATAATCTAGTGATTGAATATTATATCAATACTTTATTACTATCAATACATTATACTACATTCAAAGACAGTCTGCTTTATATAATTCATTATAGAAACTTTGTAACCCATGTAAATTTGTGTAAGATATAATAATTATAGGGAAATGTGTGTGTCCAGGGGGAAACGAACATTTTAGAGTACTCCCCAAGTGCCATAATTTCACTTGATAGTTAGAACAGGCTATGCTAACGAGAATTCGGTTTGAAAGGAAATTAAGAATGGTTGTGATAGTTTTAACAATTGATAGAAAGAACTGACTTGAACTGTTTGGAGCATCGTGGAACAAAGATTGCCACAATAACCCTTTTTGCCTCAATAATTTTTGTCTCAGAAGGCATGAGAAAAATGATAAATTCAACAATAACTCAAATCCTGTGTGAAAAAAGCTTGAGTGCCCTTATTTTCCTACTAGGAAAGAGCGTCATTGTACAACCATAAACAATGAATACTTAAGACCTGTGGCTATCATGTGGGCTCAGCTTAAAGTGAATAATCGTTATAAATGTAGTTCTAGATGAAATTTTAGTATTAATTCAAGACTAATCGTTAATAGGTAGAAACGTTTTGACTTAGTAGAAAAACAATTTTATGAAATCTCAGTTATAAAGAAAGCAGAATATGAACTTTTTCCGTGAATAAAATTCCAAACCATGATTCATGCTCGAAGAGAAGACAGAACGAAAGTTTAAATGAACTGCTTCTTTTCAAAGGAAGTCAATTTGATTTTTTACCTGAATGAATTCTTCTAAAGCTGGGCATTCACGTTCCAACTTGCAGTACTGCTAGATGGATAGTCGACTCCACTCAAGCTATTACTTGCAATCCAACTTTATTCCTAGTCAGCTGTGAGCATCGCTCTCGAGCCGAAAAATGTAACCAAAGTTGCCCGAAGGTCAAGCACTGACTGAGATAAGTTGGACGACTTTGATCCGACTCCCCCACACACGCTCCAACACCGTCGACATTCGGAAGTCGTCCCTCTACAATTCTAACAAGCCCATTCACGTTCCGTTTTCGGATCCAACCTTGGAGGTTGGACTGCAAGTGGTACTGCAAATCGGAACGTGAATGCCCAGCTAATGGTCCGGATTCCAAGTTCAAGTCTTATACTGTATAAGATGTCTGTTTTATTGGACTGTATCATTAGTATCAATCCTAAAGCATTTTATAAATTATCTGTGTTACTTATAATGGTGTCTACAAGGGTTATTTATTTTTCCATTCACATTATATTCACTTGAGGCACTAAGGGTTAGGTTTACATTTTGATGAACTTATAAAATTCTTCCAAAAAAATGAATAAAATGGAAATGAGATTGTAGTAAAGATACATAAAAATTGTTATTGGATTTCTTATAAAGGCCAAATTTGTTGTATGTTTAGAAAGTTTTACCTATAATTTCAGTTTCTTTCAAACGAACTTTTCATGTATGATTGACATGTGAAAACAGAATAGTTTGTATTTTTCTCACGCACATTGGGTTAGTGTATCAGAATGAAAGTGGGATGTCTACATTGTAAAGTAGTTTGTCCCCATCTATCAATATTCTATACAGTAGTTGAGTGTATTATGTCATATTTTAATCGGATTGAGAAATGAATTATCAGGATATGTTGAGCATTTATTAGCATTTCTATTGGCGATTCAAGGGGCACAAAAACAAAATATGGCGACAAAGTGAGTGCATTGGTAATTTAATTTTGATCATTATATTTCAGTTTGTCATAATTTAATTAGTTAATTTTATTACTTTCGCCCTTTGCATTTTCTTCATGTGGCCAACCTGATTTTAATTTAAACCAATGGTTCTTGACATTTCATAAAAATATTAAATCTGAGCAGTTCTTGGATAAACGTGACTCACGATTTTTTTCTAACCACTCAATCGAAAACGTGCAGCATAATTAATTTTAATGTGAAAATAGTAATATTTTTATCAAACCTGTACTAAATTGAATATTTTCCAATAGCTAAATTATTATTTCAAATACTGCTGTCTAAATTTGATCTAGAAAGTTATATTTGTTGAATATATACTTGGTTCCCCTAAACCCTTGAGATTTGAAAATACAAATGAAGATGGACAAAAGTTGTCTTTGAAAACATTCGTCACATTGACCTAAACTATATTGAGTTTGCGATTGATTTCGTCTCAAAAAAGTGGCGCTTTCGTTCATGCTCTTGAGATAAAGGATTTTCTATGTAAGATAGCAATTGTATTTAATAAAAATGTTTCTAATATTTTAAATTTAAATTAGTTACATTCTTTTATTTATACATACAATAGAATATCCCATGCTTAATCATGTACAATCTTTTTTGAAATTTTATTTCTGATTCGAAACCGTTGATACTAATAAACTAAAAGGAATGTCAAGTAAATCATCAAAATTCGATACTATGATCCACCTTAACTTTATACTTTTCTGCTATTTGAACAAACTTTTGATTTTGCTAAAAACAGTTATATCACAAATCATTACAACTATTGATAAACAGATTTTGACATTTGAACGTCTTTCTTCAATCAGTAGCAAAATGAATCTATAAACCAACCAGTGTGTTTTTTACCGAAATCGTATTGAATACTTGTGATAGTCATGTAAGAGTTGTTAATATTTTTATCTACTCAACAGTTGGCTCTATTTTTTATTATTAGACATATTTTATCATAAATAGAGGCCTATTATTATTGGTTTCCTCATATTGTTGTTCGATTACCAGTATTTATTCTTTTTTGTGTTTTAATAAAAGTCACTACAATGTAGTAGAAGCATCACATCAAACAGCATTTTCTTGGGTTATTTACTGAATTGAAATTTTATGGCTGTATATAGCACTGACTGTTTCATTATTTACTAAAGTTATGATTGAGTTACTATCCACCCTGTTTTTGATAAGTTTATAACAAAATTCAGTGCATTGCAAGCATACGCTGAAATTGATAATTGTATATTATTTGATGTATAGTACACATGATGCACATAAATATGTATGTAAATTGAAAAAGCGAAAAATAAAATGTACTAGTAAATAAGAAATGAAGTTCAAGTGTAATGGTTTTCGCATTCCTTTTGTCATTCTCAATACACCATTCAGTATTCAAAAAATTATTAGCTACCAGACATGCCGTGTGATTCAGCTAAAGCCGCGTTTCCACCAACCGAACATGTCTGCCGAACATTGTTGGCAAATACAAAAAACGGGGAAAAATTAAACATATGGGTCACCGAACATGTTCGTGAGTTCAATTGTAATGTTCGGTCTGTGAGCGAACAGTGACGACCATCAACGGGTTCCCGCCACTACTCCCACCACACCGATCATAATGTTCGAGACGGTGTCCACACCAAACCAACTCCAAAAAATGTTCAGCGACATCAGCTGATTCCAGCGAACACTGTTCGTCGAGCATGTTCGGTTGGTGGAGACGCGGCTTAACATTACATTTCCTGTAAGCATAGTTGGACGTACGACAAATACAAAGCATTGATATGTGAACTGTGAACATCATTGGTATAAAACACTTGCACTAATTTAATATCCGCTGGTTTCTAGCGTGAAGCTACCTTGCCTCTGCAGTGGATTGCGCGTAGAATGTGCTCTTAAAGATTAGTTTTCCATGGGGCCTGTCACATAACAATTTATAAACTACTTTTACTTTTTGTATTTGTAGTCACTGTTCAATCTTGAAGAAGGTTTTACTTGCAGATTGAAATTTTATATTATTACAGAAATAAAAGTGCTTTGTGGATTGTAGGCATGGCATAACAATGCGACTCAAAATCAGCATTTTTCGTAAATTCTGTAGAAACCCATTTGCATAGCTTACTATAAGAAGAAAGGAAGAGGATAAACTATAAAATATTTAATAGGCTGACGATGCTTCTTTTCAGAAGTGAAATGCATTCCTCCTATATAAGTGAGTAAAGACAATATATTAAATTGAAATACAGTGTCAGTTTTGATATAAGATTATTTAATAGGCTTTGATACATTTTGTAGATAACCCTATGTGCTAAGCTCCGTCGCAGTGAATCGGCAATCGAAAGCGTAGCGAGATAAGATTTTTTCTTGGCAATTGTCGCCAGACTAAAGCCTATTGCAACAAGAGAAAAATTCAGTACAACAGAATCTTTTACAAAGACACGTTTTTTCTATAGGAAACATGATTTTTAAAATGAACTACATCATAATTAATTATGCAATTGGAATCAGATTACAAGATAGCACTCGGGCCTTCTTACTCATCTGGTTGAGCCTTCATATGGATTAAATTATCTTTTGTATAGTAAGAGAGAGTAGGGATGTATGTGGAATTTTGTTTTTTCACGGATTTCACAAAAGCGGTAATGATTTGGCACAAGCTTCCTCTAAACTCGTTTCAGTGCACCTCGAAGCCAATTTTTTTATTTTCCTTTCAAAATTAATGTTCTAATTTCACTTATGGGCACCATTACTGTTTCAAAATGTGTTAAGATGCAGGAAGCTCATAGAACAGCTGATAACATGACACGTCACTATGGTGATAATATAGATGATAGCCGATGTCTTTTAGCCAAAGCAACAGATCAGCTCAGTATCAATATTACAGCTGCTAATTACCCAGCTTCATGCAAGCTTTCTTATTGTGTGTATTAAGCTTTTCCTGTAATACATTAATCTAAAGAACTAAACACAAAACTATGCAGGTGGGTAGATGAGCTGCAAAGTTTCTAAAAATGTAGTTTACTTATAAAAAAACACTAAAAATTCATTTTTGTAAATTTAACGACTTGCAGTCAGTTTTATATTGTGAATATATAATAAATGTACTCACATTCGGCTGAACGTTGGGCGCCAGGGGGTCCAAAATTCAAGAATTTTAACTTCCTGCTATATCATGTGATAGTTTATTCTACTCAGCTTACTTAGGCGGTTCAAATAAATATAGCCGATGTTCAATTGAAAATTTGTTTGGTAGGTACTCCAATTGAGTAGTTTCTCACACTCCATTTTTCAAACTGTTCTGACAGTTTCATTCTATATTTTTGTTTGTGTATGACACGTTTTCATTCGAACGAAGTTTGCAACAATGTTGCAAACAAGCTGCCTGAAAAAACCCGCCGGTTCCTCTCTGCAACATTCCAGATTCACATGGCTTTATTTAGTCTAGCATTTTTATTGTTTGTAATATGAAATTGCAATACACAATTTATCTCGTGTTTTTCTCCACTACAAAACAAAAAATCATGAGATTTGGGATATTTGATTTTTTTAAAATGATTTTGTATTTTACTTCTACTGAGTTACCAAGAAACTTGAATTTTTTAATAGCATGAAATTTAAGCACTTCAACCAATTTTTTAATTACATCAATTTATACAGCTTTAAAATTTAAATTTGAAAATCAGCAGAACTAGTAGGACATAACATTTTAAAAAATCAAATATCTAAAATTTCATGTTTTTCACTTTTGTACTAGATAAAGAAAGATATGAGAGCTCCAGCGCTTAAGATGAAGTCAACACCGCCGTGGCTTATAGAGCCCTAATCTAGACCGTTCAACATTGTGCTGTCATTGCTTGTGCGCGCAAAATGTTTGTTGACCGTTTCCACTTGCACCAGAATTGTTCGTAACATGTCGGCAACAAGTTTGCAAAAAGATTAAACAAATTTTGTTTAAGTGGTATAGAGGGGCTTGAGACGTTGCCTTCGAGGAATATTCCTCAAAGGAATATTTGAGAAGTTTCCTTTGAAGGAATATTTGAGACGTTGCCTTCGAGGAATATTCCTCAAAGCAGGGGTGCCCACCCCCCTAAGCCTCATGACGCACCCCCCCCCCCTAAATTTAGCACCAACCCCCCCATAAATTAGCCCCCCCCCCCAAAAAAAAATGTGAAAAAAGCCCCACGTATTCTTTCTAAAACTAAAAGAAGATTTATAAAACTATTGAAAAAATTCAAACCCAGTCGATAATATACAAAATGTATGTATATTTCTTGAGATTCTTTACATAGGTAACATTTTTTTGTAAAGGTGAAAAAGAAATATCAATGAAATAAATATTATGAACTTCTGCTCAATAAACTTAATTGCAAAATAGCTAAATAAGAATTTGAACCTAAATGGTTTTTAAACAATAAAATATTATTACAAACACAATGTTCAATAAAAATGAAATACCTATAAGTTTATGTTCGGTGTACCAATTAGATTAAGGTTAAATAATTTTACAAAGTTGTTCCTTTAAAGAAAGTGAAAACAATGAGTTAATAACTTCATTTGTAAAACACAAAAATTCAAAATACTAAGTCATTTATTGGACAGTAGTTAAACAACAGGTTATTTACTTAGTGTAGTATCTTGGGAGAATTTATGTATGGATGAAGTACATAAAACGCACACATTTCATGTATAGTTATTTAAAAAACACAATCAAAAGAAGTGTTTTTCAAAAACAAAATAAAGACATAGTTATGAAAAATTACTGAATTTTTAGTATTTAGTAAGTTTTGCTATACGCTATAGCAGTTCTTACTTATTAGTAAGTAGTTATCGTAAAATACATGAAAAACATCAACAGTTTGAAGTCAAACATTTTAAATTTGTAGGCTGTGACCATCTACAAGTTAGCTAGGCACCTTCTAAGCTTGTTAAATCTATCTCTCTAAACCCCACATAGAAGTTTTTGTCTTTGGGATGAAGAAACAGAAAACCTTCCAATTATTTCTTCGTTAGAAATAGACTCAAGTACATCTTTTTCTGCAGCTAGAACCATTAGATTGGACAACCATGAGCCTCCCATAGCTGATCTGAGTCTGTTTTTGATAATTTATTTAAATCGACTTATTGCTCTTTCTGCTGATTAACTAGTAACTGTTAAGGAGAGTAAAGTTGTATAAACCACTTTCAGAGCACTCGCTTAGCGTCTTGCTAAGTTTGAATAATAACTTCCTGCACAAATCCTAAACATAACTATTTTAGCTAATTCATATTCAATTGTATAATAATAATTATAAATATATTTTCATTAATTGACATTCTATCTGGTGACTTCGTAGTATATTTTTGAATGTTGTCACGTTAAACACGGTTTCAATCAACTTTACGCCCCCCCCAAAACGTTTTTTGGAACCCCCCCCCCCCCCAAGAATTTCAATGACGCAGTCTGCGTCATAGCCCCCCCCTGTGGGCACCCCTGCTCAAAGGAATCCTTGAGACGTTAAGGATTATTTCTCTGTTTGAGACAGACATAAGCATCGATGATGCCAAGCGAGTAGCGAGTAGAAACAAGGCCGACCGTGCTACAGCCAGTGGCGGATCCAAGGGGGGGGCAAAGGGGCAATTGCCCCCCCCCCGAGATCCAAGAGAAAAAGAAAAAAACGGCATAAATCTAATAGAAACTAGGACGAAATTATGTAAGCAACAAAAATTGGCTGTTTCCAATTTGTGTCTTCTTACTTTTACTTTTTCTCTTCTTATCTAGATAAGAGATATCAATCAGTTAGAGTGAGTACAGGACATGGCAGCTATACCACATCTGAATGGAGAAGGGTTACTTGCGGAGTGCCACAGAGATCAATTTTAGGCCCAGTTTTGTTTAACCTTTTTATAAATGACCTACCATTCAACATAGACTCCAAAATAATTTTATATGCTGACACTACTGTTCTGGTTAAGGGCAAAGATAATGCAACCGTCCTCTTGAAAGCTCAAGAAATTTTAAAGCGGCTTACCGATTGGTTTCATAGCAGCAGACTGAAGCTGAATGTCTAAAAGACTAATGTTATTAAATTTTCAATGATAAACAATGAATTCAATCATACATTAATGCTATATTCTGGTATGGAATGCAATTCGACAATGGGAACTAAGTTTTTGGGTCTGGAGCTACAGTCAAATTTAAAATGGGATAATGAAATTAAAAGCCTTAGGAAAAAGTTATCCCATGCGGTTTTTGCTTGAAGACTTTAAGAAATGTTTCGAATACAAAAAACAGCCTTAGCGGTCTATCATGGGTATTTTATGTCCCAGGTTCGTTATGGTGTGATATTCTGGGGTGGTAGCAAGGGAAATATTAATGCAATATTCAGATTGCAGAAGAAAGCGTTGCGAATAATTGAAGAATTAAGTGCAAGGCAGTCATGTCGACCGATTTTCAGAAAATTAGGACTGCTTACAATGCCAGCACTGTATTTTTTTGAGATTGCCGTGTATTCCCATAAGAACCAGAGTAATTATGAAAATAATATAATCGCTCACCCATACAACACAAGACATGGATAGTCAACACTTCGGTACCCCATGCATAGGCTGACTCTGATCGAGAAGGCGCCACACTATTTGGGTATAAAGATTTTAAATTGTTTGCCCAAAGTTTTAAAAGGTTACGGTCAAGACAAATTCGTGAAGGAACTCAGGAAGTTGCTTATTGATGCCTGTCCTTACTCTCTGGCTGAATGATATGGGGTTTTTCGGAGACAAAATGTTGAATAGAATCTGTTTTCTAATATGTTTTTATAGATGAACGAACGCTTGATGAATGGCTGATGAATTAGTTTAGTTGATGTGAATTGACGTGTCACATGCTGTGCGAGCCTAGCTCGATAGATGCAGCTTAACGTGACTATTGACAAATTTATTTTTATTTTATTTATTTGTTTGTGAGAACTCATTTGAAATTTGATACGTAACAACTTAAAAACTTAATTCATGAGAAAAAATACAATGACATAAATAGATATCAGGTAAAACGGTAAGGAATGCTAATTACCAATACAAATACAAATTTGTACATACATATTGATAAAACAGTGCTATCCATGACAACATTATGCACTAAAAACTCTGTCAAAATACACCATTTTATATTAAAAAATCCAAAAAATTTCCGGGGTGGCCCCCGGACCCCCCTCTTCGGACCCCCCCAAACCCCCCGGTGTTTTCCCCCCCGAAATCACCTCCTGGATCCGCTACTGGCTACAGCAGCTCGGCATGCAAAGCTTAATTCATGGAGTTTTATAGAATTAATGCAACTTCCAGAATTACCCCCATACTATGGAATTTCAAAGACAATAAATAATATTAAAAATTAAAATCTGTAGTTTTCACAGAAAATTCACAAAAAACCTGACGAAAGAACAATCGTAGCCAACCATCGATATAAGAAAAACATCAGTTGTGATACATCGATGGTAAAAACATCGACCTGGCAACCAGCCTTCGTCATTCATCATCTTCACTCGATTGCATTTATTTCAACGTCGCATGTTTATAAGGGGGGGCCACCATCTGTCCGACTATCCATTTCTCCGAATATACCATTTGTCCGACTTTCTACGACTTGTCATTAAATAAGAAATGTACGTGTTACCACTTGACCGAAAATCCATTTGTCCGAATATACCACTTGTCCGACTATCACATGACATCTTATAAGTTCAGAAACCACTTCCCCGAATATACCACTTGTCCGACTATACCATTTGTCCGACTCGACTGTAGCGCATTCTAGCGGCGTAGTTTATCACGCCTAACCGAAAATATCATGTTTTTTTATTTTTTCACACACTATCAAATGTTTACTTTTCGTTATAATAATTGATAACTAGAAACTGCTGTAATAGTGTCAAATAGGATTAATGAGTATATTATGACTGTGGTAATGGTTTGTGACATGAACACTAGAAGGCATTGAGATATTGGCATGACGCGATTTGAGAAATCAGCCAATTACCAATCAGCATGAGTTTGCCGTTAAATTTGAAATATTGGAATTGTTCAGAGTGAAGATTTCTAAAACCAAAATCTTAATTCAAATAGAGTATTAATCCATCTCCCTTTCACATTGTGAATGATTAACTGTTATGAAATCTTGTTTAAGATTCAATTAAATTAAGAGATAACTGTTTTGTTATTATTGGAATGTTTTGCTCACAAAAATCAAACCTTTGCTGCTTTGAATTCTGAGTAGAGTATCAGACCATACTTGTATACATCCAAGTTGTGTTTAAGTTATTGCATGAGTCTCTTATGTATAAAAACCTAGCTCACGAACCACAGCACTTACAGTCAACAATTTATTATTGTGAAATTTGTATTGTTCAATAGCCTACTGTGCATAAAACTTACATTACACAAATCAAGTGTTAGATTCTCAATTCTTGAGGTATGAGTTAAATATGAGACTCAATTATCCCAAAAGTTCATCTGTTAATCAATATATTATATGGATCTTGAAGCCCTATCAGAAGTTCCCTAGGCATATTCCTGATAACTATATTGTTGGTCGTTAATGAGGTCATCAAAATCTTTAATTGGGGTGGTGAGAGAGCATCAGAATCGACATTCTCCTCCATTTTTGAGCTATTTAAAAAGTGCTTTTCATTTTTAGGATAGTGAGCAGTGAATTCGTTGGATCCTACTTCAAAGTACATAAAAAACGATAGTTCTGGACACAGACTCCATAGTTCTATAGTTCCTGACCGGTTACAGCAATAGTTCCATGAAAGTACCATGAATACCTTCTATTCCTCAAACACATAGCCTACCTCATAGTCTAGATACCTTGAAGAAAGTATATCATATAAATCTCTGTTCACAAGGTTCATTTTCTTTCTATTCCCACACTTGGTAAAAATAATTTGGTGTAATGTTATTGGGGAAAAGACTACTTGGCATTGAAATTGAAGTTTTTCATTGGTACTGTTCTTTATTGGCGTAATATAATGAATGCTATTATAATGTGATGGCATTTAGTAGCATAGCATAATACTAGTCTCAAAGAGATTTACATCAATAATTTATTTGCCAAATCTGAGTCGAATATCACTAACTCTCAATTTACTGGCTAATAGACAAATATCTAATCTAATAGCTGAACAACAGAGCTAACCTCAAAAGACGAAAACTATTTTTATTTAATTTTCTAGCTTAGCATACAGAGATAGGCGATAGATAATGCAGAAGTATCTCTAGAAGGCGTTGATTAAAGGCTAGAGTACTTATACCTAGTGCCTGGGCCATGATAGTTCTGCCGCTAGAATGCGCTACAGTCGAGTCGGACAAGTGGTAGATTCGGACAAGTGGTATATTCGGAGAAGTTGTTTCTGGCCTTATAACGCGTCATGTAGTAGTCGGACAAGTGGTATATTCGTGCAAATGGTTATTCGGACAAGTGGAAATACGTAGTTGACTTAATTTTTGACAACAGGTACAAAAGTCGGACAAATGGTATATTCGGAGAGATGGAAAGTCGGACAGAAGGTAGTGACCCGTTTATAAGTGTGTTACATCAACCGATTTAATTGCATGCTTGTGAAACTATTGGCAATGATTGCAGACTTCAATTTATCAATACTAAATATTAATTGTGATACGTTTTAATAAAAAAACATGACATATTCATTATCAGAATAACTGGAAACATTCTAAATTGAACTGAATATGACTTTGGAAAAAGAGGTTAGTTTTTGATTTTACCTAAGTAATTAATGTTTTCTACTGATTTGAATCAATGATTTTACGAATATACTGCGAATTGCGATATTACGAATTATTAATGATATACGAATGCTTTTGATTTTTAATATTTCTTGCTATTTTTTGTGATAAGTTTTATAACACTAGCTGTGCTATAAGTATTGTCAAAACATTTTTGTTTACTGGCAATAACTAGACACTAGGTAAGGGCATAATCTGAAATTAGATCAAGTTTTCAACGATTTAATCTGTCCAGATTTATTATTAATAAGCCAACAGAAAAATAATAATTGTAATCCTGTCGTCTTTAACACACAACTTCACTGTAGCTGGACAACAGCTATCTACCTAAAATGCTTGTGTTGTATCCAATCCAAACGAAGACATTTAATGTGCAAGAGAGCTCTCTAAAGCAATCAATTCTCTTGCTAAATGAATAGAAGTAAAACTAGAGGTTGCAGTTCGATATCACATCCAATGAAGTAGGAGTTTCGATACCGGATGGAAGTATCCATACTGTCTTGTATATCAACACCTGTTCTGTATCATCCGCAGTCTTATTTCTTAATTGTCAGCTATTTTTATATTATTCTTCATATTTTATAGATAACGTTTGAGCCACCTCCTGTCTGTCCGAATGTGACCCAAGAGCTGCGGCAGTACCTTTGTTATCCCGAGAAGCTATCAATTTACAACTATGAAAAATCCCATCAGTTTTGGGACAGAGATCCTAAACTGTCGTCTCTCAAGAATTTTTCCACTTGTAAATTAGCATCTACATTGAAAGTAAGTAAGCATATCATGTTTGAATTTAAGTGTGCATTCGCAATCAAAGAGCCTAAAAGATACTAATTATTTGTTTTTTAGTTGAATGATGTCCACATAAATCTGAGACTTGTGCGTGGGATGAGGTGAATGACTACAGGATATCCGAAGGCTTAGTTTATGCGTTTGTGCACTAACCATCTGACTTTCAATATGGATTTATCTCGATCTGCTGTTATAAACTCTTTGTCTTGTGTCAATGCTAAACCAAAATCTAATATTCTTAGTACTAGTCTTTCATCAGAAGGTTTTTAGCAACATTTGTGTTGATAAGGTTACACAGGTTGTATCTGATCAGTATGAATAGTTTTATGTCCTACCTTAATAAATTAAACCGCAAACTGATTTAGATTTTAATCCCATTAGTGTTGAGAATCTTTTCTCTATTCTGATTAGTCTTAGTAGCAATCAGGCTCGTGATGTGGATGGGCTGAATTTTATTATTCTCAAGCAGGGTGCAGCTTATATTTGGTTCTGGCTTACCGTATGTAATTAACTGTTGTATCATGACTGATGTATTTCCTAGCATTTTAAAGCTTGTTAAGGTGGTTTCAGTGGGTAAAAAAGGGTAGCAAGAATGCATATGAACATTTTAGACCTATTAGTATAATAAGCATATTCTCAAAGGTTTTTGAGATTATGCTTAGTCGTCAGCTTGTAGCTTATTTTGAGAAAAGTAACTTATTCAGTATACTGTATGTCAATTTGGTTTTAGAGCCGGACGTAGTACAATAGATGCAGTTTTGTCCTTTGTTCAAAGATGGTCTGGAAAATAATCTGAGTGTAGGAGGAAGGTTGTATGACCTAACTAAAGCATTTGATGCAGTGTCACATAGGATATTATTAGAAAAACTGTCATTTTATGGTCTTCATGACATCAGTGTTAAACTGATTGAAACTTATTTGAGTGACAGGTACCAACCTGTGCTCTTGAATGGAGCTATGTCTAATTTCAAGTTAGTTGAACATAGTGTCCCACAAGGTTCTGCATTGGGTCCAATATTTCTTATTATTTATATAAATGATTTGCCTACTTCAGTAAATGATGAATACAGTAACTGTTATTCTTATATGTATGCAGATGAATTGGCCCTTTCTGTTACTGGTAGAAATGAGTTGAAAATGAAATTAGGCACTTGCTCTCACTCAATGCAGGACTGGTGCTATGCAAATAGTTTAAGCCTAAATGACAAAACATTATTGAAATCCTGTTTACATCAAACCGTATTAGAAGTTTACAGTTTGAATCAATTAAATTTCTTGGCATTACTCTTTAATCTGGCCTGGGTTGGGAAAGTCACATCGAATCTGTCATAAAAAGAGTGTCCAGAGGTATTCTTATAGGAAGAGTGCTCAGATTGTGTATATCTCAGTCTGCACTACTCACTGTCTACTTTAGGCATTTATTCAGTCACATGTCTTATAGTATAATTCTTTGGGGCAATCATCACTGTTCTAGGAAGCTCATAGTTTTGCAAAAGAGGGCAGTTAGGTTGATTAGTGTTGCTAAATCTTGAGATCATTGTAGGCCTTGTTGAGTTTCATTTGCTTACTGCACCCTCTTCATATATTTTAAGCTGCCTAGTGTATGTAAAGAGGCATTTGAATGACTTTGTCTCAGGTGAAAACCGGCAAAATTATGCTACAAGATAACTTGTATAGCCTATTAGATTTAGTAAATACTCTTGGACTCTAAAAAGGTTTGATGGCGCTTAAATTTTACAATGCCATACCTGAGGTTACTAGATTTTTAACTACCAAGTAATTAAAAAAAAAAACACTGAAGGAATTCTTAGTAGCTAATCCTATTTATAAGTCATATGATTTCCTGGACTTGAACTACAGCAGTATATATATATATTCATAATCTGTGTTCCACTATTGACAATTATTTATTTTATATACTAGACCATGCAAAACAAAAATTCTTATTTGCTTTTATTGGGATGCAATTATGAGATGACTGGTTACATTTGTTATTGAAGGACAAGCTGTTTGGATCGCAGAATTTTATACAATTATTATTAGCATATGTATTTTATTGGTGGGATATTTTACTTTCTTTTTGTTCACTTAACTCACTTTGATTCAGCAAGTGCCGTTTTTTTTGTCCTCAGGTTGAAAGAGACCCTACAACAGGAAAGCTACTTGGCTTTACAGAAACCCTCATAAATCCGTCGCTTTCCGATGACAAAACAATTTTACCAATAAATTTTGACTCTGGTAAGTGAAAATATAAAATATTTACTACTTATTAATTCATTTGGAGCCTAACATTTTTTGAAAGATGTACATAGTCTATAAGAGGCAATCTACAATTGAGTTCAATAATATACTGGTTGTAAGTTTCAATTTTATTATAGGATTAGTAATTCGCGGAGATTCGAAAGCAGTCAATAAATACATTTTTATAGTGTTCTACAGTCTCAGTAGTCTCCTTGAAGTAATGACTGGTGATTCAATTTTTATTGTTTCCGAGATTGTATCAGAGGGTATTTTAGGATCAACTTTTGAATAACATATGTTAGCTGTAATCTATTTTGATGATTATACAGTAAAAATATTGTATTGGTGTTTCAATTCCAGATCTACTCACCACTCCTCCAGGATTGAATCATGGATATAATTTTGAAAAAAGCTCACCATTCACTAATACTCAAAGGAAAAATGTTGTCAACATGATGAATATTTTACAAGTTGAAGATTCTCTTGGTTTGATAGCTGGAATTGAAAACGAACAAAAAAAAGAGGAATCAGAACAAATTGTTGGAAAAGTTGATATTAACACTAAGGGACAAGAGGATATCATACCAAAGGTGTGTTCAATGTTTTAAACATTATTTATTTTAAATGGCAATCAGTGGTTGTTAGACTATAACAAAAAATGTGTTCGTTATTCGCCTTTATATTACTTTATTGTTTTTTGAACTTCAGACGGTAGTTGTAAACTCCAACTTATGTGATGAGTGAGTCACTAAATTCTCTTGCATCAATTACGATTCTTATGAAAACAGTAATTATGAATTCGATGCTGTCATCGTTATGGCATAGATTTAAACTTATTATAAAAGGAAGCTGTGACATGATTTTCAAGAATCATAAATATAATATAATATGGCGGGCCGCTTGGCGCAGTTGGTTGGTGCGTGGCAACTTTAGCTTGCTGTCGTGTGTTCGAATCCCGCTCCTCCGTCTGGCGTCTATGTGGTATCATTCACCTCATTACCCTCGCACAAGTCTCGGACGCATGTGGGCATCATCAGCAATAAAAAATCAATATAAATGTGAAAACAATTCATTCTAGTTGAGTTGAGTCAAACATGAAGCAATCCTTTTCTGTACTTTTTGTTTGTCATTTATCCATTCTCTCAATTCTGTTGTTCTCTTGAAGAAGTTAATGGGATCCATTCCTAATTTTTAAACAAAGAGAAACTATAGAATTCCAAATCCATTTTGCTATTTCTTAATATAAGATTTCTAATAATACAACATAAATAGTTGCCATTTCAAAAGATCTCCAGCTTTTTCTTTTAATTTCCTGTGACTGAATCCATGATATGTATAAATCTATTAAATCTATTTTTAACTATGACTGAAATGATTTTAAACTTATTTTTCCGTTTTTTTTGCAGCGTATTTTTATAAAATATAGTTATGCTACGTTAGATGTAACGATGTAACCAACTTGTAATTTACTTTTTGTGATGATGGAATTTATTTTTGTTTTCATACATTTCAATAACTTTCTATTTGTTTTGCTAAAATGTATTATTTTACTCTTTGTGATCATGAACTTCTATATGATATGAACTTTTACAGTAATAATTTGAAAGGAATCATTTAATTAGGGAAGTGATAGCCGCGAGCCGTAGCCGGTATCTGTTCAATCAGAGAGATAAGCTGCGTTCTCGTAGGTCCTGTTCGTAACGGTGACCGATTAGATTGGCCAGCAAAAAAGACATTGTTCTCTGCTGTAAAATCACTTCCCGGTGGTTCGGAACCCACCTAAAACTGTAGTGCCAACAACTCATCAATCACCATCATCCAACTCATTACCCACGCACAGGTATCAGACCTATGTGGGCTTCATCCTCAAAAAAAAAAAAAAAAATCCAAATTTTATTGTATTATTTTTATCTGTTGTATTTTGTTAATTTTATGTAATGGGTTTGGATATGGGGCTATTTACAGCCTCGCCCGAGCCTAAATAAAGTTCTTTCTTCTATCTATCTATCATGAATGGAAGATAATGAAGATCACCATACTGTCTCAAATCATGGAAACATGTTTCCAGAACAAGTGACCGTTTTCTATAATGATTAGTTGAAACAGGCATGTTGTTGTGTTCAAATTTATCAGCTTACTTCAGAATAAAAGATTCCAACAAATTTCAGGAAACCAGCGTTCCGGTGCTGAAAATTACGGAAGCCCAGCCTCTGAAGGTATTGAAGAAATTGCAGTGGGCAGAAGAATTAGAGGTTCCTGAAAATGACGTTCCAGATTTCAAGGAACGTGTCCCAAAGATGGCTTATTCATGGGATTTCAAGTTGGATCCGTTTCAGCAATTGGTAATTGAAAATTATTCAAGTATTTTGAATCATGTTGAACTTTTAAGCATTTCCTCCTGCAGGCTTGTAGCACGAAATTTAAAATTTGTCAATTTTTATATGAAAAATATTGTTCAATATAACCTATAGTATACATAGCAAACTGCATACATCCTGTATTTTGACTTTATCTTATTAAATGCATGGTGTGTTCTTGCACTGCATCTCAAGCAAACATCTTGATAATGTAATCAGAATAATATAATAATAAAATGAATGTTCAATATACGTATAAACGTCTTGATGCTGCTCTCTGTCGATGAAACTGTAGTGCTCCACGGGATTGAAGAATAAAAATGAAAAAAGATGCAAGAAGGAGAAGAAGAAGAAAGAAGTTGAGAAGAAGAAAAAAGTGGATAAAAAGAGTAAGATGAATAAGAGTTCAATTTGTTAATAGATTATGTCACGTTCTAGAAACCCAGATTCAATTGAATCGGGCAACCTTCTGGTTAGTAATGATAATGTATGAGTTATATTGAATTAACCTATCAAACATGAGAAATTACTTTAGAATTCTTATTTCACACTGTTTCCTCTGTGTGCAAATAGAATATTGTTATTTGACATGGCGTTATAAGTTTCATCGAAGGATGCCAGAACGTTGTTCATTTGTGTATTTCGGTTGTAAGAGTTGTTATTAGGTATTTTTTTAAATAAAGCTTTCAGTGGTTGTTATTGACAATACGTTCAAAGCTTTTCTTTTTAGTGGTGAAGGCGATATTGTGGAAGATGTCCATAATGAGTAATAAGACGAAGTTGTCACAACTACATTTATTAAAAATAGTGAGATGCTAGTTTCGGTTGTTACACCATTATCAATCTCCAACAAACAACCGAAACTAGTATCTCACTATTTTTAATAAATGTGGAAAAATAGTGAGATGCTAGTTTCGGTTGTTAAACCATTATAAATCTCCAACAAACAACCGAAACTAGTATCTCACTATTTTTAATAAATGTGGAAAAATAGTGAGATGCTAGTTTCGGTTGTTACACCATTATCAATCTCAAACAAACAACCGAAACTAGTATCTCACTATTTTTAATAAATGTGGAAAAATAGTGAGATGCTAGTTTCGGTTGTTACACCATTATCAATCTCCAACAAACAACCGAAACTAGTATCTCACTATTTTTAATAAATGTGGTTGTGACAACTTCGTCTTATTATTCGTTACGTTCAAAGATGTATATTTTTTTATGCAATTATGCAAATGTCCAAATTCCACTAACCGTTTATTGTAACATTTCAGGCTATCATTAAACTTGAAGAAGAGAGCAATGTTTTTGTGGCCGCTCATACGTCAGCAGGAAAAACTGTGGTAGCTGAGTATGCTATTGCATTATCCCTTCAGCGATGCACCAGGTAGTCACTGTCATTGTTTGGTTTGTTATAAATAAATAAAGGCCTTTATTGAACATTTATGTTATATAATAGTAACATAAAATTATATATTGTCGGCAATTCTCCATGGCAAAGCGAAGTCTGGAGGAGTTGTTGGATTATATTACATTTACTTACAAATACAATTTAAATTATGATTTGAACCAATTGGCAATTACGGTAATGACAGAAAGATCTTGAATTTCATTTTTTTAAACTCCATTAAAAATTGAATTCCTGGATTATGAAATATCAGTATTTCCATGCCTCTTTGCAGTACCAGGCGACAGACCTCCACTTTTTCCCATTCAGATGGATGGTTTGTTATATTATTAACAAATGTCACATCAATACTTGTTGAGTAATTGGCGGTTTCTTGTTTGAGCAATTCTTAGATGTTTTATACCTAGTACTAGAAATTAGGCTTGGCAATAATGACTTTTCAATGAGTCGTTCAATCGCCCTCACTCTTATAAGTGAGTCATTCATTCGAACTAGTTCAAAAATGAGTCATCAGCAATGCTCGTGCTCATCCACTACCATTGCTTATTCAGCAGCTAAGCGCTCTCTCGCTCACTGAGCACTCATACACACACACACAACAATAAACAGCCTTGTCGTATGTCTGGATTGTCTGGCGCCTCAATATTCAATAATTCTCAGAATCTGAGTCATCAGTTTAATATTCCAGAGCACAGAGCTTAGTCAATGAGCTTTCTCAGCCAGCTTTAGTTGTAGTTCGTTCAGCTCACATTTCAAAAAGCTCGTGGAGCTGAGAGAGGTGAGTGAGTGAGCAAGCTGTTGTTGTTGTTAGTTCACTTCACAGTTCAAAATGCTCGTTGAGTGGGGAGGTGAGTGCTCTTGTCTATCAGCCGCTGCACTGCTCTGCTAATTCAAGGAGCGCTCACTAGATGGTGTGTTGACTGTATTCCGTAAAACACAAACGCAGTTCAAAAATGAACTACCTACTTTCTGAATTTGAAGTACTAGTTCGTAGTTCATTTTAAATAGTCAGTTACTTTGTCAGTTCTATAATATTACAGTAGGCTATAATCATTGTAATATTTCCTTCATTTCAGAGCAATTTACACATCACCGATCAAAGCACTTTCAAATCAGAAGTATAGAGACTTCAAGAACAATTTTGAAATAAATAAAAAAATGGGTGGCGTCGGTCTGATAACAGGGGACATACAGATGAACCCAAAAGCACCCTGCCTGATCATGACAACAGAAATTTTACGTTCAATGCTCTATAACAGAAGTGAAGTAGTTCAAGACTTGGAGTATGTTATATTCGATGAAGTGCATTACATCAACGATCCTGATCGGGGACATGTTTGGGAAGAGGTTATGATGCTCCTGGCAAATCATGTCAAAATCATTATGCTGAGTGCCACAGTACCCAATGCCATAGAATTTGCAAATTGGGTAGGAAAAAGCAAAAATAAAAAGGTTTATCTCATATGCACAACGAAAAGGCCGGTTCCATTGCATTTTTATTTGTACACTGCACCTAGCGGCCCTAAAGCTAAATTCGCCAAATTGTTCTGCATAAGAGAGGCTGAAGGTGCATTCAATTTTGACGAGTAAGTATACTATTGCATGCTTTTTCTTCGTAACTATGGTAATGAGTGTAATTAGTGAAGATTTTTGTCTGTGATGTTTTCCATGACGAAATACTTAATGAACAATCTAATATTAAAACTGACACTGTATTTCACTTTTATCTACGACCATGTCATAATGTATACATTACAGTTTCACAATTGATGCCAAAACAGCTGTCTTTTCGAAATGCTTTTTGAAACCCGTTGTATAAAGAGCTCATTATAGTACAGGTTCTACATTATAACACGGGTTCTGGACCAATCAGAAGCATTTTTGATGGAATCAATATCGTAATTCAGTATTGTGAAACTATCAGCTGATTTGATCAATCTGCTAACTAAGCTGCTAATCTACTATAACTTCTCGTATTTGAGATGAGAGGTTAGGTATCTCTGACAGTCATAGGTGAAATGAAATTGTTTTAATTAAATGTATACCAGTGGTCGTAGATAAAATAGTGTATGCAACGATTTTATTTGGCCATTAAAGCACTCGTGAGATATTTATAACACTCGCATTCGCTCGTGTTATAACTTACATCTAACTCGTGCTTTAATAAGGGTCAAAATAAAATCGTTGCATAAACTACTATTAAATAATGTTTTACTCACATATATTGGAGAAGCTATCAAAAAGCTAAATAATATGCACAAATTCAAAATCTACAGAAAACCAACTCTCACAGACACACTCATTCACAACTCATCCAACCATCCAAATCAACACAAACTTGCTGCTTTTAACTCCATGATCCATAGACTCCAAAATGTTCCACTATCACAAGCTGACCACCAAAAAGAAATCAATACAGTCAAATATTTAGTACAGCAAAATGGATACAACACCAATCTAGTAGACAAAATCCTGAATAAAATGAAAAGTAAACATCCAAAACCTGCAAACCAAAACAGATTTATCACACTCACATATTTCAACAAAAATCACACAAAATAGCTTACATCTTCCAAAAATCCGGATTTAACACAGCATTCAGAACAACAAACAACCTAAAACACCAGATCCAACAAAAACCAGCTCACCTAACAAACAGCACAATTCACAAATTCAACAAACCAGGAATATATATGCTCAAATACAACACATGCCCCAAGTACTGCATAGGACAAACAGGCAGATCATTCAACACAAGATATAAAGAACATGCAGTCAAATATTTGTTAAGAATAAGTATGATAACTCACTTAATCTGGCCGAACGCTTTCGAATCTATGAGATCCATCTTCAGAGGCCTCTGAAGATGGATCTCATAGATTCGAAAGCGTTCGGCCAGATTAAGTGAGTTATCATACTTATTCTTAACAAATATTTGACTGCAAGTCGTTAAATTTCACATGAAAAGTTAATATTAACAACGCAGTTCGTCATGGAACAAGAAATCCAGGGATATAAAGAACACATCAAAGCACTACATTCCAACACTGACTCAACATTTGCAGATCACTTAATCAACACTGGACACTTACACAATAACATCCAAACTGACTTAGAAATTCTGCACACATTCCAAAAAAGCCTTGAAACTAAATACACTGAGCAATATGAAATATTCAAACACCATAAACAAGATAGAACCAACGTACTCAAACCAACGTACAAACCAAATACAATTCAAATCAAACGCAATTTTTAACTACATAATGGCTGCTCATCCTAACCTCAACAAAGCATGACCCCTGGCGGCAGGCTGACGAAGTTTCTTTTCAGAAGTGAAATGCATTCCTCAAGCTTCTCCAATATATGTGAGTAAAACATTATTTAAAAGTGAAATACAGTGTCAGTTTTAATATTAGATTGAAGATTTTTGGCTTAAAAATTCCAAATTATATCATATTTTTTCGGACTGTGATAGTGCTTTGTTTGAAATGAAAAAAATAATATACTTTACCGGCAAAAGACTTCTGATTGTGAATAGTTATTGTGCTTCAAGGTGGAATTTCAAGTGAAACAGCGACCTAATCTAAGATTTTGATCCTACTTTAAAATGTTTACTTCTTAAGATTTCAATTCATCAATTTGATATTCAATGAACTGCTCGTTTCAACTAGATGAACATTATTAGAACTTTACACCTCTGTATTTTTGTAAAATTATATAATGTCGACCTACGAGCAGAGAATCTGATTCATTTAATAATAGTCAAGTAAATAATAGAAAATAGGACCATCAAGACATTACTTTTATTGATAAGAATTTTACTCCAAATTACCACTTTCCTTATCGGAGATGAGACTTGGTCACAGGCACATAAATATTGCAAATGTCTCAATCATGTACAAATTAAGAAATAGCTCTTTATTGTAGTTCACTTTGGTTATAGGATCACTTTCCAAACCAACATCTTCATTACCCAGAGGACTGGGTAAATACAGTTCTGTGTCATGTAGACAAATATTATTTACATCTAAACAAAATTATTACTAAGCAGATTTTTGTACAATATGTATGTCGAATAATTTTCTTGAAAAGGATGTAATTGCACCTTAATGCTTGTATCTTATTGGTCTGGTTTTATTTTCTTTAATAGGTATAAATATGCTGTGAAATCTAAAGATGATGCAGTTAGTTCAAAACAAAACCAATACCAAAAAAGAATGAACGTCCAACAACAAATATCGATGTGGAAGACATTCATAATTTATCTAAAGAAAGAGGATAAACTGCCTGTTGTCGTATTTGTACTGTCTAGGGCACGTTGTGACACAATAGCTGAGTATCTCAAGGACCTTGATATGGTTGGCAACAAGGATAATGCCCATTATATACGCGTATTTTTTAAGAAAAGTATAGAACATCTGAAAGAAGAAGACCGCAGTCTACCCCAGGTAGGTTTTTTGTACTTGCCAAATATTTTGGGAATGGTTGTTTTTTATTTTAGGTATCTTAAATAAGTCCCAAATTTTGTGGGTGACGAGGTGGAATTATAATGAAAAATGTATTTTTACTGATTGATTTCCTTTTTGAAAATATAACAAGGGTTTTTTCCAAAATTGGGTGTAATATATCTATGTATATTAGAGGTTTTCGAGTGGTTTTCATATTTGTATTTAATTTCAGGTTAAAAAAATGGGAGAACTTTTAGAAAAAGGAATAGGTGTTCATCACAGTGGTATTTTGCCAATTCTCAAGGAAATCGTAGAAATGCTTTTCCAGAAAGGAAAAGTACAGGTAAGAGTTCAAGAATGTATTTTTTTTTTGGAGGAAGAAGCCCACATGGGTCTGAGAACTGTGCGTGGGTAATGAGTTGGATGATGGTGATTGATGAGTTAGTTGGACCTACAGTTTTAGGTGGGTTCCGAACCACCGGGAAGTGATTTTACAGCAGAGAACGTGTCTTTTTATATTTATATGTAATGATACATTGAAGCAAATTTCCTCTTCATCGAGTTTTCTCGACGATCCATCCTAGATAATTTATATTTTGTCATTGGAAGACTTTCATATCGTTTATTTATATATTTACAAATATTCAATTCGTTTGGAATATCACTATTTTATCAAGTGCAATATTATGATTATCAAAAACAAAGCAAAAAACAAAATTCATGAAATACAACTAACCATATTTACTAAAAAATACTGACTTTATTTGATTTTCATTGAACTGTTAGTTTTAACAATATTGAATAAAGTTGAATTTCATATCAAATTTATTAGATCCTTCAATTTCATTATTTTTCAATCCAAGTAAGTTTTGATTCAAGTAACTTGATTTCATGTTTTTTATTTATTAATTTTTATAGGCTAAAATAATTCCCAAAAAATCCTGTATATGCCCAAAAACATAGGATTTAGTTGAATTACAAATGTTTATTATTGTTTTTTGAAAAGCTACGTATTTATTTATTATGCTAATTAGAATGGAAATAATAGGTTCTCTTTCGTAATTCAGATCAAACTATAAAAAAATGGGACAAATTGAATTATTCCAACCAAATTGGTTTTCAAATTAGAAAACTTGTTTGGTAGAGTTGACTTCCGTGAGCAAAAACATGTTGCCCATACCGAGATTTGAACCCAAGTTCTGAAGCATGATTAGCAGCTGCTCTACGCACTGCGTTATCAGGTCCAATGGAGAAATTGTGCTACTAAAAGCTATTTTGAAACTACGAAAGACAATAATAATTTTGACTACGATCTATGATCTCTATCTATAAAAGGATGATACCCTGACTCACTCATCAACGCAGAGCCAAAACTACTAGGCCTATGAACTTGAAATCTCTATCTATAAAAGGATGATACCCTGACTCACTCATCAACGCAGAGCCAAAACTACTAGGCCTATGAACTTGAAATTTCGTATGAACAATCCTTATAGGATTTCACCGTGAAATAAGAAAGGATTTTTCAAAATTCGCAATTTTAGGGGTGTTTTTAGGGGGTTAAAGTTTTGCCTATGCAAAGCATGGGTACATGGCTAGCTAGCTTACTGGGATCTTTTAATCATATGGAAAATAATTTGAAATTTTTCAATCTGCTGTACACGCTGTTTCGATGGACAAGCTGTTTGTGTGTTTTGCAAATCATCATTCACCTAACCTACTGAACTTGCTGGCCAAACAGCTTAAAGGAACAGCTGATAGAAGTCAACAGTTTTTAATCATATGGCAGGCCCCTTAGCGGCGTTATTTACGCTGTCTGGAACTCAAAAACTTTGCATGTAGGATACCTTTCAGTCGGAGCCTTGCAGTATGTAGGAAACATATGACTGGGTATGATGAAATGTAATTATGCCGGGTTGATGACATCTGTTAACCAATGCAGCTATCAATTTGAAAATAATGTATTCTCAGTAGGAGGTGGCGAATAATAAAATAAAAATCCTAGCTTCTACCCTAATAGTCGTGGAAGGTTTAAATTTGAAATGTTCATTGAGAGGTGGTGAGTAAGGTCTTACTGTGTAAGAAAACAACGAAGGAGGCCTCTCTGATCAGCTGGAAGAGCCCTAGGACTAACTTCTTTCCTAATAGTCCTAGAAGGTTGAAATTTGAAATGTAACCTCAGTGGGAGGTGGCAAATAATAAAATCAAGAATGTTTTATGAGAACGCAGCAACGCGCGTCGGGCCAGCTAGTTAAGGGACAAATTAATGTGAAAAGTCTATACGGAAAAAATAAAAAATCGGGCTTCGAGGTGTACCAAATCGAGTTTAGAGGAAGCTATGTGCCAAAATTAGTGTTCCATATCGTTGCGGTTTTTGTGAAATCCGTAATATACACACACCTCTGTTATTATATAGATGCTGGTTTTTGATGGGTGCAGGAGAAGAATTTTACCCATTAATTTATTAAATTAAATTATATAAAATCTAATTACTGAATAATAATTCTTCATAATTAGCAACACATCTAGTTCAATAGAGTCTCCATAACCAGGTATTTACATGATATTAATTTCTGTGATGTTTTCCATGACGAAATACTTGATGAACAATCTAATATTAAAACTGACACTGTATTTCACTTTTAAATAATGTTTTACTCACATATATTGGAGATGCTTGAAGAATGCATTTCACTTCTGAAAAGAAGCTTCGTCAGCCTGAAGTACAGTGTCAGTTTTAATATTAGATTGTAATATTAATTGCATAAAAAGGCAGCTATTTCTATTCCATTTAAAATATAGAAAATGAGCCAGTTTGAACAAATTAAAAAATATAATAATTATACAGTTTTTTTTTTTAGTTTTTATTGGCTTTCGATATAAAATTAAAAATAAAAATATAATAGTGTTTAGTTTTCATTTAAAATAATTTTATGTATTTCCACATTCTGTTCGGTTTTGAATAGATTAATTCGGAAATTCGTATGCTCTAACAACCGATTCCGCGGATTTTAAGAAATCAACATCAAAATGCATAGATTATTGAAGAAGTTGCATAGATTTGGGGGAAATGCAGCGTATTTTGAAATTAACAAATTCAAAGATCGATAGATGTGCAATACAATACATCTTTATTGCCAATAAAAAAAATCTATAAAACGAACTCTTAAACAAAATTATTAAACAATTTCGTAATAAATTACAAATTTCTTGTATCACCCAGCAGGGAAAACCCCTGTCCGCTGGGTGGGAGTATCAATTTATAAAGTACAGCTTTTAAGAAAGTAGTAATTGAGAATAAGAAAAAAATAGACAAAAGTTGTATAAGAAAAGAAGCAAAAAAAAGGAATTACAATATATGACGGATGTTGAAGAAAAAATTATCTTCTATCCAATTATTTATCTGTTCCATCTTGTGTCTACCCTTATTAGTGAGAGAACTGAACAATCTATTTGGAATGCAATTTATTAGTTTTGTGCTTAGATATCTCAATTGTCTGCTTACTATCGTTAAATGAGAGTAATTTAATATATATATTTGTTATGCGAATTTAATCTAAGATTGCATAAAGTAATAGTATTATTTACTGTTACATCATCATCCTTTACCCATATATTATAGTAGACTAGTTTCTTTATATATAATCTATATAAATAAAATTAGAGTTTTGTCTGTACATTTATCAGAATTGTATATTTTTTGGTTATTTTTACGTTTTATACATTAAATAAGCCGAAAATAGTCTAATCTCACTTTCTGTCTGTCTGTCACGGCCCCAAAGGCATTTTACGCGGCCTTCTCTTCAAAAACGAGAGCATCGAACGGGATTTTAGTTATTGAACAGTATTGAACACTTTATTGACAATGTCTTTAGCTATAAAAAACTAAATTAACTTTTTTTTTAACAGAGTAATAAACGTTTAAAAACCAAGTGTTTTGCGATTTTGGATACATTTTACGCAGCCTTCTCCTGAAAAACGAGAGCATCGATCGGGATTAAAGTTATTTATCAGTATTGAAAACCTTTTTGACAATGTCTTTAGCTATAAAAAACTAAATTAACTTTTTTTTAACAGAATAATAAACGTTTAAAAACCAAGTATTGTGCGATTTTGGATACATTTCTTCCAAGTTTTATTACACATAAGAATAAGAACAAATCACGTAATTTATCATGATATATCAATCAGCTGTTCTCAAATATAAATGTTGGGCCCTTCTCGGCGTTATTTACGCTGTCTGCAGACTTGTGTAGTCGGAGCATTGCAGTCTTTTAGGAAACATATGTCTGGTGTATCAAAGCTCATCTTATGTTTAATCAATTATTTCTTTGTTGAAAAAAAAAAATTATCTAATTTCAATTTATCAAAACAAAAATTAACATTTTAGGAAGGTGCGGTTTGTGCTAGGCTCTTGGGAATTCGCCAGGTAGCACTATTATTACCACATGAGAACAAATAATCACGTAATTTATGATGATATATCAATCAGCTGTTCTCAAATATTCTCTCTGATAACTGTCACTGAATTGTTTACGTTCTAAGTTGTTTACTAAGCTGCTAACAACTTCATGATCGTTGCTATCAAAAAAGCCGAAACATATTTAGTCGTATTTCTAAACATAATCCGTACGAAGGACGGGTAGCTGCTAGTTATATATATATTTATATATAGTCATCACTTTGAATTGATCAAATTTGTTTCTATACTGGAAAAGGCTCTTCGCTTATTGAAACAGAAATAATATATATATATATATATATATATATATATATATATATATATACTAGCTGGCCCAACGCGCGTTGCTGCATTCTCATAAAAATTCTCCTTGATTTTATTATTCGCCACCTCCCGCTGAGGTTACATTTAAAATTAGGAAAGAAGTTAGTCCTAGGGCTCTTCCAGCTGATCATAGAGGCTTCGTTGTTTTCTTAATCACCACCTCTGAATGAAGAAACATTTCAAATTTAAACCTCCTATGACTATAAGGGTAGAAGCTAGGTTTTTTATTTTATTATTCGCCACCTTCCGCTGAGGCTGCATTTCAAATTTCTAGCTGCATTGGTTAACAGATGTCATCAACCTTGCATAATTACATTTCATCATACCCAGTCGTATGTTTCCTACATATTGCAAGGCTCCAACTGCACGGTAGCCTACATGCAAAGTGCAAAGTCTTTTGCTGTTTTAAGACAGCGTAAATAACGCCACTAAGGGGCCTACCATATGATTAAAAGCTGTTGACTTATATCAGCTGTTCCTTTAAGCTGTTTGGCTGGCAAGTTCAGTAGGTTAGGTCTATAAAATGGTTTAATTAATAATAATTATTAGCTCCCCTATTGAAATTTATTGTCAGAAACCATCCCCAATATTCACACAACATATTCCCAAAGTTTCATGCCGATCTGTCAAGTAGTTTTGGAGTCTATAGGGAACACACATACATACATACATACATACAGACATTCATTTTTATATATAGAGATTTTCAAGTTTTTGCTAATTCAAATTTCATATGATGTATTATATGGATTATATATGTATGTATAAAAGAAAATATACCTAAGTTTCTTATGATTTATCGAAACAATTTTCGGCACTGCCAACATAAGATAACTTGTGTGTTGGCAGTGATGTGTAATATAATCAAATATGGTAGCGCAGTTGGTTGGAGCGCTTGTCTGTGATAAGATAAGGGGCTGGCTTCGTTTCTTACAGCCTTGGGTTCGAATCTCATTCAACCATGGATGTTTCTCATCATTCACCTCATTACCCACGCACAAGTTTCGGGACTCATGTGGGCAACATTATTTTATTTCAGCAATTTATTTCTTTCCAAGGGAATTAAATTAGGTTGGTAACCTCCAATACAGTTTTAACTCTAGGAGGTACCTAATTCCACAAAAGAGTGATTAGAAATCAAGTAGATTCTATGTAACTGTTTTTTTTTCTTTTTTTTTCTATCGTTTAAGCTAGTATATAGAGGAAAATAATTTTAGTTTATGTAAAAAGAATATGTTATATGTTATTGTGGAATAAAGATGATTTGATTTTGATCATCCGCAATAAATCCTCAACGATTTTATTGTGCTAAAGCAGGTTATTTTCAGATTCTTTTGGCGACCGAAACGTTTGCTATGGGTGTCAATATGCCTACAAAGACAGTTGTGTTTGAGACGATTCGCAAATTCGATGGATCAGTTTCTAGAGATCTGTCACCGGCTGAATTCATCCAGATGGCTGGTAGAGCTGGTCGCAGAGGAAAAGACAACACTGGAACTGTTATAATTCTTTGCAAAGAATCAATTCCTCTGCAATCGGCGCTCAAAAAAATGATGTTTAGTAAGTGAGAAAATTATTAAAATGTCACCCTTTTCTCATTTATTTAACTACAGTAATAAATGTTCATTGATTAAAAATTACTGCACTGATTGCTAAACTCAAGATATACATCTTCTACTGCAGGGGTTCTCAACCTGTAAGGCACGCCCCCTTGCGGTGAGTGGTGGGGAGGGGGGGACGTAGAAGATTTTCGAGGGAGGCGTCAGTTTTTCCAGAACAGTTGAAAAAAAACTGTTACACAGATTCTTGGCTGCTTTTTTTCCATTACACCATAATTTTATTACAAGTTAGTTCGAAGTTACTGACAATTGAACAAACTGACAAATTTACTTAAACAGAATTTATTAATTTCGAATTCCTCTAATTGCTATTAGTTTATACTGAAGACTTCCGCAATGGCGGATATTGACAGCAGTATTTAATAGCTGATGGAAATCGATGAATGCTACTGTACAAAAATATCAGTCACCACCGGGAATCGAACCACGGACCTCCCAATTGCCGGTCGGGCGCCTTAACCACTAGACCATGGAGACCTTTCTGCACAGCAGCATTCATTTTTAACTTGGCCATATCGGCTCGTATCTCACAAGTTAAGGCGCCCGACCGGCAATTGGGAAGTCCGTGGTTCGATTCCCGGTGGTGACTAATATTTTTGTACAGTAGCATTCATCGATTTCCATCAGCTATTAAATACTGCTGTCAATATCCGCCATTGCGGAAGTCTTCAGTATAAACTAATAGCAATTAGAGGAATTCGAAATTAATAAATTCTGTTTAAATAATTTTATTGTACAACACAGGTTGGAGAAAATAAACTCAATAATAGCCAAGACCAATGTATAATGTAGTAATGAATAATAAGACAAAATTGTCACAACCACATTTATTAAAACTTAGAGAGACTAGTTTCGGTTGTTACACCATTATCAATGTCAATCATACTGAGTATGATTGATAATGGTGTAACAACAACCGAAACTATCAATGTCAATCATGAGTATGATTGATAATGGTGTAACAACAACCGAAACTAGTTTCTCAATATATTTTTCAATAAATGTGGTTGTGACAATTTTGTCTTATTATTCATTATGTATACCTTCCACAATATCACCTTCGCCACTACAAAGAAAGTTATAATGTAGTACAATAAATTGAGTTGTGTGATGCTGGTTGGCACTAACTCATATCTCGCTTTAGTTACAAATTGAAATTCTAATACTTGTGGTAAACACATGAGGTGATGATAGTTGAGGGGAGGCGTGAACAAATTTAAGTCTAATAAGGGAGGCACAGAGCCTGAAATTTTGAGAACCCCTGTTCTACTGCGTACTTTAAATTTAAAAGAATGATAAAAACTTGAAAAACACTTTCAAGTGGAACTTGTGACTCACGTTATGGCGTGACAGCCGTATCACTCTGATGTTGAGAGCATCGTCAGACGACCCACAGTGGCCGTCACGCCATAACGTGCGTCACAATTTCCACTTGAAAGTGTTTTTAAAGTTTATATTATATATTAGTGGAAACGAGATGAATCTTCAACATCGCGCACTAAAAGAATGATTATAATAGTACTTAATGCTTATTCATATTTATAACAATCGAATTCATATTCTTTGTAAATTTTCTGTTCAACTGTTCGCTTTCATTTACCTCTTTATGTCGTTAAGTTGTTAATTTCAATAATCAAATTACTAGAACCACTCGGTCAAAAAGTTGAAATTTTGTAAAAATGTTCAGTTGAGGCCCTAGATGGATGTTAAAAGAGGAGTTTTTAAAATTGATGATTTAAAAAATTTAGTTGATCACCAATTTCTTAAGAAATATGTGGTCGCAAAAGTTGAAGTTCGATGTACATCAGTTGAGAGCAAACAATAAAAAGAAGAGGTTGAAAAGAAGGAGGAAGAGAAGAATGTGGAAAAGAAGAAAGAGAAGAGGAATATGAAAATATAGTCTTTTAAATTGAGTTTGTAAATAGGTTGTCACATTCTAGTAAGCCAGAATCAATAGAATCGGGCAACCTACTAGTTACACTATATTGTTTTTCAGATAAGCCATCCCCCTTGGAGTCACAGTTCAAACTAACCTATTCAACGATTTTGAAGACACTTCTTCGAACTGCTGAAGCTGGTAATGCAGTTGAAAAGTTGATGTCCAGCAGCTTCAAACAACATGCTGAACAGCATCTGCAAGAAGACGCCAAGTAAGTATTGCATGGATATTACATAAATTTATCCACATATAAATCTGTTGTTACAAAACAAAGAAATGACAAAGTTCGACTACAATTGATAAAACATACAAAGTTTTTTTTATTTTTTGAGGATGCAGCCCACATAGGTCTGAGACCTGTGCGTGGGTAATGAGTTGGACCTACAGTTTTAGGTGGGTTCCGAACCACCGGGAAGTGATTTTACAGCCGAGAACAGTGTCTTTTTTGCTGGCCGATTTAATCGGTCACCGTTACAGACAGGACCTACAAGAACGCAGCTTATCTCTCTGATTGAACAGATACCTGCTACGGCTCGCGGCTATCACTTCCATATATTATTGTTGGGAAATGCAAGAAAGAAGAAAACATTATTTATAATGAATAATAAGACGAAATTGTCACAACCACATTTAATAAAAAATTTATTGAGAAACTAGTTTCGGTTGTTATACCATTATCAATCTCAAACTCGTTTCAAAACAAGTTTGATTGAGATTGATAATGTTATAACAACCGAAACTAGTTTCTCAATATATTTTTTAATAAATGTGGTTGTTACAATTTCGTCTTATTATTCATTATGGATACTTTCCACAATATCACCTTCGCCACTACAAAGAAAGTAAAACATTATTCTATGCTACTCACTGTGTCAACAGTGCTTCTGGTTTCACTTATAACACGCACTTGTCTTTCCATCTTAATTTCGTCTTCCTCACTCTCATTTTTTTCAGTCAATCAATCAATTTATTCACAGTATCATTACAACAAAGGTCCTCCTAAACCAGTAGGTTTTTCAGGAGGTGCCATATATAAATTTAATACAATTAAATAATATTCTTGAACAAACCAAAAAGTCAATTTACCAAAAATAACATAACCCACAATCCACATGACACACTAGGCTACAACTCTTTAGTACATTCCACTGACGATTTCGCTTTGAAAAAGATTATTTGTTTATATAATCTATAAATTATAAATTTAGCACTGTTGGGAATGACCTAAAGATAGCGAAAATATTAAATTTGACAAATGCGTCTCTAGAATGTTCGAGTAAATAGTAGAATGACCCATATATTTGTGGAGATTACTAGAATAAACAAAAAATATTATAAAAGAATGTCAGCAAGAAGTTCAGTTGTTATTCAAATGTTTGATGTGATAAACGACATAGTGACAGTTTGTGGTGGCAGTATACAAGTTTACACATAACAGTGCTATTACTATATATTGTGTTACAGTGACAGACTGTGCTTCATAAGTGTTGAGTTTATTTATTGAGTGTTTAACTGCTTCTTAGACAAACTCTTTTCGTCATTGAACATTTTTTTGGGACTAATATTATTATTATTATTATTACTATTATTATTGTTGTTGTTGTTGTTGTTATTATTATTATTAAATTATTGATCGGCCTATTGACAATTAGTAATTAGTTTTTGTACAGTGATATAGTAAATTCATTATTAGTTTAACGTTATTTAACTGTTTTTTCTTGTTAGTTTTTCTTGTGTGATATAACTGATACGATAATTATGACTAATTTGATCGACCAGCAAAAAAGGCTCAGATATTTGCTGTAAAATCACTTCCCAGTGGTTCGGAACCCACCTAAAATTGTAGATCCAACTCATCAATCGCTCATCAATCAACGCATTACCCACGCGCAGGTATCAGACCAATGTAGGCTTCATCCTCAAAAAAAGGTGTGCTTTTTAAAAATCTTAATTTTTGAAGAATATTTAGTTAGTATGCAATTATAATAATTATGGTATCCAGTAAATCATTGCAATAATCTCTTACATCTTCTTTTTTATTATTCAATGTCAGAGAATTTGGAATGGCTTCTATGTATCCTGATATTAAGTTCTGAAAACTCTTTTTGGCAATTAAAGCAACTGTTTTTTTTATTAGAACTCAATTTATTTAATGCTGTATATTTTTCAAAACTAGGGGACACCAAATATTTGTAAATTTGGCAGTTGACGACTTGGAGAAGGAGTTGAATGCAATCAGAGATGATAACCTTATCAGATTGGAAGTGGCAATGGAAAATTTTTATGACTGGGCAACAGATTACATTTTGAAAAAAAAGTTATACCAGGTACGTACTGTTTGAAATAAGATGCAACATCTTATGTAAATTTTTCTATCTTTCTTTATTTCCGCCCAGATTCTTACTTAATGAGTTCATGAAGTTTTTAAAAGACTCAAACTTTCCACTCTACTCAGAATGTTTTCTCTCCTTTTTTTTAAATCAATATCATAAACTCAAGTGCATTGATAGAAATTATCTTTCAAGACGGTTTGCGATTTAAGACGTGAAGTTATTTCTAAACACTAGATAATTTGAATAAGAATTTTTATTACATTTGGTTGTTACCCATACATCGTGTGAAGATATACGATGATTTACAGACCATAAAAAAAACCAGTTGGATTTTTTCTGGAGAAAACGTTCAACAGAGCTCTTTGTAACATTAATGTTTTCGTGTAGTGTGTATTATTAATAGGGATATCCATTAGGCACAAGCCTCCCTCATAGGATAGTTAGGTTAGGTGTTTATTATCTCTATATTAACATAATATATTATTATCTCTATATCGTAATATTATCTCTAGTCACAGTCCCAGAAATAATTCTGTAAAACATGTGTGAAATTATTCTAGTATTTGTATCAATGATTTTGGAAATATAAAATAGTATACACATTCTGGCCACCAAAAGAGGGGTGCCAATGGCCAAAGAGCCTACAAGCTCTAAGAACCCTAATGCGGCTCTGTGGTTATTTAAATATCAAATATGAGGCCGTTCTTCTTTGTTTATTATTCTAGTCATCAGATTTTGTTGCAAATTCCAGCTTCGATTTTCTACACCACTCCAAAATATTATAGATCTCTTTTTGTCTTCTTTGATATTGGTCTTGGTTTGATCTTGTTTTTGGCTTCCCTTTCGTTCTTAAAACTTCAATGTTCTTCATTTCTCTTCAAACGTAATCTTCATCCTTTCCTTTTACATGTCCAAATCCACTTTTCCGAATTTCAAAGTCTGAAACAGAAGACAAATTAGCAATTATAATTTTTTTATGGTCGTAATTCTTCATGTTATTTATTTTAACCCCCAGTGGGTGGGGGTAGTAGAATTTCACCCACAGTATCCCTGCTTGTCATAAGAGGCGACTAAAAGGGCAACTGTCCGTTGACCTCATTATCCTAGAAACCTATCCTTTATCCTGCTCTTCATCCCAGCCCCTCCCTCCACCCTTTCCTCTATCTGTTACAGGCCAACCCAAGGTGTGATGTGAACCGTGCTGATGGGTGGATGGCACTGGGCCTTTTGTACAGTGTCTAACGGTGCCTGCAGGACACCAGGCGACCTCCTGCAGTATGTAGCCTTGCCCGGGCATGCGGGGCTCTGTCCGGGTTGACTCCACTTCCCTAGCTTCTCGTGGGAACCACATGAATTTCCAAATACGAACCAGAACCAAACCTCAAGGTAACTCCAGAAGTTGCCTTGCCCTCAAACCTATCAGGATCCACCCCATCAGGGCAGGTTCCTCGACTTGAATCAACAGTCAAGGACAATGCCCAGGGTTTTTGGCAAAAGGCTGCTAGCAGACACAAGCTCCTACTTCACCAACTGGCTGGTGAGGCTGGGTAGAGGTCAGGTCAAGCAGTTGATTGCTCTGATAACTGGACATGGCCACTTCAGGAAACATCTCCACACAATTGGACTCAGAAATGAAAGTCAGATGTGTAGACTTTGCAATCAGTCTGAAGAGACTGCCAAGCATATCATACTGGATTGCGAGAGACTCGGGGCAAGGAGAAGGGCTCTGTTTGGCTGCAAACAACCAGGTGATGAATGGGACGTTAGCATAGCGAAAAAAACTCCTGGATCTTGTAAAGGGCACAGGTATTGGTTTGCCCAACTAACGTACTAGGGACACACAATAAGCTTCGGTTGACGTGTGAGGATCTTTGAATCTTTGGATCTTTGAATCCGTCCCTTCATAATATATAACATATTACATATTTATTTTATAGTTGTATTATGTTGTAGTTAATTTATTTTATAGTTCTATTATGTTGTAGATATATAGTAGTTTATTTGTGGTTTGTATTTCTCGACTCGTCTATTCTGTAAAATATATATGGAAGTGAATAGAATACCTCCACGAGGAACATTAAATTTAGGAGTGAATTCTAAATATTAATATCGTGCATTCAGTTTCAAGTATCGGTATTCCTCATTCCGCATTCGTATTTTAAAACTAAATGATCATCGTTGATCAGCAATAATTGAGTCAATCAACAATATGAATGAACGTTATATACAAATTGTGCAGCAATGATTACTGTGATTGTTTGCCTCATGTTATTTGCAAGACTATACTTGTTTAATTTTAAAAAGATTTCTTCAATTGTATTTTGTTTCTTAATTGCTTTAATTATAAATACAGCTTATTGCAACAATGATTACTTCAGTTTATCAACAATGATTATACAGATTGTGCAACAATGATTACTGTAAAGTAAATTCGTATGGCTTTCCGTGGTGGGGAGACCCTTACGGGTAGTTCCACCTCGCCGTTTTTTTTAACGACTGCTTATTTTTATATGCAACTGGGACCGACGGCTTAACGTGTCCATGATTACTGTGATTGTTTGCCTCATGTTATTTGCAAGACTATACTTCTTTAATTTTAAAAAGATTTCTTCTATTGTATTTTGTTTCTCAATTGTTTTAATTAGAAATACAGCATATTGTAAACGTGTTAATACTGTAGTATCAACAGCTACTGGAAAATCTATCATTTTCAGGACAATAATTAGAATATACCATAGTGTTTGAATGAAATCTATTTGGTGTTTCATTTTTAGGAAGAGTTGATTAAAAATCTTAAATGGACGAATTTGTGTCATCCGGGCCGTTACGTACTGATATCTACTGACATATTCACGAGAAGATTGGGTTTAATAGTTGGCATCGAACGTAGCAAGGCAACCTGCAAAATTCTGATATTTGTCAATCCACAAGAAGTATGTATTGCAAGCTTCCAAGTACTTTATATCTAACAATGTAGAGAAACTTACTTTTTGTGCACTACAAAAGTAACGGTTGCCGTATGTTCTCAATAAAGTTTTATTTTTCACCTTGTTATTTCCTGGATCAGTTCACTTCTACTCCAGCCCCGGTCAAATCTGAAGTATAGAAGTGATCGATATTGATCAAGAAAAACGTGGGGCAAAATAGCGTAGTTTGGCAAAATATTTTACTTTGTCAGAAATTATAATTTTGTCCTACACCACATTTGAATAATGAATTCAATTATGTATTATATGCAATTATATTAATTCCTCTTTAAAATTAGCTTATGGCGTTTGTTAGTAGAGATACCCTTGCTGGTAGTTTCACTGTTTGGGCCTTGCTGTGGTGAACCAACAATCATTTTCACCATTTACTATTGCAGCTAACACTTCTAAAAACTTCAATAGTTTATCAATGGCTCTGATTTATTGCAATGAATGATAAGCAATACAAAGTAATTCAGATAAATCTGTAAAATAAATTTTATTTTGTAATAATTTGGTATTAAGTATAGTACGAATACTATACTACTGTATATGAGATACCGCACTATTTAAACTTAAAAAACGTCCAAAAAGTTTTTAAATATTCTATCATAAATTCATTTAGTTATTCATTTTTATTCAAATCTTTAGGGGCGGCGCTAACGCCTCACTAACAATTTCAGAGTGAAATTTCTAGTTAAATTTAGGCATAACCTAAAATTTGGATTTTCAAGTCAAAAATTTGTGATGATAGCAGTGTGGGCACAAATCTATTGTATCATTGCTTACGTTTTTGTAATGAATGAATAAATGGATAAATTCCATTCCAAACGGATCCATCCATAGCTTTGGCTCTCCAATATGTTATGAATGATTCATACCGTTGCAAACTTGTTCTCTATGTCTTTATTCACTACAACCATTTAATTATTCCCTAGACCATAATATATGTATAATTGTATTATATTGTTGTTGCATGTGTTATTGGCTTCTACTCATTTGTGTGACAAAATGTCGAGCAAATTAAATGATTTATTATTTATTATTATTCCCTAGACAATGCATGTGCATTGATCAATATATATTAAAGCTCGATGAACACAATGTCGACTAGATATTTCTTTGATGATCTTGTTGTGTTGAAAAGTTCACAATATGTATTGCAAGTTTCAGTTTCAGTTATTCATGAATAAATAAAGGATTATATATATTCTAGCAGAAAAAAAAACTAAAATGATACTTTCACTGTCCATAGAAACGGCAACTCACGACAAAGTTTAATTGATATCAACACAAAATGTCGTTCTGAGTCCGAATGTCCACTTTTTTGTCATCATGTAGTGAGTTTTAAATTTTGTTTTAGTTTAATTTCACACGTTTTGTTTAAATAACTATTTTAGGGCTGAGTATTAAATTAAATTTGATGCTTAGATGTCAAAAAATCGATATCTGAAGGAAAATTGAATAAAGCAAAAATATTGATCAATACATCTTTCAAACATCAATATAAGCTTTAATTTGACAATATATAAATTCCTATCAATGGGTTAGAAACTCTCCCAATTGATTAATGTAATCCACATTGATTGTTTAGGGGCTGCTTGAACCAACATGTATTTTTTTAGTTACAGACGAAATGTAGCTGCCATCCCGGATTCTGTGACTGTAAGCTTTGGACCCAATTTATGAATTTTCTGAAATACAATGAAAGATTCATCCCTGATGAGAATGCAACTTTTAGAATTTTGCCAGTAAACACAAAAGACATTTTAGAAATTATGGACATCACTGACAAGTATGACCAACGTGATTTCGATTCCATAATAGATGCTGTAAGCTTCTATCAGCACACTCACAGCCATAAAAGGTAATCAGTTGTATGTTCACTTGTATACGGGTTCTAATGGCTAAAATAAGGCTGGAAAGTTCAATTAATAAAGAAAAACAGATCAAAAAATGACAAGCTAATACTTATTTTCAGTTATTATTTACAAGAATTAATAATTAATTACAGGCCGATCAATAATAAAAGAAACAAGAGTCTAATAAACTGTACAATAATGTAGAAAGAAATGATGAAAAGAGCAACTAAACACTTACAAAACACAGTCCAATTCGTTATTTGACAGTCCCAAATAATATCACATGACACAACGTCTTTAAACTGTTAGTAAGCTGCACAAATAGTAAACACTTGTCTCTGCATCTTACACTGGAATCGAGCGCTGTTTACTCCAACGGCACGAGATCTTTAACACAATCTGTCACGCGAGTTTGTAAGACTAACTCACTGGTTCACGTAAGCTCCTTTATGTAGTTGTCATAATTCCAAGTACTGGAGGCTTCTAGATGCTTTGAGAAGGCCATGGAATGTAGTAGAACAATCAGGAAGTCCGTAGAACCGAGGAGAAACTTTGACAGTTCTCAATTGAGTGAGAGAGATGCAGATTTGAAGAATAAGAGTGACGAAGACATGTGAAGAGCAAGAGAATGAAGATTCAGATTACAAGTCACGTTCGTCTATGAATGGAAATGAGTGCGTAAACGACTGCTTGTTTTGCATTCGCAACAATACTTATTACAGATTCATTAGTGTTACATGTACTGGAGGTAGTGGCCTGTTAACTTCCTGAATATTTTTTCAAAATTTGTATTTTTTGTTTTTCTTGGTTGGAAATAAAATTCATTATTATATATCCGTATAGTCTTTAAGACTATATTCTTAAACTTTCTTTACTTTATAGACATTTTCACTTCGTTTTGTAGTCGTTTTTATTTTCATTCTTGAGTCTATATAGTCATTAAAAATATATTCTTTAGTCTTATATTCAATTGTATAAAAAGTAATCAGTCTGACATTAAATTGTGTCCCAAATATTTTATATTATACAGTGTTTCAGGAGGAATCTGCTGTACTGCGTCAACTCATTCCTCACATGAAAATAAAGAAAAAAGTTGATATAAACAGGGATCCGGAAATAATGGATTTATTAGGGAAGTGATAGCCGAGTGCCGTAGCAAGTATCTGTTCAATCAGAAATAAGCTACGAAGCTCCTGGGCCATCTTTGTAACGGTGACCGATTGGATTGGCCAGCAAAAAAGACTGTTCTCTGCTGTAAAATCACTTGCGGGTGGTTCGGAACCCACCTAAAACTGTAGGTCCAACTCATCAATCACCATCATCTAATTCATTGCCCACGCACAGGTCTCAGACCTATGTGGGCTTCATCCTAAAAAAAAACTATTATATTTTAAGTTCGGACCTCACGAACAAAGCATTGATTTTTTTTAGGATGAAACCCACATAGGTCTGAAACCTGTGCGTGGGTAATGAGTTGGATGATGGTGATTGATGAGTTGGACCTACAGTTTTAGGTGGGTTCCGAACCACCGGGAAGTGATTTTACAGCAGAGAGCAGTGTCTTTTTGCTGGTCAATCTAATTGGTCACCGTTACAAACAGGTCCTACGAGAACGCAGCTTATCTCTATCTGATTGAACAGTTACCTGCTACGGCTCGTGGCTATCACTTCCCGTGATGATTCAATCATTGATGGCTCGGAGTAACGACTCGATCGTGAAAATATTATGCAATAGGCATTGAAAGACAATATTTACCTAAAATAGTGGTGATGACATATCCAAACCTACAGATCCTCCGAAATAAACATTTCAAAGTCATTGCGTTAATAGTCTTCTTTATTTAATTTTCATCAATTCATTCCTTAGTATCTGACTAGGCATCCATTTGCATTTACTAAACGAGTGGTCTTATCCTACATGTTTAGGTTCTCCTAGCACAATTACCAGATTATAAAAAAAAAACTTAAAAAACACTTTTAAGTGGAAATTATGACTCACATTATGGCGTGACGGCCGTTTCACTCTGTTGTCAAGAGCATCGTCAGACGACCCACAGTAGCCTACACACCACAGAGTGTACTGTGGGTCGTCTGACGATGCTCTTGACAACAGAGTGAAACGGCCGTCACGCCATAACGTGAGTCATAATTTCCATTTGAATGTTTTTTAAGATTTTATTATATTGTGGAAACAAGATGGATCTCCAACATCATAATTACCAGATTATCCTAAAATCACAAGATTGCAAAGAAATGTAGCAGTTTGATTGGCATTAATAAATTACTAACATATCTTTCACTCTAGAAAGCTTCTAAATTGAAAATATGATTCAAAAATGTCTGCTGTTGATAACGAGTTTTTTCGAGATCACTAAATTTCCAATGTGAGTCTTCTTCATGTGAAGTAAAGTTCACTCAAACACTACAATGCTCGTCAATTGAAACCATGTTTACTGACATTTCTATGGATTTCATTATTTTTTTATAATTTGCAGTTCTATATTTTATTTTTATTTTTTTTTCATTTTTTTTATTAATCACCTAACGCAATAATGGACATTTTTTATTGTTTCAGACCACCACAGCTACCTAGAAGTGCAATTAGTGCTTTGCAAAATCTTCACGAAAAATCGCATAAGTTTCAATTGAACGACATAATTAAGTTTCCAAACAATACGGCAGACCTCTATTCAGCAAATAAGCAGCTTGAAAATCTGAAAATGGAGTTTCAGAAATTCAATGTCAAAGAATTCCTCAAGTTTGAGCGTCAGGTAAAAATCTCTTGTTTTCTGAAAAACTTCAAATATGTTCGTAAATAATTACTTTGAAAGCTTGATTTTTATTGATGGTACGCACTGCGCCTTAAAATGATTGTCAAAAAATCCTCAATCTTGGAGCTATGGGAAATCAAACAAACTATCTCTGAAATCTCAGTTATCTAATATTTCTAAAAGTAGTCAGTTCAGATAATATTCATTAAAAACTTCAAATATGTTCGTAAATAATTACTTTCAAAGCTTGATTATTGATGGTCAAACAATCCTCAATTTTGGAGCTATGGGAAATCAAACTATCACCGAAACCTCAGTATTTAATATTCCTAAAAGTAGTCAGTTCATAAAAATGCAAATATTATTACAATTTTCCTATTTTAATCTGATGTTTTTTTTTCAATTCTCAATTTTTCAAAACTTCTACTTTCCCCTACGCTTTGAGTTCTGGTCTTCATGTTTAGGGCGTATTTTACTTTGTCAATTTCCAGAATTCATTTATTTTTGTAGTTGTAATTTTCTGTGAATTACTCTATTTATCCTGTTCTCAATTATTCAAATTGATTTCGGAATATGTGGAGACTTGATTTCTACTGGAAGTATAAAATGAGTAATAATGACAGTGAATGATTAATAAGACTTTGTTTCCTCATCACATCGATTTTGTTACTGCACAGTATCTGTTTTGCTTAAATAATAAATATGTGATTGTAAAAATTTCATGTACAATTAATTTCGGATTAAATTCTAATTGATATTGAATGTCTTTACAGTTCAAACTTATATTTAAACGAAAGACACTTCTAAGCAAGAAGGTGCAATTGGATAAATTAGTCAATGAATACAGCATGACTGGAGAATTTGAATCGAAGAAGAAAATATTAAAGGAGCTTAAGTATTTGGACAACTCTGATAATGGTGAGTTGGGAAAAATCAAAATCAAATCAAATCATATCATCTTTTGTAGGATTTATTGGTTCAAAAAATTAACTAATTTACCTTGGGTTTGATGTTAGGTCTTCGTAATCGATATATCATACGTGAAGGGTAAGAAATCGGAATACGTTCGTAAATCCAGCGCACGCACTCAAAACTGTCAATAGGTCGAAAAATCACTCAGAGGAAAAACGTGAGAGGAAATCGTGAGCATTAATTTAAAAGGAAAAGAGCGGATGAGCGAAAAAGAGCGAATACCGGAAAAATGGCGTGAAACGAAGAGAACCAAAAGGAACAACCGAACACGCCGCTAATTTATGCAGAACTGACTCCCTACTGACCCAACTCAAGGACTAATCTGAAGGAAGGGGAAACTGATTTTCTGATATATCCGTCAATAGTAGAACTGCATTGCCGAATGCCGTTTATTGCCGAATTCCACAATAACATAAAACATAATTATTCTTTTTACATAACAAACTAAAGTTATTTTCCTCTATATACTAGCTTAAAAGATAGAAAACAAAAAAGTTACATAGAATCTACTTTTTTTCTAATCACTCTTTTGTGGAATTAGGTACCTCCTAGAGTTAAAACTGTATTGGAGGTTACCAACCTCCAATAAAAAAATGTGTCATTACATTCTTCAGGGTTTTGTGTGAGTATATTGTGTCGCATAGACTGCACTCAAGCAGAATTGAATAAGAATTTACTGTTTCTTCGAAGGCTTTTCTTATACTGTTTGCTCCATTTTCCAAGAAAAAATGCTCGTTATTTTCAGTATCATATTATTATGGTGATTAAAGAGTAAATTATTAAGTTTAGAAAATGTCAGACTCCTAGACTTTAGTCCATTTCAACACAGCAAGATTGTTCCATCTGTATATAAACTATTTTTATCTACGACCATGTCATAATGTATACATTACAGTTTCACAATTGATGCCAAAACAGCTGTCTTTTCGAAATGCTTTTTGAAACCCGTTGTATAAAGAGCTCATTATAGTACAGGTTCTACATTATAACACGGGTTCTGGACCAATCAGAAGCATTTTTGATGGAATCAATATCGTAATTCAATATTGTGAAACTATCAGCTGATTTGATCAAACTGCTAACCTAAGCTGCTAACCTAACAATCTACTATAACTTCTTGAATTTGAGATGAGAGGTTAGGTATCTCTGACAGTCACAGGTAAAATGAAATTGTTTTAATTAAATGTATACTAGTGGTCGTAGATAAAATAGTGTATGCTACGATTTTATTTGGCCATTAAGGCACTCGTGAGATATTTATAACACTCGCATTCGCTCGTGTTATAACTTACATCTAACTCGTGCTTTAATAACGGTCAAAAAAAATCGTTGCATAAACTACTATTTTGATTTAAGAGACCACTAGCTGTGAATGAGTCGTAAATTGCTGAATAATTCTCATTCAAGGCATTATCATGAGAATTTTTTTTTTTGAGGATGAAGCCCACATAGGTCTGAGACCTGTGCGTGGGTAATGAGTTGGATGTTGGTGATTGATGAGTTGGACCTACAGTTTTAGGTGGGCTCCGAACCACCGGGAAGTGATTTTACATTAGAGAACAGTGTCTTTTTGCTGGCCAATCTAATCGGTCACCGTTACGAACAGGACCTACGAGAACGCAGCTTATCTCTCTGATTGAACAGATACCTGCTACGGCTCGCGGCACTTCTATTATAAACCAATACCAATTACCAATACCAATTATAAACCAATACAACGGATTATCCAAGGAACCGTCGCTGAAATTAAATGCAGTAGTTATTATTAATATTATTGTATAACATTATTATATTGAAGAATATTCTAATATAGAAACAGATATGAGAAAAACACGCCTTAAATTTTATGGTCGCATCATGAGGCTTCCAGACAATAGACTAACAAAAAGAATTGTAAACTATGTAGCGTCACTTGTCAATGGAGGAGAATGGAGACAAAATATTGAAAAATACCTAGTACTGGCGAAAATAACCAACAAAGAAATTTACAATAGAAAAAACGTTATAAATGGGAAGTTATACCAGAGACAAAACCTCCAAGATTTGGAACAAAATGGAGTGAAGGGAGAAAAGCTGAATTCGCACAAAAAATGAAAAGCTGGTGGGCAAACAAGAAGAACAAATCCAAAAAATAAACCATCTTCACTCAGCGTCTTCAACTTTGGGAGTTTTACGTCTAATAATAATATTCTATAACAAAAATCTAAGTTATGAGCCAAAATATCATTTATTAATAATGGCCGTCTTGATGAGTTGATACGGATGAGCTGTCGTTTGATCGGGTACAAGGAGTGGTTTCATAGTTATAAGGGCAAAAGGGCTTGAATTCGGGAGTCCCTAATGAATTTTCTAAATCCCATTTTTAGGCAACCGGATAGTTTCCTATCGGGATCTAAAATCCCGGGAGAAAATACCGATCACCGTTTTTTGGAAGATTTGGGTGAAAGATTTTGTACAGCTTCAGGTCAGACCCTGCTGGAAATAAAAAGGAATTGGTTTCAAACTGAGGTGAGCACATTTCCCAAAAAACAATTTTTTTTTGAGGATGAAGCCCACAAAGGTCTGCGACCTGTGCGTGGGTAATGAGTTAAATGATGGTGATTGATGAGTTGGACCTACAGTTTTAGGTGGGTTCCGAACCACCGGGAAGTGATTTTACAGCAGAGAACAGTGTCCTTTTTGCTGGCCAATTTTGATTTACACATTTAGGCCCTGCAATTAGTGAGTAGCCGTTCAATTCTTTAAAATTCACCATAATTAAAAAAGCCAACTCTAGTGAGATACAGGGGTCAAATTCTGGAAATTTTGCCTCTGAGAAACTCTTTCTGCCATAAGTTTAGTTTAGCCTTGATTCTGCTAAACCAAAATGACGTCGGAAAATGTTACAATTGTTTAAAGATGGCGGTCGAAGGTCAGCTAGGATTCCTGGGGACTTTTAGTATGTTACACAGTGTGTTTTTCTGGTCTTAGATCCCGATTTTTAGGTGTTTGGAATGTTTTCCTTCCCCAAAATTTCCAAAATTCTACTGGACTATAAATATTGAAGGAAGTGAATAGAATGACATTTTTGTTTCAATATGAGTTTGTAGAGGAAGATCGACGTTCTTTCGTATTGATAATAATCTTTTCCTACAGTGACCCGAAAAAGTACCTATTTTTGCACTAACTGTAGCACGCAAAATAGTCTATTCCTGCACCAGTGCGGGAAAGTACTTTCCCGCACTGTAATTTACTTTTCCGCACTCCAAATTTGCAACCTAACAACACAAAATAGTGAGCATGTGATAAGCAGGTTCCCTATTCTGCATTCAAAAATAGGTTGGCTACTCTGCTTCAGCTGTGAATAGTTGTTGTAGTTGTTGTTGATGAAATCGATTTGATTCGAAGATAGGTTATGTGAGGGATTTTCAGGTTATGTATGCCCTGTTTTGTTCTGTTTGAATTACTTTATACATTACTGTAGGAAAAATTTAATGTGTAATTCGAGTGCAATGTATTGTTTCTGCACTCGAGAAACTTTTTTCACTCGCCTTTGGCTCGTGAAAAAAACTGTTTCTCTCGATGCAGAAAAACGGTACTTTGCACTCTAGTTACACAAATAGCTATTTAAGGGTAAAATGCTTCTACTGGTATAATTGATTATTCTATTAAATTGAAAAGTTTTGACAGTGATGTTTCTGTTATGTTTCAGTGGAACTGAAGGGGAAAGGTGCTATACGTCTGCCAAGCAATGAAATAATGGTCACTGAGCTGATTTTCCATAATATCCTGTCTGATTATCAGCCTCCAGAAATAGCAGCTCTTCTTTCCTGTCTGGTCTTTCAGGCTAAGACAAATATTGAAATAAAAGAGATTGAAAACCAGATCCCAGAGTCTCTCAAGAAGGTACTTGGAATGCCATGTAAATTCTCTGTATATTTCTAAATTTACAAGTTTAAAATAATCATCTCTTCTTGCTTGAACATCATTGGTGACGTTTCCATAACATTCATGACAATAGTTATAAAGATATAATTCTTATTCTGAAGATTTTCAGTTAGTAATTACAATTTCTTCTAAAATCAAATTCAATTTAAACTAGTTATAATAGCATGGCTGCAAAAGTTTTAAAATTATTGTAAACCTTTGTGATTCCATTATACAAGAAGCATTTGTTTCAAAAGATGGAGGTGTCGTAATTGTTCTTTGTATTTTTCAGGGAATGGAAATACTTGAAGCAAGACACAAAGAACTTTCTGTGATTGAAGACAAGTATGATGTTGATCAAAAAGAGTTTGTTGAGTTGAACTTTGGACTTATTCATGTCGTCTACCAATGGGCGTGTGATAAGGTATTTCAGTAGAATTAGATTTTTGGGATTTTTCCCATAATGATCAAATATTAATTTGGGTGTTGCAGTTCCGTAATACTTTTTCACGTGATATTTAAACATAAATGATTTTTGGAATAAACTTCACTAGTGAATTCAACTCTTACTTATTCGTGTGATGTCCATTTCGCATTGTTGGCATGCTTCCTCAGACACGACTGGAGGCCTACTGAATCAGGTTTGAAAATTGAGGTCATGATTGTCGGTCTGGTGGGGTGGTGGGTGGAGGGAAGGCGGGAGATTTGGATCTAGAATTTTCTAATCAAACAGGGTGTGTCAGGTGAATTGGATTTGATCATTTAGAATTGAGTCAAGCTCTAGCTGTGTGTTTTTTGTTATGAAAACAAAGAGACTGAATTCTAAATAATCACCTCACACTCTGATTTCGAAATTCCACATCCAAATGCTGTAAAATCACTTGCGGGTGGTTCGGAACCCACCTAAAACTGTAGGTCCAACTCATCAATCACAATCATCCAATTCATTACCCACGCACAGGTCTCGGACCTATGTGGGCTCATCGTCCGAAAAAGATCTCCCGCCTTCCCTTCACCTACCACCTCAACTGAACAACAACCATGACCCAGTCCTCAAACCTGATTCATTAGGCCTCCAGCCGTCTGAGGAAGCATTCCAACAATGCGAAATGGCTATCACACGAATAAGTACGTGTTGAATTCACTAGTGATGTTTATTCCGATAATTGTTTATTATTATTTTGGAAATGATTGATTTTTAGCGATTAAAGAAATAATCTTATAGAAATGACTGGTGTGAAATCAACACAGACAATTTATCGTTCAATATGTTCAATTTTATGAGATGAAACTTCCTGAATGAATATCATAATACATTTTTGCAATAATACTTAATATAGGCCTAATATTAATATAATACTTATTGTTAATTTGTGTCTGATATAATAATAAACGTATGGCTTTTAATGGTGGGGAGACCCTTACGGGTAGTTCCACCTCGCCGTTTGAACCATGTTACGGGGAACATGGTGGACCTACTATTTTAGATGGGTTCCGAACCACCGGATAAGTGATAATAAAGCCTGTGTCTGATGAATACCTCAATAAAAGGTACAGTACTGTAGTTCTGTACTGTAGGTACTTGAATGAAGGAATGAATTTTTTATCTATATATATTAAAATGAATGTCTGTCTGTATGTATGTATGTATGTTCCCTATAGACTTCAAAACTACTTGACAGATCGGCATGAAACTTTGGGAATATGTTATGTGAATATTGGGGATGGTTTCTGACCATAAATTTTAATAGGGGAGCTAATAATTATTATTAATTAATTCATTTTATAGACCTTACCTACTGAACTTGCCAGCCAAACAGCTTAAAGGAACAGCTGATAGAAGTCAATAGTTTTTAATCATATGGCAGTAACCTTAGCGGCGTTATTTACGCTGTCTTTGAACAGCAAAAGACTTTGCATGTAGGCTACCGTGCAGTCGGAGCCTTGCAATATGTAGGAAACATAAGACTCGGTGTGATAATAATAATAATAATAATGATGAAATGTAATTATGCCAGATTGATGACATGTGTTAACCAATGCAGCTAGAAATTTGAAATGCAGCCTCAGCGGGAGGTGGCGAATAATAAAATAAAAAACCTAGCTTCTACCCTTATAGTCGTAGGAGGTTTAAATTTGAAATGTTTCTTCATTCAGAGGTTGTGATTAAGAAAACAACGGAGCCTCTATGATCAGCTGGAAGAGCCCTAGGACTAACTTCTTTCCTAATTTGAAATGTAACCTGAGCGGGAGGTGGCAAATAATAAAATCAAGGAGAATTTTTATGAGAACGCAGCAATGCGCGTTGGGCCAGCTAGTTGCCAATAAAATTATATTTCAATAAAAAACAAATAATAACAAAACAATAATAATAATCAGGAGTTAAAATCTCATGACGCATCCCACCCCCCTAAATTTAGCACCAGCCCCACTCATAAATTAGGTACCCCCAAAATATGCGAAAAAATAAGCCCCCCCCCGTATTTTTTCTGAAATTAAAAGAAGATTTATATAAGTACTGAAAAAATTCAAACCCAGTCGATAATATAAAAAATGTGTGTATATTTCTTGAGATTCTTTAAATAGGTAATATTTTTTTGTACAGGTAATAAAGAAATATCAATGTAATGAATATATGAACTTCTGCTCAAAAACTTCATTGCAAAATAGCTAAATAAGAATGTGAACCTAAATGTTTATAAACATTCAAATACTATTAGAAATACATAGCGGTTCAATAAAAATCAAATACTTATAAGTTTATTTTTATTTTACATATTGAGTACCAATTACATTAAGGTAATTCTACAAAGTTGTTCATTTAAAGGAAGTGAAAACAATGAGTTGTTTCATTTGTAAAACACAAAATTTTAAATCAGTTATGATAATATTTAATGGACAGTAGTTGAACAACAGGTTATTTATACATACATATGAAGAACATAAAAGGCGCACATTTCATGTATAGTTATTTACAACACACAATCGAAAGAAGTGTCTTTCAAAAAACAAAATAAAAACAGTTATGAAAAATTACTGGATTTTCAGTAATTTTTAGTATTTACTAATTAGCATTAGCTAATTCATATTTAATAGTATATCAATATACTCTATAATAATAATTATAAATCTATTGTCATGAATTGACATTCTATCTGGTGACTTCGTAACTTATTTTTGAATGTTGTCACGTTAAACACGGTTTCAATCAACTTTAACCCCCCCCCCCTCCAAACTTTTTTTGGGAACCCCCCCCCAGAGTTTCAATGACACATCGTCGCTGATGTTAGGATACCTCCTATGTGTTGGGAAAGTAATTTTTCAGGAGAGCAAAAAACAACAAAATATTGTTTGTATTTACACAAAAACTGTTTGTATAAATGAAGTTTAAAATGATTACTTTGATATAACTCGTTTTATTCAGTATTAGCAATCAAATATCTGCTCTAAATACTTGATTTTAATTAAATAATTAAAAATAGAATAAATTGTCACATAGGTGGTATTCCACTGGTGATAGAAAACACATAGGAGATTTTCCACGTTACAGTTTCAATGATTGGGCCATAGAGACAATCAAACAATAAATTAATTGAAAAATTACAATAATTTTAATCAATTCAGGGCACTAGAATTTAGTCTTTAATAATAATGATAGAATACGTTTAAAATGTGCACTATATTCATTTACATATTTACAATGTGCATTATTACAATAATTTTAAGAACAATGAATCATCAATAATTTGTGAATATCCACTAGAAGTTATGAAGAATAAGAAGATAGTTTATTCTCAAATAAATAAATTACAACAAAAGAACATTTCAATGTCTTACAGCTATAAGTAGTTGGAAGAAACAAATTAAATATAAGCTATATAGAAACTAAATAAAGAATAAAAAATTCTATTATTTACTGAAAGAATTTTTGAGAACGTACATTCCAGCACACAAGGCACACTTGAAATAAGAATAACGTATTTTGCTGATTTAGTTCAAAATAATAATCATCATATTAGGAATGGACTAATTAATTATCAATCTAGAATAGAAATTGAAAAAATAATTAAAATTAAATTATTCTAACATATTCGAATAAGAGCTTTTCTGATTTACAATAGTGTTCTACCAAAAGCACTACTTACATTTAAAACTAATGGAAGACAAGCATCATCGTAATACCTAATAGAATGAAACTGATTATTTATATAGATACAGAACTGTACTTGAGATAAACACAATTTTTTTAACAATTTAATATGTTCAATTGCTCTAAATTCAAGGTGTTCTACTCAAAAATATTACTATTTAAAACTATTAAAAAAAAACATAATGTTAATGGCCAATAAAAATATAAAGATGCAGAACTATTCTTACTAAAAATTGAAACAATTCATTGTAGAACAAGTAAATTTAATTATAATATTTCATTTCAATTGGAAATTTTTTCACACAAACTCAACTACATTAACAATATGTGAATGAACAGTTAATTAATCACTTCACAAAAACATTTTCAAGTACAGCTGTAACACAAGGAATGGCAGGAATGGCTTTTTGGAATGTGTTTACCAATCCTGTGTTTGTTTTGGGGTGCAGGCAAAAATCACTTGAACACAGTCTTTCTTATGCAGAAAAAAGCAGTAAGGGTTTTGGAAGTTGTCAACTCATCTTTTTCGTTCAGGCCTATATTTAGAAAGCATCAACTTCTTCTCACAGTACCAGCTCTATATTTTCTGGAAGTTGTCAATTTTGTATTCAATAATGAAGAAATTTTCAATGTCAACCATATCACCCACTCTTATCAAACTAGAGGCAAAAAATCAAACGTTTTCCAATACCCAGTACACAGGCTGACACTATTATTCAGGACCAAAGTTTTTCAATTGTCTTCCTGAACAGATTGAGTTTTGTGGTAGTCATGAGTTATTTGTATCCTTGATGACCAAAACACTAGTGGACGTATGTTCTTATACTACAGAAGAATGTTGTAATGCTTTTATTTTACTCAAATGACATGCTGCTTTCATTTGGCTCTATGCAACTTAATAAATCTATCTATCCATCTATCTACCTCTAACATATCCATAGTCTTTTCTTTCCACGTGTCCATTGCCCAAAACGTTTGAAAAATATCTTTCCTCTCTTCCTCTGTAAATAGAGCATTACATAATTATATTTATGTACGATCGCTTTTTTCCACTTCATCTTTATGGTTGCAAAGCTCTTTGACTTTCCTTTCTTTTATTGGAGTATTTAGAAATTTCTTCTCCCCTTCTATTTTGTAGCCAAGATACGCTTTTCCCAATACTCTTCTTCTTCAGTCTCATTGTTTGAAGCTGTGTTTCTATCATCATGTTTTACTGCAAAAAATTGAGATTCAGTGTCCAATTAGGAGTTGGTTTCTATGACAGCACTGGGTTCTATGACTGGCAGTTCCAGTTCCTGCGACTCCTTCAAGGTGTTGGACAATTTGCCCATTGGTAGGACTATAAGAGCAATGTCCTCATTATCATCAACATTGGCATCAAGGTGTTCCCATATCATCAATGCTGGGGACTACACCAGAACCTATATAATATTGAAATAAGGAGAAATGTTTGATTACTTTATTTATGTTAATTTAAAAATGTTTACTTGAATGATAAAACTACAAAAAAAACAATATTTACATCGCATAGATTGACACAAACCCACTTTCTCTAGTTAATTTTAATGAATGAGTGTTTATTCCATTGCAGGTATATGATTTCATTGATTCAGTACATTATACTCTCATAATACAACTCAATAGAAATGGATGATTACATTAATTCATGACATAGTAAAGCAAATTATTATATTGAAGACAGTTCAAAAATTATATTATCAAAGGTTAAAGCTAGTGTAAAGTACTTCAATAAAGCTTAATTTTTTTAGTGGCACTGTCATATATCATAATAATATTGTTTCATTGAACTGCCCTCCTTTCATCGGCAATAAAGAAGAATACTTCTATGTGAAGCCATCAAAGGTGTTATGACTATCTGACAACACATTTTGTAGGAGCTCATTTTGTGTTCATATGACAGAATAAATAAGCCTTATTACGATATAATAATAACAATAACAATAATAATAATAATTAAATAAACGGAGTAAAAACTTACCATTCATTGTTTTGGTGTCTTCCTTTCTCTGCATTACAAATTCTTAAAACAATAATAGTTATTACCCATATTGAAATTTTATTGATACGGTACTGGTACTTGATTTGCATGACAAGAATTCCTTTCGCAAAGAGTAAGCTGAGTGGAATAAGCAATTGAGCTTTAAAAACGACCGAAAGGAAGCTCCAATGTGCAGAATAGCTCCTATGTTTCATTCTCTCGGCTGATGCACTGGATTTACACGTTTTTAAAAAGCTCCTATGTGAATTCAAACACATAGGAGATATTCTGCAACAAGCTAACTGCACTGAACACATAGGATAGATTCTTTTTTCTTCAATAAAAGGCATTTATAATTTTTCTACACATACGAGGTATTCGTCATGTTGTAGAGCTTGAAATTCTGAAGAAAATGATACCAAAAACCCAAAATGTGAATTTTAGCACATAGGAGGTCTTCTAACATCAGCGACGACATTCTGCGTTACAGCCGGACCCCCCCCCCCCCCTGTAATAATTTATATATTTTTTTGCAATGAATACTCTTATGGAAGGGAGCCCTCAAGTTCCCTGTACGCATGGAGGAGTCGCTATATTTTGAAAAAAAAATTACAAACTTCACAATTCACGCATTTATTCAATACAACCCAGATTTCAATAATAATTTTATTATCAATTTTTCCTTATCATGCACACTTTGAATTACGATTAAATTTGTTTAGGTTGCACTCTAATAAAATTGTAATTTGTTTTCTCCTACAGCTTTTCTGTGAAACAATAGAAATGACTGATGTTCAAGAAGGAATTGTTGTCCGATGTATTCAGCAATTGAATGAGGTGTTGAATTGCGTCAAAGACGTTGCTCAAAAGGTTGGCGACAATTCATTGAAGAGCAAAATGGAAGAAGCTTCGAATTCCATAAAGCGTGATATTGTTTTTGCTGCTAGCTTGTATTTACAATAATTTACAATCCTCGACAGTATCATCGTCTTTTCATAATCATTTTGACTGAGCAGTTGATGCTTAAAATGTGAAATACTCTGCCTAGCTCGGTAGACCAATACTAAATATCTAACATTTTTTATTCATTCTTATTTCGGAAGTAATATTGATTGGTATTAATTTTGTAATGTGTTGTTATATTATATTTTAATACAGATTTTTGACATTTTTCAATGTACTATGTTGAACTTATTATATCATTATTATGTTTCAAATCTCATTTTTATTATAATATAGTTGTTCGGGACCTATATTCAGTTTAAGGTAGTATTGATATTTAATAAAAACTTGAAATAGTAGTTTATGCAACAATTTTATTTTGACCCTTATTAAGGCACGAGTTAGATGTAAGTTATAACACAAGCGAATGCGAGTGTTATAAATATCTCACGAGTGCTTTAATGGCCAAATAAAATCGTTGCATACACTATTTTATCTACGACCACTAGTATACATTCAATTAAAACAATTTCATTTTACCTGTGACTGTCAGAGATACCTAACCTCTCATATCAAATACGAGAAGTTATAGTAGATTGTTAGGTTAAAGCAGCTGCTGGTGTAGCAGTTTGATCAAATCAGCTGATAGTTTCACAATATTGAATTACGATATTGATTCCATCAGAAATGCTTCTGATTGGTCCAGAACCCGTGTTATAATGTAGAACATGTACTATAATGAGCTCATTATGCAACGAGTTTCAAAAAGCATTTCGAAAAGACAGCTGTTTTGGCATCAATTGTGAAACTGTAATGTATACATTATGACATGGTCGTAGATAAAGCACTTTTAAGGGGGTAATCAACTCACGTTATGGCATGACAGCCGTTTCACTTTGATGTTAAGAGCATCGTCAGACGACCCACAGTATACAAGTGAGTGTACTGTGGGTCGTCTTACGATTCTCTTGACAACAGAGTAAACGGCCGTCACGCCTTAACGTGAGTTAATTTCCACTTGAGTGTTTTTCAAGTTTTTATTACATATTCGTAGAAACAAGATGGATCTTCAACATCACAGTATTGATATTAGTATAAGAGTTCGTGCAAAACTGCGATAACCCTAACCTGAACCTGAATTCATCTGTCTGCTCTACAGCATCTTACTTTTATATCAAAGACTATATATACTCCTTAGTCTGTTTCTGGACTTGCCGGTATATTACTAAATCACTTTTCTCTGCGGGAAAACTTCATTTATGCATTCAGCTTGGTTATTAAAAATGCCAGACCTAACTGATAATCGATTCCGAGACCTATTAACACCAGTCTCTATTAAAGCACAAATTAAGGACAAAAAATGCCAGACCTAACTGATAATCGATTCCGAGACCTATCTGCAACAGGCTTCATTCACTGCTCATGAGAACTATTATGAACTAGGTTCACCTGTGCTTTGCTACAGGATGTTTAAATTAAATATGATATATTATGGCTTTCAACCACCAATGCCAATACAATTTCAAAAAGAGAATTAGCTGCAATATTGATACGGAAAATGTGTGTTGCTTGTGACTTGAAGCTTTTTAGCATCATAGTGTCGTATCATGTATCAGCTGTTCTATGAGTTTCCCGTATCAAAACCCATAACAGTAAAGGTTGATTCACACATATAGGACTGTGCGCCGACTGTGCTGACGTACTAGACCAGTGATGGGCAAACTACGGCCCGCGGGCCAAGTGCGGCCCGCGAGCTGGTTTAATCCGGCCCGCAACATGCTTTTGAGTACACACTAAAATCTCGTGTGTGTATATATTAAAAAATATATATAGTATAATGCGAGATATACGTTTTGCGTTGCTGAATTTAAAAATATATGATCGCTTCTGAGTTTGCGTTGAGAGTTTAAAATGTGTTATTAATGAATTGGGGTAGGTACAGCTTACAACGGAACATCGACAGGGAGAAGGACTCAAATTTCATTAGAATTGAATTTTCGCTGTTGAATTATGATGACGGAGTCATAATTGTCATAACAAGTTTCGCGCCTCTGTTCACTGTTGTCAGTGGATAAGTTGTCATATGTTGAAACCAATACATGCTTGAAATTTGTCAAAAAATACAAACATAAACTAGTTTCATTATTGATCATTCAATACTAAAAGGCCCTCACATTGAAAATTATTAGTATTATTATTTTAATAAAAAAATGTTTAACTTGATTGTTTGGTCTGAATGGAATTGTGGAATTATTCTTATCCAGAACAAAAAGGAAGCTTTTAAATTTTTTTAGAAAAAAAAAATACCAGACGTCAGTGAAAGTTAATCTTATTGGTTTGTTTTCAAACTAAATATAAAAATGTATCTATTGAAATAACTATCATGATTATTAGTGAGACATTCAATATAATATGAGCAATTAATTAATTTCATCCACTTTGGGTGAGGTTTAAAATTCCAATCTGCGTCAAAATGAGTGAATTCATATAGTGTCAATTTTCCAAGCATTTCCGGGGGGAGTACCCCCGAACCAACCCCCCTCCACTTTGAATGAGTTTAAGAATTAGATTGCTGAAAAACTGATCTCAGTTGAATCATTGCCTCTCTTCGTGAGCTAAACAAGAGTACCTACTATATTTTCAATTATTAAGGATAATCATCATTGAGGTAAAAAATTTAAATTGATGACTGAAATATAAACAAACGAGTTTAATGATAATTGATCAATTTTTTTTCGGCCCGCTCACATAATTTCTCATGTCAACTGGCCCTCTCCTTGAAAAGTTTGCCCATCTCTGTACTAGACAGTCTGCAACCAAGCGCCGAAGAAGAACCACACAGTTCAAAAACGTCCGCCGCGACTCAAAAAATGTCAGTTCTGCACAGCAAGTTTATACATATGAATAATAAATTATGTAGGCGGCATGCGGCACCAGTCTGCCGTTTAACCTCTCGCTGCTCGAGTTGTGACCGAGGCCTTACTATTCAAAAGTATAGATAATGAAGATAGCGTCGTGTTCTAAGCACTTTGACAAAGAGCAACGCTACATTTCATCTTCTGTCGCTGATATTATTTCTCAACTGAAATCAATTTAATACAATTTCAATAAAAGAATACAGATACAGTAATAATTTTCTTTATTTAACCAAGTAATTGACATACATCATTATACTTACACTAAAAATACCCTATTTTTTCAAAAAATCGGTTGGTTTAGTAATATATTTCATTAAGAAAATTTTGGAAGACAGTACAATCTTATTAAAATTACCAACAACAATAAGGCGAAATTATGATGTTGAAGATCCATCTTGTTTCCACTAATATGTAATATAAACTTAAAAAAAAAACACTTTTAAATGGAAATTAACTCACGTTATGGCGTGACGACCGTTTCGCTCTTTTGTCTAGAGCATCGTCAGGACCCTGTGTACTGTGGGTCGTCTGACGATGCTCTAGACAACAGAGCGAAACGGCCGTCACGCCATAACGTGAGTTAATTTCTATTTAAAAGTGTTTTTTTAAGTTTATATAACAATAAGGCACTTATTCCTATAACTCTGAGCAACAGGATAGACAAACGTAGGTACAGACCGTTTCAAAGTGCATGGCGTCTCGCTGGTGGCAGGGGAGGCAGTGCGAGAGAGACAGAAAGTCTTTCCCACCACGCTTCCCCTCCAGCCGTGAAGTACAGTCGCATCAAATACACTCACTGCTGAACTTTTTAGCGTTAGCGGACTTAGGGAATATTTGAACTTGACTGTACTGCGAGGCAGCAGGTACAGTAGTGGGAGAAAGCGCTCAGTGCGCATGCTCCATCGAGACGCCACGCACCGTGAAACGGTCTGTAATTATATATTGACTTTTTATTATAAATTTAATATAATTAGATTATATAAATTTATATATTCACGAAGCATCTGCTTTAATTGCATTGCTTCCTACATGAAATAGCTTATTAGCAATAAAAGTGCAACCATTAAACTATGGGAAAAGAGTGAGATCGGGGGTCTTATGAAGCAAATGAAGTATGATTGCACGTCCCATTAGGCCACTTTGAACGCCACCTTCTGGCAGCATGTACTGCGATCCATCTTCGGCTCGTTTCGGGTCGAATTCAATGAGATTGTCATTACTAAGCTGCAGTTCTCTGAATGGCCAGAGTAATAATCGCTTACTCTTGCCCTGTCTTACGAACACAAAACAGTCGTCCATTTGCAGCGTGCCGGCATTAGCAGATCCACACACTACAGCCCAATGAGACTTGTGTCCTTTCTTACAGCACGGCGAGTAATTTCCAGATGCATCATACCTTGAAAAGTTAATTAAGGAAAATATACTACTTTGCAAGTAGACCTACACATCAATCGCAAGCCAAGCTTCACGAGTTATGTGAAAAATTGTAACTACCACTCTTCTCATTACTTGAATAATTTTTCTATTTTCTTCCTTCAAAAAATTAAAGTAACCAGAAATTACATGCGTATAAAATATTAAGCTGGGAATTCACGTTCCAACTTGCAGTACCACTTGCAGTACTGCTAGATGGATAGTCGACTCCACTCACGCTCCTACTTGCAATCCAACTTTATTCCTAGTCAGCTGTGAACGTCGCTCTCGAGCCGAATAATGCAACCGAAGTTGCCCGAAGGTCAAGCACTGACTGAGATAAGTTGGACCACTTTGATCCGACTCCCCCACGCACGCTCCAACACCGTCGACAGTCTGAAGTCGTCCATCTACAATTCCAACCATCCAACAAGCCCATTCACGTTCCGTTTTCGGATCCAACCTTGGAGGTTGGACTGCAAGTGGTACTGCAAATCGGAACGTGAATGCCCAGCTTCAACTACAAAACTAAAAAAAAACTACACAGTTATCTAGCAATTAGAAGTGGATGGAAATTAACCTACTCAACTATGGTAACCCATGTACTAGAGTAGGTGTGACTAATATTTGGGTGAGAGTGCAAATATCTTGGGTGAGTTCATATTATTTGAAATAATGCATCTATTCGATGTCTTCCTGTATTTATTATCCATTTTTGATCCAGGATTTTGAATTTTCTTGGGTGTGTTATGTCCTTGATACTTTCGGGAAGCAGATTGTGCAATTTTGGTGCTAGGTGGTTGAAGTGTCTCTGGTATAGTGCTTTCCTAGCGACGTTAGTGAGAAGAAGGTTTCTATTCCTTGTTTTTTGACTGTGGTTCTTATGTTGGAAGTTTTCTGTGTTTTTTTGAAGTCTGCAAATTATTTCCTGGGAGTAAAGTTGCCTTGCATCCAGCACACCGAACTCATTGAAAAGCTGGTCTGACGGATAGTGTGGTGGCTTTTTGTTGATGACTTTCATGATCAATTTTTGCACCTTTAAAAGTGGTTCAAGATACAAGTAGTTTGTTCCACCCCATCCCACAATCCCATAGGTCAGAAGTGACTGTACTTTTTAAGCACTTCTCGTCAATTAACGTCCTCAAAATTTTGAACTTATAGATTGGGGGCGAAGGTCATGAGATGTTGTGAAGGTAGCTGAAAATTGCATTGTCACAAATTAGGATGATATTACTATCACAGTAAACTGAGTTTGTGTGTGTGTGTGGGTGCTTTTGTGTATGTAAAATGCTAAACGTTTTATTGAATAAAACGATGGATTGAGTTATTATTTTGAAATTTGTATTTAATTTAAGGGTCAAGTGTAAGAGAAGTCCTGCGAGTCCAAACTTCGCCAAAATAAACACATTTTATCTATCTAGTTCGCCCACACGCCGGCGCCACGTCACACACAGCACGAGTGTCAATGACTGTTTTGCGGCAACACTTTCCAGGGCGGCTCATCTCCTCGAGAGGCGATCTGCATTGGCCGGCTCGGTCGCCTGATTGAAACCCCTGCGACTTCTTCCTGTGGGGTTATCTCAAGTCATTGGTCTACAACGATCGCCCTACAACCCTTAATGAATTGAAGAATAACATTCGTCAAGCTATTGCCAACATACCCATGGATATGCTGCAGAGAGTTCAAAACAACTTTCAAAATCGACTGAGACAAAGCATTGAAAATAATGGACGCCATTTACCTGACATATTTTAAAACTAAATAAACATAAATTTCTACTTTGTAATTTTATGTTCTAATTTTAAGTACAGTATGTACTGTTTTTTTTTTTTTGTATCTATATTGTTTTTCTATTTTCTGATGGCAATGCTATTCTTCATGTTGTTTTAAGAACATTAATTATATTTGTACATATTTTGTTTTTATTGAGTAACGAAATAAGCAAGTTCCTCTGTTCCACCCTGTATTAACTTTTTATGTGAATTCAACGACTTGCAGTCAACTTTTAATTAAGAAAAGTTATATTTTACTCACTCTAGGCCGAAAGTTTTTGAATTATGGAAACTCATCTTCAAGACCTAAAGAGCGAGTAAAATGTTACTTTTTCTCAACTAAAAATTGACTGAAAGTCGTTAAATTTACCTAAAATTTTATAATATAGCCTACTTTTGGACGAGGCCTTTACATATCTTTATTCGATAGTCAATAAAATATTATAGGGAAGTGATAGCCGTGAGCCGTAGCAGGTATCTGTTTAATCAGATAGAGATTAGCTGCGTTCTCCTAGGCACTCGTTGTAAGGGTGACCGATTAGAAGCAAAAAAAGACTGTTCTCTGCTGTAAAATCATTTCCCGGTGGTTCGGAACCCACCTAAAACTGTAGGTCCAGCTCATCAATCACAATCATCCAACTCATTACCCACGGGTCTCAGACCTATGTGGGCTTCATCCTCTAAAAAAATAATTCTATTTCTACAATACAAAGACAGAGAGGAACCCTATTATTGAGATTATTACTTGTAATGGCATTCTCGCATATTCGCAACAAAACGTTTAATTGATTAGGCTACCATAAATTCAACTTTTGAAAATCAGATAATCTTATGCCCGGTTTCTGAGTTGTTCATTAAGTTTAATGGACCATTAACTCAATGCTGGAGCAATGGGTTAATGATCCATTAAACTTAATGAACAACTCAGAAACGGGGCATTATAGTTACAAAAACTAATTAATCTAACTATCACCTGTACTTATTAATTTTCTTTAAAGGATACGGTACAAGCATCAGCGCTCCTTTACTCAGACAGTCAAGAACATGACTATTGCTCAATCCTCCGGAAATGAGTTCCACTCTGAACCATGGCCGCAAAACAGTTTGAGCCAATGCAGCCATGTTTTCTGCAGAGAACATTTCTCCCTGACAAGTGAAGCCTCTCTCTTTTGCTCTCCGGAATAGTTCAATCGTGGAAACCGGGGTGGGAGTAGTGGTAGTAGCCATCGCTAGAGCCACCAAGCCACAGCTGCAATGGAGCAAACATTGATTAGTTCCACCATTGAAATTTCAATTTTTCTCCGAACATTTGTCCAATATTCAGAGGAGTTTATTCATTTTATATACACGAAAAATACAATTAGTAAAATGAAAGAAAATTCTCTAAAACAATTTTGCAAAACAAAAAAAAAACAACTATTCATATGTATTATCTTGCTGTGCAGAACTGACCTTTTTGAGTCGCGGCGGACGCGTTTCGAACTAGCTGCAACCAAGCGCCGAAGAAGAACAACATAGTTCGAAACGCGTCCGCCGCGACTCAAAAAGGTCAGTTCTGCACAGCAAGATAATACATATGAATAGTTCTACTGCAGTTCACGAAAAATGGATAACCACAACAATAAAAAAACCAATATAAGAATTTATGTGTTGGGTTGGAGAGTCGTTAAACAAAACAAAAACATAAAATCAATTCTATAATAAATTCTCATAGCCTTATTAGTATACTATTCTTTTACATTAAAACTATATTATTTACTTAAGCTGATTAATCTATTCTAACTTATTCACTACGGTAGTCATCAAAACGTCGCATGGATCTACTCCATAGGCAATCAGCCACATTCTTAAACTAGTCTTGAAACGGCTAAGTCTAGTTTCCTCTTTTATATATTGAGGAAGTTTATTGTAGATTTTTGGCCCAATATAAAGAAAAGATCTCTTACCAAAAGATGTGTTCATTCTGGGTGTTACTATATTGATATTTCTTATTCTAGTATTATGTGAGTGATCTATTATACCTATTATTTACTGGATTTCTCTTCATATTGAATAGTACTGCATGATCAAATAGTTGTCTTACACTAATACATTACTTTCAATAAATAGTTGATGAGATGGGAACAAAGAATCTCTGAAACCTATTATTTTTAGAACTCGTTTATGACCTATATGACTTATTTTGAATCGAAATGACCTGTAAATATCAATGTTGAAGATCCATCTTGTTTCCATTAATATACATTAGTTCATTAAGTCGGGCACATCAAAAAGGTTGTAAAGTAGCAGGTATCTGTTCAATCAGATAGAGATAAGCTGCGTTCTCGTACGTCCTGTTTGTAACGGTGACCGATTAGATTGGCCAGCAAAAAAGACATTGTTCTCTGCTGTAAAATCACTTGCCGGTGGTTCGTAACCCACCTAAAACTGTAGGTCCAACTCATCAATCACAATCATCCAACTCATTACCCACGCACAGGTCTCAGACCTATGTGGGCTTCATCCTCAAAAAAAAGTATTGTATTTTATTTGGTACTATTTTTTTTTTTTTATTTATTTTTTTTTTTTTTTTGAGGATGAAGCCCACATAGGTCTGAGACCTGTGCGTGGGTAATGAGTTGGATGATGGTGATTGATGAGTTGGACCTACAGTTTTAGGTGGGTTCCGAACCACCGGGAAGTGATTTTACAGCAGGGAACAGTGTCTTTTTTGCTGGCCAATCTAATCGGTCACCGTTACGAACGGGACCTACGAGAACGCAGCTTATCTCTCTGATTGAACAGATACCAGCTACGGCTGTTATATTAATTGTTATAAATTTTATAAACACATGTACTTAGATACTAACATATATACTTATTTCCAACATTTTATGTCTTATGACATGTTCAAAATTGCTGCCTTGTTCATTAATACATGCATGGATTCGTTTTACCAAGTTTGTTGACACTTTGTGGAGTACGCCTTCACTAATATTGTTATTCTCCTTGTAATGTTCATTTTCAGTTCATTCAGTGTATGAGGCCTATTTTTATGAACCCTTCCTTTAAGATAACCCCTACAGGAAAAAATCTATTGGCGTTAAATACTGGTAAAATACTGTTCAAGAAGGAACACTCGTTGCGCTTGGGAAAATTACATGTTTACCTTATCGTAACCTAAAAAATACTGCAGACCTGTGGTAACCTGTACACACAATTATGGGCTTTACATCTGTTGTTTATAATACCCGTGGTGCTATCTTGCGGTAGCCACTAGAACTAATATAAAAAACCTACTTTTACAGACTTGTTTCTTTGGATGTGCGCGACTTAATGAACGTACTGTATAATAAAAACTTAAAAACTCTTTTAAGTGGAAATTATAACTAACGTTATGGCGTGACGGCCGTTTCACTCTGTTGTCAAGATCATCGTCAGGTTGTAGAGTGTACTTACATATAATACAAATGACTTGAATTTCTTTATCCATAACGATCTGCGTTGTTAGTATAAATTTTTTATGGTAAATTAACGATTTTCAGTCATTTTTAATTGAAAATAAATAAATAATTTACTCTCATAGGCTGAAACGTTTTCGAATCGTGATCATTCATTTTCAACAGCATCCTTTTTTTGTAGATTACGTCTTGGAGACTCCAGTTGAGGAGTATAAGACAAGTCAGATCAACAATTATACACTAGATACCATAATTACTATATCAGTTAGGTGAGGTGAGGCTTAATTTTGATGTGAAAGGAACTCTTGTACACTATAAAAAGCTTTATCAACTAAATATTTTTTCAATTGTTTTTTTTAAATATTTCTATATTTTCAAGACTCTTTAAAAACTGCGGTAGCTTGTTGTAGAATTTCCTACCAATATAACTAGGTTTTTGTTTGAATAAGCTACTATTATGACTCACCAAGTGATAATCTCCTCGACTTCTTGTATTATAATCGTGTACGTCAAGATTTTGGTTAATATCATTTGTTTTTACATATAAAGTAGCTTCATACACATATAAGCAGGGTACAGTTGGGAGACCGTCTCTTGAACAACGGCCTACATGAATCTAATCTATTTACTCTTTCCATACACCTAACGGGTTTCTTTTGGATCTTACACACCCTATCAAGGTTTTGTTTTGATGAATTACCCCATAATAAGATAGCATACCTATTACCTAATATGTGACAGTAAGAGCTCATGGTCAGCAGTAAAAAGTAGCTTTTTGTCATTCAATCTAGCGAGCTGTCGCGGGACAAATACACCAGATGAAATTTTACAACATAGGGAATCCTTGATCGTCAATGTCGGTTTTGGTTAGAAGAATTATTGTGGTTTTGTTAAAATTATTATTGTGGTTTTATTATTAGTGTTAAAATTGTGGTTTTGTAGAATGCGATCAAAAAGTTTGTGTGATTTAAAATGTAATTGTTTATTGTGTGTTTTATATTTCAAATTGTTCCAAGGTATTGGAGTTTGTATCCTCTAGATTTTATATGTAGAATGTGTAGGTTGGTAGTGATGTCAGTAAGAGTGTGTCCAGTTTGAATGATATGGTCTGCAAAAGTCGATTCGGTTTTTGTATTTAAGGCTTGTAAATGCTCTTTATAAAGTCGTTTGAATGCGCGGCCTGTTTGTCCTATGTTACATTTGTCACAATCGAAGCAGTTCGGTTTGTATGAGAAGACGTTTGTCTGGGAGATCGTATTTGATTGTGTTCAGTTTGGTTTTGGGTGCAAGTCCATTTTTTATTTTGTTTTTTGTTCTGAATGCGATGGTGTGGCCGGTATTTAAAAAATTTTTGCTAGTCTGTTTGATAGTGGATTAATATATGCCATTGTGATGTATTTTTTGTCGGTGGTGTTGGTGTTTTGTTTTTGGTTGTTATTTTATGATTGAGTTTGTCAATTATTAGGTCGTGTTTGTAGCCGTTTTCTTGTTCTAGGTATTTTATTGTGTTTAGTTCAATGCTGTAATTTACGATGGATAGTGGTGTGTTGTTCAGTCTGTGAAGCATTGACCTGAATGCTGAGTGTTTGTGTTGTGTTGGATGATTGGTGGTGCTGTATATTAGGGTATCTGTCATTGTTGGGTTTCTGTAGATGTTGAAGCTGTGTTGTTGGTTTGTGTTCTTTGTAATTGAAAGGAAAAGGAAATTGATTGAATTGTTTTGTTCATATTCTACTGTGTATTGAATGTTCTTGTGTATTTTGTTAATACATGATCGGATTTGTTTAAAATTGTCTTTTGTTCCCTCTGTATAGCAGTAGAACGTCATCTATATATCTGTGCCAGTATACCTATTATGTTATGTGAAAATCTGTAATTAAAGAGTATGTGAGTGTTTTCGCAATGTTGAAGATAGATCTTGGCAAATATGGTGGGAATTGGTGAGCCCATCGGCAATCTATCAGGTTTTGAGTAAAATTTATTGTTGAAGGTGAAGTTATTTTGTTGAGTGATGATTTTTAGGATCTCTTTTATTTTATTTATAAGATTTGTAGCTGTGTTGTTGTGAATAAGGGTGTTTTTTATTTTTTCGCTGATAGGTATGTTGGTGTATAGATTTGTTATATCAAGAGATGCAAGAGTGGAGTTGTGAGGAATTTGTGTGTCTTTTATTTTTGTGATGAGGTGGATACTGTATTTAAGTATGTGTTGTTGTTCATGTCAATTAGTTTTCTGAGTGTTTGGTCAGTGTTTGCTAGTTTATAGGCTGGGGCTTCTCTGTAGTTTACAATTGGTCTTATAGGTATGTCGGGTTTGTGTATTTTGGGCGGGAAGTGTTCGAAGTGATGGTGCAGAAGGGTGTATTTGTTTCAGTCTTTTTTTTGTGAATTATTGATTATATGCTTCGTTCTGTTGATTCCTTGATTGATTGTTGTTTAGTATAAATTTGTGGGATCGGAGTGTAGTTGTTTTATGTTATTTTTGTTACTCATTGTTTATGATAACTGTAGTGTTGCCTTTGTTTGAGAGAAAAGTAATTATAAGAATATATAGAGGCATTAATGAGGAAGGTGTTTGGAGACAAAGAACAAACCTGGAAATAAGTGACATTCTCCATGGAGAAGATATTGTGCGCCATATAGCCACTAAGACTCAGACGGATTAGTCACCTGAGAGAAAATAAATGTCAATGGTATGCCAAGAAAAATTTATAAATCAGGGAAGGGAAGAAGGCAAAGAGGTAGGCCAAGGAATCGCAGGATAGATGAAGTAGAGGCTAAAATGAGAAAGATGGGTATCAGGGATTGGAAGCAAAAGGCAGGTGACCGTTTGGTGTGGAGGCAAATTGTTGGAGAGGCTCATCCAGAAGCTCACCCAGAGCTGTAATCTGTAATGTCGGATGAAGAAGAAGAAGAAGAAGTATTGCCTTTGTCTGCTCACAACTATCAACCTTTAGGTTGAAACACACCATTAAGGGTCGTGATTGATTTCCTCACTATATGCTCTCTGCTCTTATTCTGAATGAATACGTATATCAAAGTATATTATAATAAGAGAAAACAAAAATATGTTTGTCCACTTAGTTATTTAAAGACAAAGTTCAACTTACTTCGGTCCAATTTGGAGAATGGGATCTAGATGAACGAATACAAAATCGGCGGGTACATCTGTTGAATTACTGTCATAGGACAGACCAACTCTATTTGACCATAATTTCCTAATTTCGTGAACATTTTTAGTGCTATCATTACTGTTCCCATCAAACACTTCATGATCAACTGTTAATGGGCCTGAGAATCCTCTAAATTTGAATGTTTCATTCATATTAGGCAGTGGTGGAGGTGGAGGTTTTGGTGCGTTTCTCATGTTTGAATGACACGGATTTATGAACTTCCGAGGTTTCTGTATCGCCCAACAATATTGACAAAGACAAAAAGATGGACAGTTAGTATTCCGTAATTTGCATCTGATTTTTTGTTTGTAGATGGCAGTCAACTTGTAACTCGACATGTGAAATTACTGTGCACAAATAATATGTTTGAAATTAAACCTCTACAACACTCGAACTTCAAGCACATACTGTGCTGAACCTTCTCAAAAACGATTGGCATTGTAAAAGCTACACAGTAATGGTTGCTATTTTGAAATTAGCATCAAGGACTACTAATTCTATTGTCGATTAGAGAATGCTGAGATCAGGCACTTAACATTACATCAGAAGCTATTGAAAGATTAGATGAGGGAGGTAATCACCAATGGTACAGAATGCCTTGCAACCAACAATCTTCTCAACTTTTTCTTATAACTGACCATGAGAGTCATATGGGATATAAATATATTCCCAATAATTGAGGCATGAAGCCGTGAAACTCTATCCACTAACCCACCACCCACGAGCAACAACAATAATAAATAACTCCGAACGAAAATGAAAACAACACTGTGCCAATGAAACAGCTGTGAATAATATAGACTAGGGATGGGTATCGATTAGTCGGAATAATCGATGTTTTGCTGAAATAATCGATTATTTTTTAATCGATGTTTAAGAGCTTCGATTAATCACAGGACCGATTATTTCATAACGATTAATCGATTGATGGCATTTTTCTCATTATTCAATATTACAAGATTTAGGGACATAAATATGTAAATAATTATTGTTTCAAACATATTTCAAGATTAATTTCTGATATTAATGACAGAGCTTTTCCTTTATTTTACGTTTTCCGCTTTTTTTTAGTTCCTTGCCATCCTTCACAAGCCCTGTCTAATATAACCTCCAAGTCATAGGGTGGTCAACCAGAAGGTCCCTATGCCACACCATGGCAAACCTAACGGTACAGCCTTCTAGAATTTGATCCTCCTTAGTTTCAGCCACAGCCATCTTGAGATACGTCTTGTTTCTGTCACTAGAGAGGGACGGCCATGTTTCAGCTTTTACTTTTTGGTTATGTCATATTATTTTAGTGAAAATGCATTAATTATTTAAATTAATTTATCAGTGGATGGATTTCGATTTTTGGAGGTTAAGCTGTAAAACGAGAATGGTAATCACACAAGAAGATAGGCCCATGATTGAATATGATGAATATGATTAATTATTCATCACTGTACCAGGTAAGATTAACATACTAATTGATCTGAAATTAAACCTTAAAAACAGATATTATTTAATAAAACCGTAGATGCTATTGACATCGAGGAAATTAATGAATTAGCTTCTGAAAATAATTTCTGTTCGTCCTGATTCATACTCAGATATAGTACCTACAATAGTGGAGCCCTGATTAGAACACTAATTAGGTATTCTCAGATATTGAATAACCCACTGAATCATTTTACGGCTCAAACACTTTTCAATCTGCAATGAAGAAAATAATGAAAGTGAGATTGTTAGAATCTTTTGATGTCTTTATTGGCCTACAGAAGGCTCCTAGGAATAAAAGTTTGTTATTAGCCAATCTGAAGATAAACACAAGAATACAAGATCTTCAATAGTGATTAAACAAGACCAATATCAATGTAATCAATGTGCATTGTCAGTTTCCCTAATAGAGTTTTGTTTAAGTAGCCTTAGCCCATCTTATTTTAGGTGTTTGAGGAGTGTAGATCGGTTAGAGTATTGAGTATCACAGGTTACCTATCATCTTTTCTTTCTTTTCTCATTATAGTTTTTGCATAAGACAACAGGAAAAGAGCTTCACGTTATAAGTTTAACTTACGCCTGGATCACTCATTGATTGAACACCGAGCCTCAAAACCACTAGCCCAAAAGAGTTTGTTTATGTTCATTTGGAGAACGCGTTTTAAGAACGGATTTTTAAAATTAGGTACATTAAAATATGCATGTTACCAGGTAGTGACATAAATATAAAGTTGTAAGTTAGCAGGTCTAGAATATAATAATTAAGTTAGGTATTTTTACTTTTTTCAGAGAATAACACCAGCTGCTGATTGAGCTGTCGTTGAAACTTGCTGCTGGGTCAAGCTAGTTTATGGCTGGTGAACAATGCATCATGTACAGTACCAGGTGAGCTTCCTTTTCAATATCAACCTATCAAATCATGGTATTTTGAACAAAAACTTAAATATACTAAATGGTGGAATCCGCATATCACAAAATTACTCATATAGTCCAGGCAAAGAAGACAAAAAAGACCAAATAGCGGAAATATTTCATGTATAAGCCAAATTTGGTACAGTTGTAGGGGAAGGTTCCAAAAACAACATGCTAAATGTACTGACCGGTGGGGGTGGAGATAAGGTCCCTTTTTAGCTTTTTTTGTAAATAACTCAAAAACTATGGCCTCCAGCAAAAATGTTGTTATATGTAAAATTAATCTTCGTATAATTATCTACCAAAAAGATCTCATGCTTTCTTGCTAGGATTAATACTAGTGGAGATAATTATACAGTGTTATCCTTAAATGAATGGTGAAGTTTCAAACACGGATTAAACAAAAACCGAATCACTTACTTTTGATGTTTTTTATTCTACTCATTCGTAATTTCAAACAGTTTTTTCTTACATACTTAATTAATTTCAATTTGCGCAGTAGCGTCGTTCTAATGTTTTTGCTATATTCTACAACCTAACCTAACAGAAGGAGTTCAATGATTTTTATGCGCTAAACTACAGCTGTTCCTAATGCCTCACGATTGGTTATGCTGTTTTTTAATCTGAAAATACAGGGTGATCATAAAATAATGGTGCGGTTTTGAACCTGGTATCACAAAAACCGAATTACTTATACTTATAACCCTGTATATCTCCACTGATATCAATCCTAGCAAAAAACCATTGGATCTTTTTTGTAATTATACGTAGCCTAGATTAATTTTACATATAACAACATTTTTGAGTTATTTATAAAAAAAGCAGAAAAGGGACCTTTTGACCCCCCTACCCCCCTTAGCACTACCCCCACCGGTCAGTACTTTTAGTATGTTGTTTTAGGAACCTTCCCCTACAACTGTACCAAATTTGGCTAATACATGAATTATTTCCGATATTTTTCCTTCATTGCCTGGACTAATAAGGTCTCGTTCACAGCGCGTGCGGCAAATGCGGCTACTTTCGATCGAGTTTGCACGTTTTGCCTACTGATTTCGCTGTTTCCATACTATATATAGATCAGGCATAGAAATGGAGTTATTTCAATTGTAATTAAAAATTACCATACAACAAAATATATGAATAATTTTGTAGCGAATGCTCTGAGGTGCTATTAATTGTTCTGGAGACCTTCGTAATGACGAACATTGACAACAGAACCAATAGTTGTGAAAATTTGATGAATGCTACTGTCCAAAAGATTTTACCGGCACCGGGGATCGAACCCTTTCTCTTTCGCGGAGACTGCTCTACCAACTGAGCTATACCAGATAACATCTGAATTTTCACAGCTATTGGTCAGTAAATGTTCGTCATTACGAAGGTCTCCAGAACAATATAAATAGCGTCTCAGAGGATGCGATACAAAATTGTTCATATAATATAAATGTTTGTAAGTTGGTTTTATTCAAAATGTTTTGTGATGTTCAGCTGTTGTAAGCAAAACAATATTCATCTTATGCTATTCAAACTAATTGTGAAACAGGTCACATTTAATAGGTTATAGAAACAGCAATATCTGTAGACAAAACCTGCAAACTCGATCGAGAGTCGCCGCTATTGCCGCACGCACTGTGAATGCGACCTAAGGCATAATAAATAAACTTTGAGAATACAATGTGCTTTTCTGGTCGTTTCTCAAGATCACAAGATGTATGTGTTTACGGTATTAAATTTGACAGTTAAGATAACTAGTATTTATTCACTTTACAAAAAATAATCTGCAACTATACTTGAAGTGAATTATGCGGTCAACACATGTAATTGGGCGCGTGAACAGTGCGGGAGGCAAATGCGGCAAAAGAGGCAAAAGGGTCGATCTATCAAACTTTCAAACTTTATTCACTCAAAAAACACAATGTTCACAATATACAGAAAGAAAAAATCTCGAGTGCATTCCTCTTTAGGCAGAGCCTGCGTGGAGGAATGGTTCGTCTCATAAATAACAAAAATTAATCAAAAAAAGGAAAAGATAATAAATCTCAAAAATAAATTACAAATTGAAATAAATTACAATCACCATTACATATTTCAACTTAAACATAAATTTACAAAATAATAACAACATTTTATGTAAAATTTAGATAAACAAAATATAGATAGGCCTACCGTAATTAAATAGATACTAATTCACCTTAATGACATTAAATATGTTCTCAGTCTCTTTACAAACAAAAAATAAGAGGATTGCCTAGAAATATCAAAAGGCAAAGCATTGAAAAGACGGGGACCTCTAAAAGCAGCATGGCCAGCGGCAGCCTCAGTCAAGCATCTTGGCTCTATCACATTCTCCCTGATCTGGCCACGAGTTGAGTGACCATGGTCAGGAGCAACAGAAAAATCTAAAGGCCTCTTGTATACATATTTTATCAAATTGAATTTATATTTATTTATATATTTATATTTGATCTAGTTCGCTGGTTTTGCCTACAGATGTCGCTGTTTCTATATTATGTAAAAATGTTTTAAATTGGTTTTGGTCGAAATGTTTCTTAGTATTCCTGTTGTAGGAAAATCAAAATTGATTTTATACTATTAAAACTATTGTAAAACAGTTAACATTCACAATTTAATAGGTCATGGAAACAGCGACATCTGTTGGTGAACTGGATCGAAACTCACTGATTGAACACCACAGTCTAATAAAATGTGTCACATGTTACACAGTCCGTTGTAACTGTGTAATTTTCCCTTTGCGAACGTTCCCTGGTGGCCAGCAAGTAAAAAAAGTGCTTATAAGTACTAAAAAGTGCTCACATATAATTGATCATTGTTTACTTTAAAAATTGTTTTTTTTTGTCATGTAGTTAGGCCCGCTCTCCACTTGCAATTTCTAGTCGCATCATTTTTCTGTCATAAAAATTGAATTCTTTGCTTCTAGTTAGAGTGAAGCTCATATGGCCCAAGTTATACTGACGCTGATAGTGCGGCGTTGACAACGCCGGCTCAGCAGGTAAATGGAACTTTCATGTTGCAAATTATACTAGCGCTATCGACGCCTATATAACGCTATATTTGCATTGAGCGAATATAAAACATTTGATTCTGTCGTTGGCAACGCCGCGCTGTCAGCGCCAGTATAACTTGGGCCTAAGATATATTCTTTATATGATTCTGAAAAATCATTTACTCTAACTATAGGCAATGTGTTCTATTTCTACAATAGAAAAATTGTGCGAATAGGAATAACAAGTGGAGAGCGGGCCTTAGGAATGAAGAGGAGATTCAGTTACCTAGTATGTTCCCCATACATTGGAAGTGTAGAGCAAGTCCGCCATCTTGGCCTACCAATTCTAGCACTAATATCACAGTCTAGCACTAATAAATACACAATTTGTTAATTTATTTTGTTATTTTTCATTTCAGATGCCAAAACATGTCACAAATTCCGCATTGACAGCTCATTGTGTGTGTTGATTCTCATTCTGCAAAGCAACTGAACATCATAGTTTTGCCATGATTAGCAGTACCTATTTCCAACTGCCATAGTATATATTTGTACATTACAAAACGTCATGTATTTTGTCTTCTGTTTATTAGTGGTTTCCTTAATATTATGAAATAAAATTTTATTGTAATACAGTGTTTTAATCTGACAATGTCTATCCTAAAAAGATTCCGGCAACATAGGTGTGAAAGCGTTTTTTTCTAAGGGTGATGCCCACATGAGCTCTATAGTCTGTTCACGGAAAGCAGAGACAACCAAAACACACGGTTTGTGTTTGTGTGAGTGCAAGGCCCAGTCTCCACTTGCGATTTCACTTATATCACACAGCTGATTCAATGTAAGCTCATCAAAATTGTCGTAGTGGATGCATGCTGATGCATTTCCAGCTGACTCATTGCGAAATCCGATAGTTGTGTCTCAGACGAAATAGAATGATTTGCATGGTTTTTCACAGGAGTTTCCATAACCATGTGTTTCGATTTTTACGACAGAAAAATCGTGCGGCTGAAATTCGCAAGTGGAGACCGGGCCTCACACCAACATCACTACAAACTGTTTAATATTGTCGATCGTCTTTCGATGCAGCGTGCTACTACCAAAAACGAATGCTACGCCGCATGCTAGACCAGGTGTAAATATAGTGATTGACTATGAAATGGTGTCCAAAAAGCAGTTTGATACTCAACAATCAGTTTTCAAGACTCACTGCCAGTTGCCCAAAAGAAAAGGAAATTTAATCCCGGTAAGAAAATGTCATTTAATGGATCCAATGGAACAACTTCCCTATCTAGCTCTGTAAGATGACGTCATCTTACCGAGATTAAATTTTCTTTTCTTTTGTGCAACTGGCAGTCAGACTTTGACTTCGAAACTAAGTAATTTTTATTTTTTAAATGATAAGCCTAATGTTCTGGTTCGATCTATAAAAATGGAAAAATACCAAAATTTAATCAGATTAGTGTCCAAGAATAGCCTTGTACCTGATGGTGCAATGGATTCCATTAAGGAAACAATTATACTAACAGAAAACTATTCCTTGAGACTTATTATTAGAATATTTGTATTTTTCCATTATCATAGGACACAAACGTATTCATAGAACCGCAATTGTTTCAAATTAAGAGAACTCAGAGTTTCGTAAATAAAATACCTACATTTCTAAAGTATTTCAAGTTTCATATTAAAACGCTTTTAATGAATTGAATCAAAAGTGAGAATACTACTAAAGGTGAGAATACTAGTATTAATTTTATTGTAGTATAGTAGTAGTATATTATTGACAGCAAAGCGAAGTCTACATTTTATTTTGACAGTTCGGCTGTTATGTGTTTACGCATTTACACATCAAAATGTTTAACTTCAACTTTTCGAAAGAAATTTGGATATTGAATTGCTTTCGCATTTTTTTATACTCCATTTCTACAGTCTCATATACCTGCCGCGATAATATAAAGTCAAAGTCAAAAAAGTTTATTTGCCTGATAATACAATTCTCAGCAGACACAAAAGTTCCTACATGATAAACATAGATACAATTTGAAGAAATAAAAACAATTCTTATTATAAATATGGAAGCTAAAAAACGTGTAATTATAAAAAAAAATTTATACAGTAGAAGAAATAACTAAATAAAGGTCAAAGTAATACAAAGAATAGAATGAAAACATGATAAATCATAAGAAGAAAATAAACTTTTTCCAGGCATTGCCAGAGCAGAATATACGCAATAGATTGAGCACTAGCAATGAGTGCGAAAAGCATGAAAATGAAAACTAAAAGAAAAATGAATGTGGATAATAAATTCAAGGAAAGATAATATTCATAGACTTGTAGAGGATAATATTATTTATAGTTTTAGAAAAAAGTAATATATAGTTATCACAGATGTAAAGAAGATAACAGCATAAGTTAATACTTATTTTAATACCAGCAAGTATATTAATTTTAGTACCAGCAAGTACAGTAAAGATTTTTCATAAATTTATTTACTATTGATGGAATATTGATGATGGGGAATCAACAAAATCAGGAGAAAGATAAGAAAAATTTAGAACATGATATGTAGGATACATAATATATAAGATAGACAGATAGACAAAAATCAGTTGAAAATGAAATTATTGACAATTATTTCATCATTATTCGAGACTATCCATTCATCCAACTCATTTCTTGAACCATGATTGAGTTTTCCATTAATGAGATTTATATAATATGTATATTATAATTTATATAATATTCCATTAATAGATTTCCAATAATTATATGTCGTGGAAATAGAATGTCACCGTTATAAGTTTTCGATCGGAATTCAACTTCGTTTCTGAACTGCAAAAGAATGATGCATTATTTTGAAATAGCTTATAATTATCATAATTAACACAAAATAAAAAATGGAAAGCAGACGTATCAAAGTTATATTTGTGTGTTATTCAACCAGCAGGAAAAAGAAGATCTTCAACACCGTATTACAATATTTATTCGTAATATTGTATGGTCGCGGGCTCCGACAGCCAGTGCCACCTAATAACGGCAATAACACATTTACTAGTACTAGGTGGCACTGGGTTTGCATTGGTCTATCTAGTGGAGCTTCTCCCGTTAAGACGACTCGTGGTCAACCTGCTGACAGTTGACAGGCTTGAAATAATTTGCCTTTTTCGATAAACATGAGCAATAACCTGGAACCATCATTTTTTCTTGTTTTTCGCCAAGATGAAGTGTTGTTTGGGACGCTATTTGGTATTATTTTGGCCTGTTTTTGCTATTTTCAAAGACTGAATTAATCGATGTTTGAACACCGATTAATCGATGTTTTCAGTACCGATTAATCGGTGTATCGATTACTCCCTTACAAAAAATAATCGATGTTAATAATCGATGTTTTGTAGTTCGATACCCATCCCTAATATAGACTCAGTTTCTCAGGCTGGAGCTCAGCTGATAGCTGGGCTGATGCAGTGCCACCTAGGTGGAAATGGCTGATGACTGGGCCCTGATAAGATAACCCTGTTCACAATCATGAATCTTTCTTTTTCTTTGAAGAACAGTGTTTTAAACGAGACGCAACCCATGAGGAGATATTGACTTAAAAACTTAATAATTAATTGTGATCAGGACACATAATACTACAATTTAGTGAAGTTTCAAGTGATTTTTTTCTTGCTAACATCTGCGGCACAATTACCAATTAAATTGTATAAAAATTTTGATTAATAAATAAAAATTGTATAAAATATTTGACTGCAAGTCGTTAAATTTCACATGAAAAGTTAATATAAAAATGTTGTTATCAACTTAGTGTTTCCCAATATAGGAAAACATTAGACAGGATACCGGTACCACAGGCAACTAAACAGTTGTTTCTGTAATCTGTGTCGGTACGTTCCAAGGATCTCAAGAATAGAATCATCTTGAAAAATAGTTGACATTGAATTGAATAAATGTTTCTTAAATATCCACCTACAGCAAACTATCAATATTTTTTCAGTAGAGCAAGCTAAAATTTTTAAGTACGGTATCTGTTGTTTTTTTTTTAAATATATTTATGACTCCATGGTATAGTTTCCGAATACGTTAGGACTAATTAAGTAATACAGGCAACTGTACAGTGTACATGGATATAGGACAGGATATAATGACTCATGCCTGGTTTGGGCGCCGACGAGCCCGTTGGGAGCCAACGACCTAAGCTTAGTTGTGGTGCAGCAATGCCAGATCTGGCCAATAAACTTTTCTCGTATGCTTTCTTCACACTCTCCAACATCAAAAATTTGTTTTTAGCAACTGATCTTCCCCTCTTCTAAAGTAGAATTTTTAAAACTACAAGAAACTGTTTCAAACTCTGTTTTTATAACATTTTGTAACGTATTGTTGTGAATATCCATTTTTCGTGAACTGCAGTAGAACTATTCATAGAGGTCAGCTCTGCACAGCAAGTGTATACATAATTATGAATAATTTTGTAACGTTTACGCATTACAAGAAATGGTATTCTACCACAGACATAGTGCTAATTCTGGGCACCCAGAGATCGCATAAGTCGATTTACTGATCAACTCTACGCAGAGCATAGAGTTCATTGTCCTCTGTTTAACGTGTCTTTGACTACGGCCATCGCAGTGCCTCCAACCTAGGGAATTTCTCCCTAGATCTAGGGAATTTCAAGGGATCTAGGGAGTCTCGGAAGGTTTTTAGGGAAATTTCAAGTTTCTTTGAAACATCATAAAAAGTAATATTTTTGCTTAAATACCAGATTTTTAGTGATATTTGAGAGTCATTTTGGCAATCAAGCTTGTTTGGGTTGGTGACACCAACTGATGATTCTCTGATTTCAAATAATAGCGCTAGAAATGGAAGGTTAAGACTGGTCTGCACTTAATTCAGCTAACTAATCTCCTCTTTCTTTCTAAGTCCATGGTTTTTATAGCCTAATTTTTAATGAATTTCCCCAATTTAGAGATCTAGGGAATTTTTTCAGAAATCTAGGGAATTTTTCTCTTAAAAATAGGGACATCAAGCTTGTTTGGGTTGGAGACACTGGGCCATCGTTTCGTTAGTAGTATGTCTGTATGTCTATGTAACTGTAGTCGTCTTTTCGTTTTCGTCTAGTGGCAATCGTTGAAGTTGAAAGTTGGTTAGCTAGACCGCAAAGCACAATATAAAGTGAGAAGTGTTTCCTCATGTTATAGTTTCAAGGTATTGTTTCCTATAATTATAAAATGTATAATTTCAATCGCAATAATCAATACTGTGATTGTATTTTAGTATATTTTGATAAACTGTATAAGTTGAAATTTCCAAGTTATCCAATTTAGGTTATGTGATAATACTGTGATGTCACACCGTGATTTAGCTTTTATGAATAAAATATAGAAATTTATAATATACATAAATTTATACGTTTTTTGGGCCTGGTTGGCCACGCATACCTAGTGAATTTTCACAAAGGCTTTATAAAAGCTTGGTTTTTAAAAGTCGATCTTTTAAACTTTAATTTCAGTTCCAAGAAATTGAAGCTACTTTTTAAGAGAAAATGAATTTACAGTAGTCCTTATAATCCGTACTGATTTCGGACCGAGACCTGTTAGGATTAATCGAAATGTTAAATATACTCCTTTGACTCCTTATCTGCCGGGGTTTTCATTGAGGTATCAGTAATGACCCGGTCTTATTCTCTGCACGTTCGCAAAAGTTTTGTAAACGTCTTTTGAACTCTTTATCTATCCTTCCACTTCATTCTTTTCCTATGATCGTCCTATGGATTTCGTTACAAGTTAATGTTACACTGTATTTATGTTATTCTACTTGATTATATCCATCATCGCTCCCTTGCGTTCCTAAATATTCATATAGTTTTACTTGTCCAGGTTGTTGTTGCCACATCTGATTTCGGCATTATTCTCTCTTTAGTTTTAATGATCATAAAAATACTCCATGTAACTTACTCACTTCACACATCATCTTTTAAGCTCTTTCCCACTTCCAAACCCTTCCCTCATCTGTTGCTATTTTTCAGTGGAATCTGCAAATAAGACTTTATTATTAGCGTGGAGGTAGACTGCTCTTATCTGCCATTTTCCAATTTTAACCTTTCTGATTCGTCTTCTGTGGTTCTTCAATACCGTGCCCATCACTGATATAAAGTTGAGCGGGTTTAGGCTGTCTCCTTGTTTTCTTTCTCTGGTCTAATTCAATCTTTACTTATACCTTTTAATGTACAATATTTAGCCTAAATGCAAAGAATTAAATTTGTGATGTTCATCTATTTATTTCAGCTCAATGGAGATACGGAAGACGGGAATACTTTTGAAAAAGCTGAGAGAGTTGTTCAAGAATTTGAAATATGTCAATGAGCCATTACATGCATATATCGTTCCACACGGTGATGGACACTTGGTATTTACTTGAAACATTTTTTTCTCGTGGAAAATATCGTGTACATGCATGCACATTTTTATATTGATTGAATTATACTTACTATAAAATTCTTGTGAAACGCATTAATATTCAACTTCTCTTTATTAAAAATGAGTGCAAAGTTTGGACTCCTATCTATAAGTAACATTTTCTCATCATATAATGGTGCAGAGAAATCCATGTTCACAATGCATACCTACAGACTCTTGGACGGAATTCGTTTTAATGATTAGAGAGACAAAAGGCATAAAATTAGACATGTATAATTTATTCACATTAGGTTTTAATATTCATCCAAATTAATTAGAACACAATAGGTATTACCAAAATAAAAAAGGATCTAGAAGTACATGAAGTATGTTGTTTGGCTGCGAGTGGGATTTTTTCTTTGTTTCCAGAATATATTTATGTCATAGGTCTTTTAAAACGGTGTCCAAATATGAAATATTGGTTGGTAAAAAAACTTGAAGGTTCTGTAATTAACTGCATACTGGGAAGTGATAGCCGAGTGCCGTAGCAGGTATCTGTTCAATCAGAGATAAGCTGGATCCGTACGGCGGCCACCTCCTGTATAAACACGTACGGTGAACTGTGCGGCTACAAAGAGTTCTTCGAAGGGGAAATGATCTACAACGCTCTGAAGGGGGGGCCGCCCATGGTCAGAGCTTAAATGTGGTCGTGGTTGAGCGCCAAGTTGCCTTTTTGTGATTAATTTCAGTATTGAAAGTAATTTTTGAAGGGAAGTGATAGCCGAGTACCGTAGCAGGTATCTGTTCAATCAGACATAAGATACGAATCTCCTGGACGATCTTTGTAAAGGTGACCGATTGGATTGGCCAGCAAAGAAGACTTTGTTCTCTGCTGTAAAATCACTTCCCGGTTGTTCGGAATCCATCTAAAACTGTATGTCCAACTCATCAATCACCATCATCTAATTCATTACCCACGCACAGGTCTCAGACCTATATGGGCTTCATCCTCCGAAAAAATAAGAAAAAATACATACTAAAGAAATCATTCACCTCATTACCCACGCACAAGTCTCCAGACTCATGTGGGCATCATCAGCAATAAAAAAAGGTACAAATTCATTTTATTATTCATTTTCTTTTTCTTTTATTCACAATTTTTTTACAAATCCCTCAGGATTAGCCTAATATTTAGAATATTGATATCTAATATATTGAATGAAATAAAATTTCGTTTACTTTGATTTATCTGTAACGTTTTTTTCCTTTGTAGTGGCGAAGGTGATATTGTGGAAGGTAATGAATAATAAGACGAAATTGTCACAACCAGGGCCGGATTTAGGATCTGTGGGCCCCTAGGCTCAGCTTGTGGCGCGGGCCCCTCCGGGGGGTCTGGGGGGTATGGAATATTCCCCAGCCAAGCGGGGGGTCCGGGGGCCCTCCCTTGGAAAATTTTGTAAAAATTAACTTCAAAATTGCGTTTTAAAGGCATTTTTTGTGGTCCATTAAATGAGAAAATCCCTATTTTTTGAGCATAAAATATTGATGAAACCAATTCAGTACTAAGTTTAAGATTTAAAAACAAATTCAAATCGCATATCCAAGAATGTTTTAAAAATATTCATGATGATTTATTGAAGACACGTTCACTTTGAGATTGGTAAAACATACAAAATTATACAACTCATTTTTTTAAAGTTACAATATTTACTTGAAAAGTAAGTTAAATAGGCTAATTTTAAATAGAGTAACAAACATACGTACTACTAGATCTAGTCTAAATATTTAGCATTTTTTCAGTCAATGCTTATTTTATTTGCCAAAAATCAAAAATTATTTACGATCAACTGTCACTCTCAAACAAAGTATATTTATACAAAATGTAGTACGTTGAATTATTATTGTAACAACGGTAAAATAATAAAATTAATGATAATAATATGAATGGACATAACCAAATTTTGTTTACGAATACTGAAGTATTGAAAAACATACAGTTGTAATCTAGATAATTTTTTCATAAATTTCATATATTTTTTTGGTAAATGATTTTTCTTAAGAAAGTAGGAACCGTACAGACATATCATTATCTATTGTAATGATATTTTGTTATCAAAAATCAATTAGTACCCAAAGAAAAACCATGTGTACAGTAATAAGTTTGGTATAATTATTTGGTATATCATTTGGTGATTTGGTATATGATTGGTATATATTATTTTATAAAATAATAAAAGATCATATCACAAAAGATTGATATTATCATGGAAATCGATTACACAAAGAATACAGGTACAAATTACAATTGAATCAATTTAATAAATTAACAGGATAGAGTCGTTACTTGAAAACTTTTTATCCAAGACAAAAAATTGTGTGTATTATATTGTACAATAAAAAATCAAATTTTCTACTAATAGATTAAGTAGGCTACTTGGTTTTATGAAAAATAGATAAGTCTTGGAAAAAATATAAAAATCCTATCATTTGATAAAAAATAGATGAAGAGATACTTTTCAAAATTTACTAGATGACAAAGTTTAATTCTATTTTAGATTAAATTGAAAAATAAACTCAGTTTGTGTGACCATTTGAATTTAGTAAGTAAGTATGCAGGTTCTTTAAAATTCAAATATTTTTTGTGGTGCGGGCCCCTAGGCGCGCGCCTAATTTGCCTGTCCTTAAATCCGGCACTGGTCACAACCACATTTATTAAAAACTATTGAGAAACTAGTTTCGGTTGTTATATCATTATCAATCTCAATCAAACTCAGGTTTGAGATTGGTATATCAACCGAAACTAGTTTCTCAATAGTTTTTAATAAATGTGGTTGTGACAATTTCATCTTATTATTCATTGTAACGTTTTTAATAGCCGCTTGTGAAATCCTCTAACGCAGTTGCACTTGCCCCCTTTGTGAATATATTTTTATTGTTTATTTTTCTCATGACAGAACGAATACATCACTGCCAGAGACGGTCGCTTGGCGTTCATTTCTGGTTTCACTGGCTCATATGGAACTGCCATAATCACAGAGAATAATGCTTTAGTATGGACTGATGGCCGCTATACTCTCCAGGCAAGGAGTCAGATGGATGAAAATTGGAAGCTAATGAAAGAGGGTATCGTACCGTGATTAAATAATTTAATTATAATCTACTTCATTTAATAACAAGTCTATTGAAATTCTGCTAAGTGTAGCAACTTTTTCCTTGCATGCATTAAAGAATTCTACATCAGATGAAAAATTAAAGGAACGCTCTTCTGTTGTCTGTTGGTGTAGAATGTTTCTCTTTTGTAATATTACTGCTATTTTTAATTTATATTTTCCATCGTGATGTTCAGTTACGAGCGCTCAAGACTGCTCTTGGATGGGTGACCGTGCTTCAATAACTTGATGTTATAAGCTTTATTATCACTTACTTGGTGGTTCGGAACCCACATAAAATAGTAGGTCCACTATGTTCCCCATAACATAGCTCAGATGGAATTACCCGACCAATAAAAGTCATACGCTTATTATTTTTTTTTTCTTTTTAATTATAGTTTTATTGTAGTGTTTAAGATTAAAGTTGATTCCGTAAGTTATTGACTATTTGTTGAAATAGTTTCTACTGGCCTAATAACAACTTGAGGCTTTTATATAGCTACAGCAATTCTGTTAGTCTGATACTAGTGGTTTACCAATGGATGGAATGGTGGTTCGGTCACCTGGCTCTCCTATTATTGTGGGTTAAGTGGAAGAGGGGGCTCTTATGCCTCAACTTCGCCCACAGCACTTTTATTACTTGTAAAGTGCACAAATAAAAGTCATTTATCTATCTATCTATCCAGTTAGCGACTAAGGTCTGGTCAAACAAAACGCGTTCCTAGCAGACATCAAGACATCATTTATACAAAGAACTTGTTAAGCATGTATGACTGGAAGTAGTTGACCATTATGAATATTATTACAACTTCTTTGGCTGATTACATCTTGATGTGCCATAAAAACTGTAACCACACTTTGTTATTGCTGAAAAAAACAGAGCGGAAAACTAAAGAGTTGGAAGTGAACCGTGACTAAAAGTCCTCGAATAAAAAATCTGGAATGAAGTTATTATTTATTCATTTAACTAACATATAATCGATGTGAATACAACAGGCGAATGCCCAAAACTGTTTTTCACAAAATTTCAAAGTAGAATCAAAATCTTGTGTTAGTTCTGTTTCACTAGAAATTTCACCTTGAAGCACAATAACTCAAGACAACTCAAGTAACTTAGATAATAAGTTACATAATTTCGTCTGAGTGAAAATCAATTTCTCAAAGGTATGCTCTCAGAAGATTTATTGTCATATTCATCAGTTTTGATTTTACGCTGTTGTCCTTGAGTAGTCATCAATAAAATATGTAAATGACTTACATTGTTACGTTACTGGCAATCAAGTTATTGTTGTTTTGTTTGCTCGCCGGAATTGTTCCCCTGTCGAAAGAGATGTAATTTACTATTTCAAGAGATGCTACTTTGCAAGATTTCTTGCTGTACAGAAATTTTTTTAAATTACGTACCATTTTACCATTGCCGTTAATTAAATAATATTATAACCTCAGCTCAGAGTACACAAAAAATTAACTATAATTAGAAATCAGGTTGAGAAAAGGTGAATAACTAGAATGAAACGTTTAGTTTGAACCACCAATTGTTGAATATAATATAAAAAACAAAAGAAAAGCTACAAATTTGAGATTAAACACAAATTCAGTATTGACTTTTATTGCCTTTAATTAAAATGGGTACCCATATTATACAATGTAATTTTGCGTAGTTATGAGGAGTGAGAAAATGAGCGGAGAAGAATGAATTCCGAATCAAAGAAAAATACGTTGAAATAAATTGTGTACTGCTTACTGATGTAGAAAATTAAGTTAGTGGTTATTTCATATTACCAGTATATCAAGTTTTACAGCAGTAATCCATACATCTAATTTAGGTTATGAATTCTAAGCATATTATCCAATAGGTTTTGTATTTAACTTATCTCAAATTTTTCCAGGTATTAAAATTTATTTTTAAACAAAAACCCAACTGGGTTATTAAAGGTACAAATTCATCCATGATCGATTAAATTTCAGCCTTTCAAGGCGTTTATTGGAGAATTACCACTTTTCGTTACCTATTACTAATTGCGTTTAATTTCATGCATTGGTTAATAGCCCTGTATTAATAGCACCTCCCTTCAGAAGCCAACTTCACAGTTGTGAAATTCTACATTACTCTCAAATGACTACTGCAGCATGACAGTGGAACAGTTTTTTTATTAGTAAAATGCTAATTAATCTTATTTCAAAATGAAAATCGTATCATTTATTCCCAAATCATGACACCACTACAATAATTATCTATATAAATAAAATTAGAGTTTTGTCTGTACATTTATCAGAATTATATATTTTTTGGTTAGTTTTACGTTTTATACATCAAATAAGCCGAAAATAGTCTTATCTCACTTTCTGTCTGTCTGTCACGGCCCCAAAGGCATTTTACGCGGCCTTCTCCTCAAAAACGAGAGCATCGATCGGGATTTTAGTTATTGAACAGTATTGAACACTTTATTGACAATGTCTTTAGCTATAAAAAACTAAATTAACTTCTTTTTTAACGGAGTAATAAACGTTTAAAAACCAAGTATTGTGCGATTTTGGATACATTTTACGCGGCCTTCTCCTGATTAACGAGAGCATCGATCGGGATTAAAGTTATTTATCAGTATTGAAAACCTTTTTGGCAATGTCTTTAGCTATAAAAAACTAAATTAACTTCTTTTTTAACAGAGTAATAAACGTTTAAAAACCAAGTATTGTGCGATTTTGGATACATTTTACGCGGCCTTCTCCTGATTAACGAGAGCATCGATCGGGATTAAAGTTATTTATCAGTATTGAAAACCTTTTTGGCAATGTCTTTAGCTATAAAAAACTAAATTAACTTTTTTATAACAGAATAATAAACGTTTAAAAACCAAGTATTGTGCGATTTTGGATACATTTCTTCTAAGTTTTATTACCACATAAGAACAAATCACGTAATTTATCAATCACCTGTTCTCAAATATAATCTGAATGGTGGGCCCTTCGCGGCGTTATTTACGCTGTCTGCAGACTTGTGTAGTCGGAGCATTGCAGTCTTTTAGGAAACGTATGACTGGTGAATCAAAGCTCATCTTATGTTTCATCAATTATTATTTCTTTGTTGAAAAAAAAACAAAATTTTTTAATTTAAATTTATCAAAACAAAAATTAACATTTTAGGAAGGTGCGGTTTGTGCTAGGCTCTTGGAAATTCGCCAGGTAGCACTATTATTACCACATAAGAACAAATCACGTAATCTATCATGATATATCAATCAGCTGTTCTCAAATATTCTTTCTGATAACTGTCACTGAATTGTTTACGTTCAAAGTTGTTTACTAAGCTGCTAACAACTTCATGGTCATTGCTATCAAAAAAGCCGAAACATATTTAGTCATATTTCTAAACATAATCCGTACGAAGGACGGGTAGCTGCTAGTCTATATAAATAAAATTAGAGTTTTGTCTGTACATTTATCAGAATTATATATTTTTTGGTTATTTTTACGTTTTATACATCAAATAAGCCGAAAATAGTCTAATCTCACTTTCTGTCTGTCTGTCTGTCTGTCTGTCTGTCTGTCACGGCCCCAAAGGCATTTTACGCGGCCTTCTCCTCAAAAACGAGAGCATCGATCGGGATTTTAGTTATTGAACATTATTGAACAGTTTATTGACAATGTCTTTAGCTATAAAAAACTAAATTAACTTTTTTTTTAACAGAGTAATAAACGTTTAAAAACCAAGTGTTTTGCGATTTTGGATACATTTTACGCGGCCTTCTCCTGAAAAACGAGAGCATCGATCGGGATTTAAGTTATTTATCAGTATTGAAAACCTTTTTGGCAATGTCTTTAGCTATAAAAAACTAAATTAACTTTTTTTTAACAGAATAATAAACGTTTAAAAACCAAGTATTGTGCGATTTTGGATACATTTCTTCCAAGTTTTATTACCACATAAGAATAAGAGCAAATCACCTAATTTATCATGATATATCAATCAGCTGTTCTCAAATATAAATGGTGGGCCCTTCGCGGCGTTATTTACGCTGTCTGCAGACTTGTGTAGTCGGAGCATTGCAGTCTTTTAGGAAACATATGTCTGGTGAATCAAAGCTCATCTTATGTTTTATCAATTATTTCTTTGTTGAAAAAAAACAAAATTTTCTAATTTAAATTTATCAAAACAAAAATTAACATTTTAGGAAGGTGCGGTTTGTGCTAGGCTCTTGGGATTCGCCAGGTAGCACTATTATTACCACATAAGAACAAATCACGTAATTCATCATGATATATTAATCAGCTGTTCTCAAAAAATATTCTCTCCGATACCTGTCACTGAATTGCTGACGTTCTAAGTTGTTTACTAAGGGCCCGTTCACACGATACAGTTTTTGTGCGGTACAGTAAATTTGCTGTATCGGTTATTTTGCAGTGCTTCCGTTTGCATGTACATTTCATATTGTATGTTCACACAATACTGTTTCGACTGGATCCAGTAAAAAAGCTGTTCTAGCCGATTTCTACATTCGGTTTTGTCTTCGAAAACTGTATCACTAAAATCAGCTGTACCGCAAAATAACTATCCGTATTTGGTGGCACATGTATTGTACCGGTAATGGATATGTTCAAAGGATATGCTTATTACACTGGAAGCAGTCTTCAGATCGTCAGCATTGATCTTCTTCATTGATATTCTTCAGCATTGATCTTCTTATTAGTGAATTCCAGTGTCCAGAAGTGGAAGATATTAATTGTGAAAATTTAATTTCTCTAATATATGAGAGACCCGCCTTGTGGGACAAGACTTAAGATTAATATAAAAATAATGAGAGAAAAATGTGTAGAATATTGAAACCAGAATTTGCGTACTTTGATCAAAATTTAAGAGAAACCTTCAGTAAGAAACTTATTTTAAAAAATCTTACACAAATAAAAAAAAATTCCTGGACTGGAATAAATAAAACTGAACTGGAAGCGCAATGGTGGGAGTTGCTGGTCTCCTATCGGGCGCCTCCCCAGGTGGCGGATTGGGGGATGCCTCCTAGATATAGGTGGTACCGGGGAAATGAAATACCCGGGGTGGACCAAAACCAGCATAGAAACTGCTGCCTTGCAGATGGAGGTCAATGGAAATCCAAAGGCTAGGGGAAGAAAATCCCAATAGAAAATTGACTGCTGCCCTGTAGTTCAGCATTGGTTTGTTAAAGGCTAAGGAAGGAAACCTGAAAAAAATTCCCTGGTCCTCCAGGTTGGGGGTTGGATGTGGGGCTAACTCCCCCACTCCATAAAAAAAACATTTGTTATGGAAGCACAAAATGATAGGAACGGACGGCCCTCAAGGAATTTAGTAAAGGAACAGACATTTAAACGATCGTTGGATAGGGACCGTTGGCGACAATTACTAGTGCAGGCCAAGACCCGTTCTGGGTTGTAGGGCCACTGAAGAAGAAGAAGAAGAAGGAAGCGCAATGGAAGAAGGAGGAGAGCACAGCAATAAGCAGCAAAGCCGGACCGTGTGAACATCACAGTACAGTTGACGCCATACAGTAAAAAAACCGTACCGCAAAAAAAATGTATCGTCTGAACGGGGCCTAAGCTGCTAACAACTTCATGATCGTTGCTATCAGAAAAGCCGAAACATATTTAGTCTTATTTCTAAACATAATCCGTACGAAGGACGGGCACAATAGCTAGTTACAAATAAAATAGAACACTGGCGAGAATAGCCCTACTAAGGCTATACAACTATAGTATTTTGTGGTTTCACAATAAAAGTGGTTGTGATAATATTGGTCTTATCTACCCCAATATCATCACCGTAACCAAAACAAAACAACTCATTTTTATAAAATAATTTTCAGGTTTGGTTGATACTCCCAGTCAAAGCAGTTGGCTCATAAAGAACCTGCCTCTGGGCGCCCATGTTGGATGTGATCCCCATTTGATCTCGTACACGAGCTGGACAACAATTGCAAATCAACTAGATGAAGCTGGCCTCTATCTGGTGCCGGTTAGCGACAATCTCGTTGATATTATTTGGGATGATCAGCCTGCCCCTTCCAGCTCAATCATCAATCCGTTGCCATTGAAATATACTGGTGTGTGAGCAATCAATTGTTTATTATCTAAGCTACCAAGCTACCCGTGCGCTGCTACGGGATTTGCAAATTATCGACTTGATTTTTCCGCTGATAGTCTGTCTATGTGCCTGGCAACCTATTTTCAGCTTTTCATGTGAAATTTAACGACTTGCAGTCAAATAATTTGACTGCAAGTCGTTAAATTTCACATGAAAAGATAATATTAACAACGCAGTTCGTCATGGAACAAGAAATCCAGGAATCTATTTTCAGCTTCAGCGTATGGGTTTTATTAGTGCGAAGACTATACCTATAATTGGATCAGTTCCTTATATTGAAAAGGATTTTTCAATCTCAGGTAGTACTTGGAATTTTGAGGTTAAAAATATTTATTGGAAACATCACGGCTTAAAAATTTAAGTTAAACTCGTTCTGCATGGTCAATGAATCGTTCGTAGAGATTACGTCTCTTATCTGAGTTTTCTTCACAGTTTCCCCAATTTTAAATAAATCAGTAACCTATATTAGGTTCCTTAAGGGAAGTGATAGCCGCGAGCCGTAGCAGGTATCTGTTCAATCAGAGAGATAAGCTGCGTTTTCGTAGGTCATGTTTGTAACGGGACCGATTAGATTGGCCAGCAAAAAAGACACTGTTCTCTGCTGTAAAATCACTTCCCGGTGGTTCGGAACCCACCTAGAACTGTAGGTCCAACTCATCAATCACCATCATCCAATTCATTACCCACGCACAGGTCTCAGACCTATGTGGGCTCCATCCTCAAAAAAAATCCTGTATTGGATTTACTGGAAATTGATTTTATGTGATTGAGTCCCAGCGCAAATGAAAACGTAGCTTCTGGTTACCTAACACAAGGTAACTGATGTTCAACACATTTGGGCTGCGCAAATGGGATCTGGGATCATGTATTACTCATTTTTTAAGTGTCAAAAAGTCACTCTGTGTCACGTCATCAAGACTACGTTTCTAGTTGTTTCTTCAAATAATATAATAAATCTATGACCACAACAACAATAATTATTGATCAGATGTGGTGATGTTTATGGTACAAAACTTTTGATTTTTCCTTACAATTTTACCCTTGGGATGGGATGAACAACCAAACAAAAAAAAATCCGTTCTCCAGTTTTAGATGATCATAAATCGCAGTCCATTTTTATGTATGGAGATTATTTAATTGACGTTTTATTCAATTTAAATAATTTTGGGAAGCGTTTATTTGTACTCCTGCAATTTATTTCATCAACAATTTGAATTTCATATTTCTTTAAGCATGGACATATAATTGGTTGAATTCTGTTGTAAAATATAATTTTTCTGTTGTTTTTTTACAGGAAAATCCTGTAAATCCAAGGTTGAGGAAGTGAGGGCTGCAATGGTCGAGAAGAAAGCTGAAGTTTTAATTATTACAGCTCTGGATGAAATTGCATGTAAGCTGTTGAAATCTTTTAATTATCACGTGATGTCTAAACGTCTTGTTTAGTTTGTAATTATTCACTTTTAAAACTTACACACTAATATCTTGAGTAATACAGTTGTCTAAAACGACGGTCTGTCACCGTAATATTTATCTTGAACCTGTTTAAATATTGTACATAACAGAAATTAAAGCACGCTAAAATTTATCTGCTATCCGCATTAGTGTTGCGAAAGGAAGGCTCAAGTCAGTCGTAATTCAATAACAATGTTGTTGTTTTGTTATCAAAAAGCATGCAACAATAAAAAGCTTAAAATTGTTGAATATTTTGTTATGCAGTGTGAATTTCTTTCATAATTGTGAGAAAAGAGTACTATTTATTTCCTTATGGATGAAAAGTAGATCACTTTTCTTTTTTTAAAGAATATTTTATGTCCACGTGTTCAGTACTATATCATGAAAGTACGTGACATAGGTTGGATTGTTGTGAGCTGATGGCTGAATAATAATAATTATAATATTGATCATCTTCTATATAAATAAAATTAGAGTTTTGTCTGTACATTCATCAGAATTTTATATTTTTTTGGTTATTTTTACGTTTTATACATTAAAGAAGCCGAAAATAGTCTTATCTCAATTTCTGTCTGTCTGTCACGGCCCCGAAGGCATTTTACGTGGCCTTCTCAAAAACGAGAGCATCAATCGGGATTTTAGTTATTGAACAGTATTGAGAACCTTTTTGACAATGTCTTTAGCTATAAAAAACTAAATTAACTTTTTTTAACAGAATAATAAACTTTTCATGTGAAATTTAACGACGCAGTCAAATATTTGTTAAGAATAAGTATAACTCACTTAATCTGTAGGCCGAGCGCTTTCGAATCTATGAGATCCATCTTGACAGAAGATGGATCTCATAGATTCGAAAGCATAAGTATAAGTATAACTCACTTAATCTGTAGGCCGAGCGCTTTCAAATCTATGAGATCCATCTTCAGTTAATATTAACAACGCAGTTCGTCATGGAACAAGAAATCCAGGAATAATAAACGTTTAAAAACCAAGTATTGTGCGATTTTGGATACATTTTACGCGGCCTTCTCCTGAAAAACGAGAGCATCAATCGGGATTTTAGTTATTGAACAGTATTGAGAACCTTTTTGACAAGGTCTTTAGCTATAAAAAACTAAATTAACTTTTTAACCGAGTAATAAACATTTAAAAACCAAGTATTGTGCGATTTTGGATACATTTATTCTAAGTTTTATTACCACATAAGAACAAATCACGTAATTGATCATGATATATCAATCAACTGTTCTCAAATATTCTCTCTGATAACTGTCACTGAATTGTTTACGTTCTAAGTTGTTTACTAAGTTGCTAACAACTTCATGATCGCTGCTATCAAAGAAGCCGAAACATATTTAGCCTTATTTCTAAACATAATCCGTACGAAGGACGGGCACAATAGCTAGTAATATATTTAACTTGAGTGTAATTTTTTAATTGTTCCAGGGCTATTCAATTTGAGAGGCTCTGATATTGATTACAATCCAGTATTTTTCTCCTACGCTGCAGTAACACTTTCAAATGTTCATTTATTCATTGATGACAACAAATTAAATCCGGCTGTCAAGAATCATTTTAATGATGAAGGCCTTGAAGTGACCATTCATCCCTATGATAAAATTAATTCGTTCATCAGTAATCAGGTTTGTGCTTTATTCCATCTACTCGAAAAACTTATAGTAGAAAGATCAAGGAGTTTGAATGATATTTTATTGAATTGTATCAATCAATAATTGTTTTTCATTTGTTTGGCTTTGTATTTACGATTAGTCGGTAAAACATTCTTTCATCTTACAAAAACATCTTCTTGTTCTTGTTACCTTCTATATGTAACATTCTATATGAAAGCATTATTTTATTCTCTCAAATTTATTTCAAGCAAATGAGGAATAAAGTATTTGCTAAATTTTTATGCTTATGAAATTCATATTCTATTACCTATTCGCTGTACCAATCAAATAAATTGTTAGTTTTTGAATATTTATAATAGAAATGGAAGAAAATTGATTGAAAGAATAAATTATTATTTAATATTAGTTGTGTGTCAGAACATTTATTTTAAGCAAAGGAGAAATAAATTATTTACTAAATTATTATGCTTGTGAGATTCATAGTACTCTATTGTCTATATAACTATTTAGCACCATTTCTAAACTATTTGAATTTGACTTAATGAAATTTATTTATTTGAGACCACATGCTTTTCCTGTACAGCTGCAGATCGTGCTTTTGCCAGGGAGGGTCCCGTTTATTAAATTAACGAGCCGCTTAGCGCAGTTGGTTGGGACGTCACAACTCTTGATTGCTGTCATTTCAGCGGTCGTGGGTTCGAATCCCGCTCCTCCGTCTGGCATCTATATGTGTAATCATTCACCTCATTACCCACGCACAAGTCTCGAACTCATGTGGGCATCATCAGCAATAAAAAAAAAACTTCCTCTATCAATAGCCACATTACTAAACTTTAATGTGTTTAAGAATAGTCTCTGATATTTCATTAAAATGAAACAAAATTGAAGATTAAGCATAAGAGTCTTTGTTTTTTCTGCTTTCTACATTCTGAATGTTTTCCCTTCAGTATCTACTTATTATTATTGTATTTTTTAAAGTTTTTAGTTTTGTTGAATGCTTGTAATCTTTTTCTTTCTTTTATTTCGGAGGATGAAGCCCACATAGGTTTGAGACCTGTGCGTGGGTAATGAATTGGATTATGGTGATTGATGAGTTGGAGACCTACAGTTTTAGGTGGGTTCCGAACAACCGGGAAGTGATATATTATAAATTTTAAAATACACGATGTATGTAAAACAGAAATAAGAACAAATTCTCCCGGTTTTAATTGGTTCAAAAATACTTTAAAAAATGTTAAATATTGAAAAACGTAAATATAACAAATGTGAATGAGTTAAAAATAGAAGCGGTAATTGTTTTGGTTTATTTTAGTTTGCAAGATATTTTGGTTTATTTTAGTATATTGAAAGATATTTTAGTTTTTTTCAAGATATTTTCAGTCCAGGGTAAAGTAATTTGGTTAAGCGACTCATCCCTCAGCACAAGCTTGGCTTAGAGGCTTGGCTTGTTTTTTGTTCTAAAAACATTAATCCTTTTATAATTATTAATTTGATATCCTTTATTTATTTTGTCTTGAATATTGTATGATTTTATGTCCTTTATCTATTTATGGGATATTTTAATTTGTTCTTTATTTAAAAAAAGTCTATTTTGTATACTTTTTTCCATCTTGGAATGTCATTGTGTTTATGATTGCAGTTGTACAATGTGTCATATGCAGTTTTACATTTTGATTGGTTAAATAAAATTATTATTATTATTATTATTATTATTATTATTATTATTATTCAATATTATACTTAACTATTTGGCAGCTTATGGTAGTTGCAGAGATACCCCTAAAAATATGAAAGACATTAAGTTCTTGGTGTTCGATGATTAAGCTGATATCTAGTGCTACATTACTAAATGATTTCTGTTTGAATTATTAAACTCACAATTTTTTTTTCAATAACGCAGGGTATTTGGATTTAGGATTAAAAAGCTTATTTGACTACGACAATGATTCTATATGGTAGAGCGTATCCAATTTTTGATTTGATTGCATTTTTAGTTCAGCATTTCTTAATAACCTACAATTTTGATCGTTGATCTTTCTATTCAGTCAGTATTTTTCTGTATTGTCTATTTTCTGGGCCTTTTGCATAGTAATTAACAAATTAGCTTTACTAGTACTTCAGTTTAATCTTAGATTATAATATTGTATTTATTGTTATGCATCAAGCCCCAGGTGTAGGCTAACTGTTGTGTTTGGTATGCTTAAATTCAAATATTCAAATTCTTTATTGATTTCATTTGGACAATACATAAAACATTTTTCATTATCTACATATTATGAAATCATACTTCCCGTCCATTCGTGAGTTTGAGTTACCATTTATTTAAAATTTTGAGATGAAAAAATAAAATAAAAAATTGTTTTTTCAAAGAATACAAATACAGTAAATTAATATATAAATCAATGACAAAAACAAAAGTCAGGTATAATTTATTTAATAGAGATGACTGTAGCCACTAACCCCAAGCGTAAATAAAACATATAACTAAAGTATACCAGAACACACTTCAAGAACATGAAAATTTAAATGATTCTAATGAAATGTGTTATGTTGGTTGAGTATTTTAAGTTCATGCCTCCAATAAAAAATCTTATATTTGATGCATCTTGCAGGTTTCACGAATTGAAAGCTCCGTTAATAAAGTTTGGGTAAGCCATTCCTCACCCTATGCTCAAATTTTGATTGTGCCTAAGAAAATGAGACTGCTCGAAGTATCTCCTATAGCTTTATTGAAAGCAATAAAAAACGAAACTGAATCGCAGGGATTTATCAACTGTCACATTAAGGACGCCGCTGCTCTGATCTGCTACCTTGCTTGGCTGGAAAAGGAACTCGCCAAAGGCTCCACCGTTACTGAAATCAGCGGAGCTGCAAAACTGCTGGAATTTAGAAAGTTAGTGTGATTACTACTAAACAAATATTTTCATACAAATATTAAAATATAATCTTTATTTTCTGAGGATGAAGCCCACATAGGTCTGAGACATGTGCGTGGTTAATGAATTGGATGATGATGATGATGAGTTGGAGACCTACAATTTTAGGTGGGTTCCGAACCACCGGGAAGTGATATATTATAAATTTTAAAATAAGCTATGTATTTAAAACAGAAATTATAACAAATTCTACCGGTTTTAATTGGTTCAAAAATACTTGAAAAATCATAACTAAAAAATAATAAATTCTGGAAACGAAGTTCTGGTTTTTCATTCAAAACCCAATTTTTGCTTAAAAAACAATCTGTTTGGTCAAAAACCAAAATAAAATTGTCAAAAAAAAAACAATTCGGATTTTTTTCGGTTTGCATCCGTTATAACCCTTTATACCACATTTTCCTTTTTCTCTTCTTATCATCATCATTCTTATTACTACATATTATCATCAACATCAAGCATAGATCCGCCATCTTTTACATTTATCTATTAATGTTACTATCTATTTTGTTTATCATTAATCTATTTCATCTGTTTACATTTAATTTTCTTATGTCTTATTTTTAACTGGCCAATTCTTTTGTGTTATGAAGGCAATAATGGGGTCTCCCTGGTGCCCTCGCAGATTGTAATTTTTCAATAAATAAATAAATAATTTCCCGCCACCATGCCATCCATTTCCGGTTGACAAAAAGTGAGTTTTATAGTTTATATTAAACGCTTCACTCCACAACCATTGCAAATTAAGATGGAAGCTGAGACTCATGAGTGCCTTCTGATATAAGTAGATGATCTATTTTTATTATTTTTCAGGGAACAGGAAGATTTTGTTGGAGCGAGCTTTGAAACAATATCATCGGTTGGTCCAAATGCAGCAATTATCCACTACAATCCTACTGTTCAGACTGACCGAAGAATTACTACGGAAGAAATCTATTTATGTGATTCTGGTGGTCAATACAAGTAAGTCGTGCTGACTAATTGTTACTGAATAATTAAATTAATTAGCATGATGAATGCAAAGACAGCCAGCCCTTATGCTAGGAATATTATGATTATGAATATTATGATTAATTGTTTTTAATGAATTGAATGTATCTTTATTATTGACATGTCACGGTTTGGTAAACAATTGTATTTATGCAAACATATGTGATGAAAAAAAATCTAATCTAATCTAATATCTTGGTGAATGAGCATCAACTTTAGTAGTTTTATTCTTCTATTTATATATTTTCTATCAGAATTTCTGAACTATGAAGGGATACATTATTTGGAATTCTAATATCGTAGATAAACTGGTTCTTATGGATTTATTGTTCATGAATGTTCACACGTGTTTTGTTCTACATTAAGTTTGTAGACTTTGTGCGGATACTTGGAGTGATGCTAGAAATAAACCGATACAACGGAGTGTCCAAAAACCCGACGAATTTACATGAAATAAACCGATTACATCGAGTATCCAAGGACCCGACGAATTAAATAATTATAATTATTATTAGTTATGATGTTGAAGATCCATCTTGTTTCCACTAATATGTAATATAAACTTGAAAAAAACACTTTTAAATGGAAATTAACTCACATTATGGCGTGACGGCCGTTTCGCTCTGTTGTCTAGAGCATCGTCAGACGACCCACAGTACACTGACTTAAGGTATCAAGTAGATACCTTAAGTCAGTGTACTGTGGGTCGTCTGACGATGCTCTAGACAACAGAGCGAAACGGCCGTCACGCCATAATGTGAGTTAATTTCCATTTAAAAGTGTTTTTTTCAAGTTTATATTATTATTAGTTGTGCCGATAGGCATTCATGCACCATTCAACTAACCTCTTTATTAATATTTTTTGTTGTAAATTTAACGACTTACAGTCATTTTTAGATTGTGAATATATAATAAATGTACTCACACTTGGCCGAACGCTTTCGAGTTGTTGAAACTCATCTTCAAGGCATCCTAGATAGCGATGTTGGTTTGTTGGTTAGAAGAATTGTGGTTTTTGTATAATGTGTTCAAAAAGTTTGTGTGATTTAAAATTTAACTGTTCATTGAGTATGTTTTGTTTATTGTGTGTGGTGTGTTTGTAAATTTCAAATTGTTCCAAGGTGTTGAGTTCGTGTCCTTTACATTTATATGTAGAATCAACTCGAAAGTGTTCGGACAAGTGTGAGTACATTTATTATATATTCACAATCTAAAAGTGACTGCAAGTCGTTAAATTTACAGAAAAAAAGTTAATATTAACAACGCAGATCGTTATGGAACAAGAAATCCAAGAATTTTTATTAACCTTGTCATTAAACTGCTTTGATTTCTACAAACATCATATATGCTTCCAAATTCACAAAAAATGCACATTGGCAGTTCTTGAAAAAGAGTTTCGTTTCTTCTTCTTGTTCAACAGACCTCATAATAAATGCCTCAATATTTTCTTTGTTTTTGCAATTTGATGCTTTAAAATAATTTAAGACAAGATTTCAACACAATCAAAAATGAAAACGTCAACGCTTGCACTGTAAAAAAAATATAGTGAATAATTGAGCTTATCATCAATTCGCAGGTCCTGTTTGTAACGGTGACCGATTAGATTGGCCAGCAAAAAAGACAATGTTCTCTGCTGAAAATCACTTCCCAGTGGTTCGGAACCCACCTAAAACTGTAGGTCCAACTCATCAATCACCATCATCCAATTCATTACCCACGCACAGGTCTCAGACCTATGTGGGCTTCATCCTCAAAAAAAAAATTCGTAATGTCCAATGTTTTGATTTTCAAATGTTAAAAGCGACAGCCCCAGTTGCCCAATGTTTTGATTTGCGCTAGCCTAAACTAATCTAGCGGAAATATGTTTTACATCATGATCACTTATTTATTCGACCCCCAAACTCCAAAATGTATAGCGGTCTCACTTGTACTATGAGGAAGCTATATACCAAATTTCAAGAGTGTAGAATCTTTCTTTCAAGCGCTAGGGCACAGACGGGCGGGCGGGCACGATCTCAATAAGGCCCTGTGCGGTCCTGGATAACTCGAAAACTTTTCAGAGCATTTATTTATTTTTATATTTTGTAGAAATTTTTTTGACTAGTGTACATAATCAAATATTAGTGTACATACTACTACAGAAATAATGCAATTGTTAGATAAACTTCATAAAATTGCATGACCCTTCGAAATATCCAAATTTGTTTATTTATTTATACTGTATGAACAAATTAAACAAAAAAAAAAAACATTATTTATTTACATTTATTTAAGAAGTTATTCTATTTCATGTATTATTAATTTATTAACATTAATTTTTTGAAACTTCAATTTGTTTTGTTTGTAAATTTGTGGCAATAAATAAATAAATAATAAAATTAACAATAAATGCAAATATGCAACAGACCTGAGTCCAAAACTGCTCTCTTCACAAATTTTGATTGAGCTATTTCATCCAAAACATTTAGGTTAGTCCACCCTAGAAATTTAGATTCACTAAAAAAAACATTCGAGAAAATTACTCTTTTCTCTTGAAGACTACTAATTTTAAAAATTCACTCGAAAGAAACACAAATTCTTATAATCTGAATGTTTTCTATTTTCCCAATAAGTCGCCGCAACGTCTGAGCATAAAATATTAATTTTCTTTGCAGGGATGGCACAACTGATGTTACCCGAACTCTGCACTTTGGTTCGCCGTCCCAGTTCGAGAAAGAGTGCTTCACTCGTGTCTACAAGGGACAGGTTGCCATTGCTACAAGTGTCTTCCCACGAAAATTGAAGGCAATAAACTCCACTCCACCATAATTCAATATTAGTCTCAATCAATTTACCGCATGGAATTCATTGCTTTTAACTCTATTGCTTTGTCTAACAAACATAATTTGCACATTATTTATTATTTTATATTTAACAGGAATAAAAAAAGAATATTTAGTGTTGCCATTATACTCAAATTAGAATGTAAAGATCTAGATTGTCTTTAAATCGTTACTTGGTTTGTTTACAAAAACAAAAAAATATATATATGTAAATCTTGTCTTGGAAAAAGTAAGTATAGTATTTAAATTGTACTTTATTTTTAGAAAAGAAATAAAACATTTATTTATTATATATTTATATTGATCATATTTATAGCCTACTATTTATATATATTTATAGTTTCTATTTAGAGATAAAAGAAAGATTCTATTTTTTGAGGCTGAAGCCCACATCATCCAACCCCATGAGTTGGATGATGATGATGATGATGATTGATGATTTTTAGGTGGGTTCCGTACCACCGGGAAGTGATTTTACAGCAGAAAACAGTCTTTATTGCCTTTAAACCGGTGGCCATTCCGATCGGCTGCCTTCTATTGAAAATGTTTAATTTCATACTTCGAATTGGCGGGCCGCTTAGCGCAGTTGGTTGGGGCCCCGCAACTTCAGCTTGCTGTCGTTTAAGCGGTCGTGGGTTCGAATCCCGCTCCTCCGTCTGGCATCTATATGTGTTATCATTCACCTCATTACCCACGCACAAGTCTCAGACTCATGTGGGCATCATCAGCAATAAAAAAAGGTCATTTTATTCATAGAATGCATTGGTGGTTTCAGGGAATGGTATTGGATCCAAGAGCTCGCAAAGCACTGTGGGACATTGGCCTTGATTACAATCATGGGACAGGTCATGGCGTTGGATCCTATCTCTGTGTACATGAAGGACCCATGGGCATATCTTGGCGAGTTTACCCAGATGATCCCGGTTTACAAGAAGGAATGTTCTTATCGAATGGTGAGTGATGTTTATCTCTTCAGTCCCGCTATAGTAAAATTCCTTGTGATCTGTACTCTTATCTACATCATGTAGTAATATATTCTTATGACTACACTATTTTGCCTTCTTGGTACCCTGACCTAGTCACCTAGTCAGTCAGTTTTCATGTGTGTAAAATTCATAGTAATTGTAGCTGTCTCTTAGTGAATGATTCAATCTTATCTTCTTTTTTTTTTTTTTTTTTTTTGAAGGACGATGCCCACATAGGTTTGGGAAGTGTTAGCCGAGTGCCGTAGCAGAAATCTGTTCAATCAGAGATAAGCTACGAAACTCCTGGGCGCTCTTTGTAAGAGTGACCGATTGGATTCGCAAGCAAAAAAGACTTCTCTGCTGTAAAATCACTTCCCGGTGGTTCGGAACCCACCTAAAACTGTAGGTCCAACTCATCAATCATCATCATCCAATTCATTACCCACGCACAGGTCTCAGACCTATGTGGGCTTCATCCTCCGAAAAAAAGATTTGTGCGTGGGTAATGAGTTGGATGTTGGTGATTGATGAGTTGGACCTATAGTTTTAGGTGGGTTCCGAACCACCGGAAAGTGATTTTATAGCAAAGAACTGAGTTTTTTTGCTGGCCATTCCAATCGTTCACCCTAACAGAGATGAATCCTATTGAACAGATACCTGCTGCAGCTCACGGCTATCACGTCCCCAAAGTGTGTTTTTTTTTTTAAATATGAACCTGTAAATACTATTTCAAGTCTTACATGGAGTTGTTGCACTATTAAAAGGAAAAATAGATACAGTACGAAGAAACGAAAGGCAAAGAAAGAAATCGAGAATCACTGACCTTTACCTTTTCCTTAACTTGACATTTTAACCTTATACACTCTTTGCTTGGTACCTCCATATTATATAAATCAATACCAAGCACAAGTGTTCATTTTTTCAAGTCTAAAGAACTAGTCAAAAAAGTCTAATAAGGCCTTATAACTTATTCGAACAAGTCTTTACACCATAAATAAACCTTCTTGATTGTTCAATTTCTTTATAAAAATATAATATTCACTATTTAAAATTGACAAAAAGTTGTACAATAAAGCTACCATTGTAACTTTTCTAATCTAATTTTTAATGGCAATTGACAAGTAATTCTACAAACGAATTAAACTGTTGAAATTGAGCGCAATAAAGTAATGTAATATGCAAATGGCGTGTAATCCTTTGTACATTTAAGCTTGAAAATATGTTGTACTGTACACTATATTAATATCTCCTAAAAGACTAGTAAGCTCTTTTGTAGGTATTGACACCTTTCTAAACTAAAACTGATAATGTTGAATTAGTCTATATTGTCTGATTTTATATATTGATTATATATAATTGGTCTATATTTACTGAACTTTCTATCATTACAAATTTTCAAAACTCATCACTGGAATTTCAATTTTATCTTTATTTAGCAAAATTTTGATGTATGAACTTTGATATAAAAACAGAATATTTTTTAACATATTTCTTATTATTTTGTACTGCAGAGCCTGGCTACTATGAGGATGGAAAATTCGGAATTCGCTTGGAAGATATAATTAGAGTGGTACCAGCCAAAACGACGTATAATTTCTGCGAAAAGGGATTTCTTAAGTTTGAAACAATAACATTGGTGCCTATTCAAACTAAAATGCTTCTGCCTGAACTTCTGACTAAAGAAGAGGTAATATTACTGAAAATAACTATATTTTTGATGTTGAAGATCCATCTTGTTTCCACTAATATGTAATAATAAACTTTAAAAAACCACTTTTATTAGTTAATTACAAGTTAATTTCCATTTAAAAGTGTTTTTTTTTTTTTTAGTTTAGATTATATATTTTTTAATTTATTTATTTATTCATGACAAAAATACAATAAAGCAAAGTTAGTCTTTCGCCCACAACTGCTTTCTTCGCAAATTTTGAACACTGGAGAACCCAAATGTCAATTATTGAGATACGATTTCTTTTCAAACTTCACAAAAGTAGTGCAGAAATCGACAGCAGTTGTAATCGAATTTAGTTGTATGGTTGCCATCAGCAACATGGCAATTTTACTGGCCCGCTTCGCCTATACTGCTGCCTGCTAATCCATTTTTATTGTTCATTCATGTAGGTGAACGTAAAGAAACAGCAGGTTTTTAACTCATAACTGCTGCTATTACTAAATTGTAAAACATAAGTTTAACCAAATGTTTGTTTCACTTTTTCACGTATCTGTAAATCTTTGTTTGTAAAAAAGATATAACTTGGATTTTCTTTATTTTAAGAAGATGACATACAGTTACCCGTAAGGGTCTCCCCACCACGAAAAGCCATACGAATTTACTGTAGTATTCATTATAACTTGGCAGTGTGTAGCAGATGGGACATGCTACATCTGAACCCAACATACTGCTGCCAAGTTATATGAAAACTACAGTACTTATTTACTTTTACATACAGTTCAAATTCTACGACGCACTTATTTTCCTCTGCAGCATTATAATGAAAATGCGAAATATATTTCTCTATATATATTATTGCTGTTATATTGTCTGATATTTGGTAGTACTGCACTACTTACATTCTTGGTTTGTTTTGAATTTTCCTGTACTGTGTGAACACACTTTATAAATACATGCTTTATCACACAATGAAATGTATTACCACTAAAATATTCGTTTTACTGGAAACAGCAATTTTAAAATCAAGAGATTAACCCTTTCCTGGGAAGTTGTGTCTTTGCTATCGGTTATCTTTGTCCTACATCTGACTGACTACTATTCCCGCATTCACAGATTTGATTCCTGTTCAGCCTGGCATATTTTGTGTCAACAATCAACTCACTAACCAACCTCGGATAATTCTCAAACTAATATGGGTTCTCAACAAAAAAAAAAAATCGTTCTAATTATTTGTCATTTGAATTTATACGTATTTTATTCTGAAATTGACCAGGATTTATCAGTTATCGCTTGCAATCGTGTAACATCATATTGCACTTGCATGTTTTCTGTTAATGTACAAGATGCTATAATAATTTGTGATGTTTTTCATGACGAAATACTTAATGAACAATATCAGAACTGGCACTGTATTTCAATTTAGTATATTGTTTTCACTCACTTATATTGGAGATGATAGAGGGATGCATTTCACTTCTGAAAAGACCAAAGCATGACCCTGGCGGCAGACTGACGAAGCTTCTTTTCAGAAGTGAAATGCATTCCTCTATCATCTCTAATATAAGTGAGTGAAAACAATATACTAAATTGAAATACAGTGTCAGTTCTGATATTAGATTATAATAATTAATTTATGCACTCCAAATTCAAACTATTATTGTTATTAATAGATTGTTTTTATTTCAATATTTTATTTTACATTATTTCCAATTTGTTCTATTTTTTTTGTTACAGATTTCTCATTTAAATAATTATCACAATATGTGCAGAGAAAAAATCAGCCCAATATTGAAACGGATGGGGAAAACCGAAGCTAATGAATGGTTATATCGTGAAACTGAGCCTCTAGGCTGATAATATAAAAAGCTGTTGTTGTCAAACTTTATATCTTAATTGCAGATTTTTCTTTATGATAAATCATAGCGGATGATCAATTTTGTATATTGCAATGGCGCAATAGTCCGAAGACGGCCTAAACCATAACTGCCTGACTGCATCTTAAAACAATCATTTTGATAAAACACAAAACACATTTTGACTGAATGAAAATATTGCATTTTTTGTAAAGTTCAACATTTATTTAGATTAGATAAAATAGCTTTGTTCATTTTAAATTGCCTTCACATATTGCAAATGGAGTATTTTTATAATGTATATTTACGTGATTCATAATGTAACAATATTATCATATAAAGTCTATGTCTTGCTTGGCTAAAGAGGCGTTTGTTAGTGGAGTTGAATAAATAAATTGTATAATCTATTAAATTGAGTACTTTTGTAACTTTACTTAATTGTTATTTATTTTAAGATTGAGTATCTTCTAGAATCTGTGCTCAAAGATAACTCCCACATTTGTTCTAGGTTGAAGGATGATATTGAACAAAATAAGTCCATTTTTATGGCGACAGTAATTCCAGTTCAACAACAACAAAAATCACCCTTTTCGTTTAGTGACTAAAACACCATGACCCATCCTTTCTTCCATTTCAATTATAACCCTTTTAATTAGAACTGTTAATTTTTTAAAGAATGCCTAGTTTTCTTTGCAATGTATGTTATGTGCTTTGCATGCAAATAATTAGATTAGAACAATCCTACTTCTATCATATTGCAGGCATGCCTCAACGTGTAAACGCTGCACTAGAAAGAGACAAGTTTAGAAAGATGAAACCAAAGACAATACTATGTTCTTCATATTAGTATGAGTATATCCTCTTTGATGGAACGACAAGAACTTGATGAACATGCTTTTCTATAGGTGTCCTAGTTTTAGCTTCCAACCACAAAAAAATTTAATAATTTTTTAGCTGAAAACTAGATAATCTAGATGGGTTAGTTACAATTGCAATAGCTAGAAAGAGTATGTCCACTCCTGTATATAATTACCTGTCGGTTACATGGTATCTTACACAGCCAATTCCGGCTGTGAGTAATTTCAAACCTCAATGGTTTAGTCTAATGTTGTCTAATAGCGTAATAAATTATTTCAAAGTTTGGGCGTGGCTCTCAGAAATTAAGAGTTATTTATAGTAGTTATACTATAATCTATATATATATAATCGAAATACCACTGACTGACTCATTCATCACAGTTTCTCAGGAACCACTCGACCAAAAACGATAAAATTTGGTACACGTATTCAGTAGGGGGACTAGACGCGTGCTAAGAAAGGGTTTCAAAATGGGCCCAAAATTGAAGATTTTTGAAAATTTAGGTGACAACAATTTCTAGAGAACCATAATGGTCAAATCAGATAAAATTTGGTATTCATGTTAAGTATCGGCCTTGGAAAAAAGTTTCAAAATTAGCCCCAAAATGAGTAGAGGTAAATATGGGGCTTCTGATCCAGATTGGAAAGTATAGTTAAAGGTTTGGTTGGATTTGAAAGATTGGGTTGGTTTAAAGTTGTGTTTGAGGGATGGGTTTGGTTTGGGTTGGTTGGTTGGAATGTTGAGATAGATAATTTTTTTTTGGGATTCTACTCCAGATTTGAAAGTATGGATTGGTTTTTGAAATGAGATTTGAATTTTTTTTTACTTCTACTCCAGAATTGGAAAGTGAGAAATAAAAAAAAAAAAATAATATTGAGTTTTTTTATTTCTACTCCAATTTATATTGAGGTATAGGAAAGATTGCGTTATGTTAAATATTATTTTTTTTATTATTTATTTATTTATGTCTAGAGAGTTGAAAGGATGGGAAAGATTGGGTTGTGTTTTAGAGAGAAAAAAAAAAAAAAAAAAAAAAAAAAAAGGGGGGGGCAGTAATATCCTCTTGAATTTGTAACCAAGTATTGATTTTTTTAGAAATGTGTGAGTAAGAGAGTCGAACAATATGGAAGTTATTTTAAATTTGAAATTAGTAGTAGTGGTAGGAGGAGGAGGAGGGGAGGATATTGTGAAGGATAATTCACCCCATATTAATGTGTATACAATATTAAATATAATAAACATGGTATATAAGATTGTCAAGATTTGGTTAGGCAAGTATCTGTTTAAATTTGTGTGTGTGTGTAGGGAGAGGAGAGGAGAGGAGAGAAGAGGAGAGGAAAGAAGAGGAGAGGAGAGTAGAGGAGAGGAGAGGAGACTTTTTTTTGAATTATAAACTATTATTATTTGTGGGGGGTAAATTAAAAAAAAAAGATGACCAATATAGATATTTCAAGAAGGGGGGTGGTGGTAGGTATCACAAAGACAGGCATCTCCAAATTATTGAGTTATCAATGTAGTTTTTTTTTATAGTATGTTGAGTGCTAAATCTGATTCTGTTGTTGTTGAGATTCAAAAAAAAGTGGACTGTTACAATATTTCTTTTTTTTAACATGTAAAAGAATCTACCTCTACTAAAATTGCCCACTACAGCCGACAGCTCTACTGCCAGACTGTAGCAGTAGTTTCAGGCTCATGATCATCGTCAACACCACACTGGACTGCAACTCAGTTTCAATTTACACCTGGTATACAGAAGTCCTCTAATCAAATTACATTTGCGGTTATTAATGAACTTTGTGAAAAAAAATAGAAATGGTAATTTGGAGAAGGTTAGGTTGCACTGACCAGAATAAGAATGTTCTATTAATGCACTCTCTCATTTTGGTTATTGAAGCATGTCTCTGAAAATGTGAAGTCTATTGAACCTGATGAGACTGAAAAATGATTTCATCCCCAACACTGTATAAACGTTGTTGTAGTAGATCTATTATTCGTAAAGTTTCGTATAGATAGTTTAAATTGTATAAAATCTACACTTGATTTGATTTCTAGTATATTCCTTTCCTTTATTCATATTTTTTATTATTCTTAAGTCTCCCTCAATTTTCTTCTTTACTAAATTAATGTGCTCTGATTTTTGATAAATATTTATAATATAAATAACATTTTTCAAATACTTTTTGTTTTGATCTTTTTTTTTCAGTTCATTGATTGCTATTACTTCTATAAGAGTGGACTTTGAAAATATCACAGACAAGCTACAAAACTGGACAGCTCCAATTCAAGATGGCAACTCTTGGTTTCAAACATGGACAGCTCCAAATGTGGGTTGCAAAACCAGCCAACTCCATTATTAAACCATTTTTTTTTTCTAGGAGAGGATGCAAGACTCTGGGTACAGGGAATGGTAAGTTACAGTTTTTTGACTCTCCTGAAAAAATACAAAATGGAAAAGTCCATCTTTGATACCAAGCTCCCCATTTCAAGAAGGAATATAGGTATAATAATAATATTATGACAATGACATTTCCTCTATGGAGGCTGGAAGTAGAACGATGGCTAGCAAGATAAGTATTATGGTCTTTCCTCTGTGGAGGTTGGGAAAGGTCATTGAAACTTTTATGAAATACATTCAAATAAATATATAACAATATAAATAATACAATACTATTAATAATAATGTCTCTTAACTTTAAATTTATAAAATTATAAGATTTTGTTATGAAAATGTATCAGGGTACTAATAATAATAATAATATCACTTGACTTTAAAATTATAAAATTTATGAAACTATAAAATTTTGAATTTATAGAATTGTAAAATTTATAAAATATCATTATTATCATCATCAACTTGACCGTTAACTAGACAACTAGACTGTTATTTGAATTATAAAATTACAGAAGTATAAATGGTAAAATTATGAACTTGTAAAATTAACTCCTGTAGACCTGTCTCACACTCTTCACCCTATAGTTGTGAAATTATTAAATTATAAAATTTATAAAATTATTAAATTATAAAATATCATTAACATCATTATCAACTTGACTGTTAACTAGACTGTTATTTGAATTATAAAATTAGAAATTTATAAAAGTATAAAATGGTAAAATTATGATATTATAAAATTAATTCCTATAGACCCGTCTCACATACTTCACCCTATAATAAAATAATAATATATTTACTATATAAATATAATAGGATATATTAGTTAGTATAAATTTATTATAAGTTATACAATTACTATTTCAGGTAGAATGTCTCTACAGTGAAAATAATTATGTAATTGTACTGTTTTAATCATAATATTGATTTTTATAAAAGAGTAAGAAGGGGTTAACAGAGATGTTTGCTCGTTGAAGTCTGGGGAACTACTAAAAATATTTTTTTATCTAATCTGTGACCAACCACAACTTTACTATTTCAAAACCAGCCAATTCCATTATTAAAACCTTTTTTTTCTAGGAGAGGATGATTTCTAAAGATTGTTGAGAAAATAATGCAAGACTCTGGGTACAGGGAATGGTAAGTTACAGTTTTTTGACTCTCCCGAAAAAAAAAACAAAATGGAAAAGTCCATCTTTGATACCAAGCTCCCCATTTCAAGAAGGAATATAGGTATAATAATAATAATAATAATATTATAACAATGACCTTTCCTCTATGGAGGCTGGAAGTAGAATGATGGCTAGCAAGATAAGTATTATGGTCTTTCCCCTGTGGAGGTTGGGAAAGGTCATTGAAACTTTTATGAAATACAATCAAACAAAGATACAATAATATAAATAATACAATACTATTAATAATAATGTCTCTTAACTTTAAATTTATAAAATTATAAGATTTTATAATGAAAATGTATCAGGGTACTAATAATAATAATAATAATATCACGACTTTAAAATTATAAAATTTATTAAACTATAAAATTTTGAATTTATAGAATTGTAAAATTTATAAAATATCATTATTATCATCATCAACTTGACCGTTAACTAGACAACTAGACTGTTATTTGAATTATAAAATTACAGAAGTATAAATGGTAAAATTATGAACTTGTAAAATTAACTCCTGTAGACCTGTCTCACACTCTTCACCCTATAGTTGTGAAATTATTAAATTATAAAATTTATAAAATTATGAAATTATAAAATATCATTAACATCATTATCAACTTGACTGTTATTTGAATTATAAAATTAGAAATTTATAAAAGTATAAAATGGTAAAATTATGATATTATAAAATTAATTCCTATAGACCCGTCTCACATACTTCACCCTATAATAAAATAATAATATATTTACTATATAAATATAATAGGATATATTAGTTAGTATAAATTTATTATAAGTTATACAATTACTATTTCAGGTAGAATGTCTCTACAGTGAAAATAATTATGTAATTGTACTGTTTTAATCATAATATTGATTTTTATAAAAGAGTGAGAAGGAGTTGTAGAGATGTTTGCTCGTTGAAGTCTGGAGAACTACTAAAAATATTTTTTTATCTAATCTGTGACCAACCACAACTTTACTATTTCGGGTAGAATGTCTGTACTGAAAAGGTGTAATTTCCTCTATACAAGTTGGATGTGAACTGAAGAATTTTTATGATATACAATTATAATGTTTTAGTCATTTACTCTGTAATCATAATATTGATTTTTATAAAAGAGTAAGAAGGGGTTAGTGAGTATGTTAGTATGTTTGCTCGTTGAAGTCTGGAGAACTACTGAAAATATGTTTTTTCTAATCTGTGACCAATTACAACTTTACTATTTGGGGTAGAATGTCTCTACTGAAAAAGGTATAATTTCCTCTATACAGGTTGGGTATGAACTGAAGAATGTTTATGATATACAATTATAATGTTTTTTATTATTCATTTTTGTAACCTGTTTTGTAACCTTTGTAACTTTTGTAACCTTTGTAACCTTTTTGTCAGTTTTCTGTTTTCAGTCAATTTTTTTATTACATAATCAGAAAATGTTAGAGGATATATTGGTCGCGAAGATAAACGTTGCTTTTTAGGGGGCGATACTATGAGAGAATCTGGGGGTGTAGGCATAGGCATTTGTTCAACCGCTGGTTGACTTTGTATATCCTCTTCTTGACAATCTTCATCGTTAATAGTTTCTTCCGCTTCTACCATCCTCGATAACCGGTATCTGTTCCTCATATAGGGTATTAAAACGGACATTCGATCTTCAAATCTCCATTTTCGGTCAGAAGTAGCTGCCCGACCGCCCCTCATTGTATTGTATTTTTGCCGCGATTTTCGAAAATAAAACCACGTCTCTTCACATTCTGCACCTGCGCATCGAAATATTTTCTATTCTAAATCGTGTATTAGGATTGTGCTAATTCGAAATTGTAGTTAACTCATAATTTTCACTTCGCCCCTTGACATGTATAATTTGTCCCTATAGATTAATTTAATATTGTGTAATATATACTTATCATGATTTATATTTACAACCACACCAACCCACCATCTCATCTAAAAAATGTTATTAAGTTTCAACAGTTTGTTGATACAAATTATAAATTTACAGCAGTAAATGTTGGGACCTATTTGTAACATTACTAACAATGTTGATTATTAATGTTAAGAATAATTATAACAATATAAAATTGTAGAGATTTGTTACAATAATAAAGTTTAATTTAAACACTTTCGCGTTTAATATTGTTTCGAAACTTACCCTCTTCATCTAGTGGTTTTTCGATCGTATCCCGTACTTTTTTCCTATTAAGATTGTCATTGTATAAATTATGCGATGCGTCGCACAGTTCGGGATGTTCACTAACAAGTTCAATCGATTCTTCTTCCATGATTCTGAACAATTTCTCTATGAATAATGACGAGTTTGGAGTTTGGATTCTTATATTTATACTAACTTAAACACTCTAATATATTAACATTAGTAAACATATTACAGTATTATTTTATTATAAAGTAGTGTATGTAAGAGATGTCTACAGGTGTTAATTTCACAATTGTTTTATTTTATAATTATACGCTTCTATAATTTTCTAATTCTACAATTTCAAAATTTCACAATTTTATAAATTTTGGATTTTCTAATTTTAAATTTAGACATGAAAGGGTAGGAAAGACTGGGTTGTGTTTAGAGAAAAAGGGGGGATCTATATTTAAAAATAAAAATAATATACATGGTATAGACGAGACTTTGAAAGTGTGAGTACGAGAGTCGAACAATATGGAAGTTAATTTAAATTTGAAATTGGTAGTAGTAGTAGTAGGGGATATTTTGAAGGATAATTCACCCTATATTAATGTGTATACAATATTAAATATGGTATATATATTATAAGATTGTCAGGGTTTGGTTAGGTTAAGTATCTGTTTAAATTTGTGTGTGTGTGTAGGAAGAGGTGGAGGATACTTTTTTGAATTATAAACTATTATTATTTGTAGGAAAATAAATTCGAAAAAAGATATTTCAAGAAGGGATAGTGGTATCGCAAAGACGGACACCTCTATTGTTTTTTTTTAAATTGAGTTATCAATGTAGTTTTATAGTATTTTAAGTGCTGAATCTGATTCTGCTGTTGTTGAGATTCAAAAGTGGACTACTGTTCCAGAGTAGATCGTGATGTTCAAACTTTGATGTTAGTTTCATAAAAAAAACGAACAGCTACAACATCATTCGGTTACAAAAGCGGAGACAGCTCCACGCTAGCCAATTAGAAGGCAGCATTCATTTCTGCAAACATATCATGTATTGGTCGATTTGAAACAGCTGTTATCTTGTATTATAATAAGAATGATGAAAAATAAATTGAAATGCTGGAAGTTAAAAAAGGATTCATAAATTGCAAGCTTTACAAATTTACAAATCACAATCTTTTTTTTTTTGATAAATTGTGAGAGGGCGGGAAGGACTTTATACAATTTCTTTTGACATACAAAAGAATCTACCATTGCCAAAATTGACTGACCAAATTGCTTACCGCTACAACCTGGTTCTAGTTTCAGGCTCATCATCATCATCAGCAGCAGCACCACCACTGGACTGCAACTCAGTTTCAATCTACACCTGGTGTGAAAAATGGTATACAGAAGTCTTCTAATCAAATTGCATCTGCGGTTATTAATGAGCTTTGTGAAAAAAAAATAGAAATGGTAATTGGAGAAGGTTAAGAGATGGTAAGATAAGTAGCTGACAGTTGCGCAGACCAGAATAACAATGTCAGAATTACATCAATGCGCTCGCATTTTGGTTATTGAAACATGTTCACTTGATTTGATTTCTAATGTCTTCCTTTCCTTTATTCATATTTTTTATTGTTCTTTATTAAATTAATGTGTTCTGATTTTTGATAAATAATTGTCTTATAGATAACATTCTTTTTAAATACTTATCGTTCTGATCTTTTTCAATTCATTGACCCCCCATTACTTCTATAAGAGTCTACTTTGAAAATATCACAGACTCAAATAAGTTTCAAAACTGGACAGCTCCAATTTCAAGATGGCAGCTCTTGGCTGGTTTTGCAACTCACATTTTGGAGCTGTCCATGTTTGAAACCAAGAATAAAACCATTTTTTTCTATATGAGAGAATGATTTCTAAAGCCCTAAAGAGTGTTGAGAAAATAATGCAAGACTCTGGGTGCAAGGAATGATAAGTTACAGTTTTTTGACCCTCCTGAAAAAATACAAAATGGAAAAGTCCATCTTTGATACCAAGCTCATCATTTTAATAATAATAATATTACGATAATGACCTTTCCTTTGTGGAGGTTGGGAGTAGAATGATGGCTAGGAAGATAAGTATTATGATAATGGTCTTTCCTCTGTGGAGGTTGGGAGTGAACTGAAGAACTTTTATCTATTGCAGTGTTTTTTAATGAACATTTATGAAATACAATCGAACAATATGAATAATACAATACTATTAATAATAACGTCTCTTAACTTTAAATTTATAAAATTATAAGATTATGAAATTATAAAATTTTGAATTTATAAAAATTGAAATTTATAAAATTGTAAAATATTATCATCATCAACTTGACCATTAACTCTACAACTAGACTGTTGTTTGAATTATAAAATTATAATTCTTATTTGAATTATAAAATTATAATTCTATAAAAGTACAAAAGGAAATTTTTTTAAATTTGCAAAAGAAATTATAGATTGACTATAACAAAAATTTTAAAATTTGAATACAGGAATATTTTCACACTATTACATGTATGAATTACATAAAACAAAGTTTACCAAAATGCTTATTTATAAAAATAAAAAAAAATAGTGGCAATACACAATATTATAACAGGCTCAAAATAGATATGATGACAATTTATTTTAAATCATACGACAGGAATTTTTCTATTAAGTGACATGAAAATTATTTTACATAATGTTTGATGAACTTTATGAAAAATACATTGAAAGGTTACATCCAAAATTTAAACATTACAGATCCAGAGAAGTTTCTATAATTTAAAATTTTATACTCAAGCTGTGATATAATAAAGATTTTAACAAATATTATGAATGAAATGTTTACATAACAAAGTTTCAAAATTTAGCAACGAATTTAACTGATTTTAAACAAAGTTTAAGTTTATATAAAAAATTTAAGTTCATTTTAAAAATTTAAATAATCAAATTTATAAAAAATACTGAGTTCATAATGTCAAGTAAACTTGACAATGTTTTGTCACAGTCAATGATATATTCGCGTTATTACTATCATGGTTTGATAGTGTCGATTATATATTCGCGGTTGATTGTTGATTTGAAATATTATGTTCATTGAAATACATTTTTTCACAAAATTTCATCATCGTGATCCGATAAGTTTGGCATAAGTTTTTTGCTGGACATCATCATGGCTGGACATCATCGCTGCACATTATGGTTGGAACTGGATTGAACATCTCTCTGCCATTATTGTGCTGTGTTCACTCATAGTCACATAAATTTATATTTACTGAATATTTCTGACATGAAATACCAGTATGTTAGGATTTTAGGAAGAAATATAGTTGCTGCTTGTCGGGATTAATTTTGGAAAAGGAATAATTATTGTTTTACTGTCATCGTTTGTTATTTGACAGAAATTAAAAATTTTTGGAAAAGATTTGCTGCTTGTCAGGATTAATTTGGAAAAGGATAGAAAATTGTGACTGATATATGAGTCTTAAAGTTGATAACAGATGAGCTTGAATTACCACCAGGCAATTCACGGTGTTGAATGGCAGGAACTGGATTAGACACTATGACACATCCCAAGTTGTAGTTGCGATCCCATCTCTTGTAAAACTTTAGCCAAACTCATCATCACACTCTGACAAGACATTTGTTACTAAAATGTTCTCAGTGTAGTCTGAAGATCACGAAGTCACTGTTGTACTGGAAAAGTTTTCAATTTTGAAAAAAGCGTCGTTTATCTCACTGAGTAATAATTGATGTTTACGATGTTATTTATTACAATTTTTGTCGAAAATGTTCATTCGTAAATGTTAATTTTTTTTCGTCGTTTAACGTTGATATTTGCGTCATAAATGTTCATTTATGAATATATTATTTTTTTTTTTCATCGTTATTCGACGTTAATGTGTATATCCCGTGTTGAAATCTGTTATATAATTTATATAATCCAAAATATAAAAAATCAAATTAGTAACATGTTACCGTACTTCAAATTAATTAAAATCTAATTAATGATATAAGGAATATTACATAATGTAGTATATTAAAATTAATACCATCAAAATAATTATTGTATAATGTTTCTATACAAATCAATTACAACAGAGTATAGTATAATATTATTTAAATTTATTAAACATTTTTTCTAAGATTATTTTCAACCAAGTATTTCTTGAAAATTAACTTAGCATTATAATTTGTTTAAATCGATATCAACTTTCAGCTTCAATGGAAATTTAAAATATAAAATTACCAAGAAATTTTACATCAAATAAATTATTCAACACAAATTAAGTTTCAAGTTTCAATTAAATACAATAAAAAAATTTGTCATCAACATTTTTATAAGTAAAATTTAAATATTTCATTCCATTTTCAATGAAATTTAACTGTTTCATAAAATTCAACTGTTTCACAAAAATCCAAGTATTTAATTAATTTTGTAAAATTTTAATTCAATTGTTATAACAAAATTCAAATTATATAAGCGCCATCACATCTTTCTATTTAATTAAAATATTTCATATTTTTCTATTAATTTATATGTCATTAAAAGTTACCATATTTTTTATTAATCTGCAATTATAATTAATTATTTATTTGATTCATTTATTACGTTTCATTCAATTACATGATACATATTACCTGCTTAATCATTATAAGATCAACAGTACCAAGATACAAAAAAAAATCATACATAATAATATTCAATGGAAGGTTGATACATATTTCATATTAATCATCATTGTTAATTGAGGCCCTGACTTTGAAAAAGAGGTAGGTGTCAAAATTGACAAAAATGCAATTTTTGTATGAAATGGTAGTAAATGCCAATGCCAACAGCATTGGGAAGGAGGTTAGTCCGAATATTGTATCTGATAGTTGTAAGAATTGTCAAAAGATAGCGCAAGTGGCATCTCGATCTAGATTTTCTTTTAAAAGGAGTTTCTTGTCCTGTGAAATTCACTTTTTGGCACTTATCTCCTTTTCAAAGTCAGGGCCTCAATTATTAGTCCATTATCACAGCCCATTATCCAAATCAAAAAATTCTTAAAAATTTTTATTTCGAAACTGAAAGTTGAATCTTTACGCTACTAAGGATAAATGATTAAATGCTATGAAGAGAAAGTTAGAGTAAGCATCAATAAGAGCTTAACTCTGTGTTATTATAAAGGCTGTCATACCTTTATAAAAACGTTTGCAGGAAAAATCTACATTTACAATCAATGTTTAAAATAAAAAATAAAACAAAAACTATTGTTGGCTAATGGAAAGTTTTCTAGATGTCTGTAGACTGATTTCAGCACTATGACAGCAGACTCTAGCTTCGGACTAACGTAAATTGTATGGAATAAAAAATTATTCCACAATTGACATCAGTCTTATGTTTTTTATCGCACATGTATAGGCCAGATAGTTGGGATAGCCGACCCATAGGACTTAAATGCCTTTTTCTATCCCACCTATACACGTACTATGATCCAAATGGACAAAAAATTCAAAATATAATTGGGTTAAACGCCCTTAAAAAAAATTCTTTATAAACTAATTACATAGTTGCTTATGGCACGCTCATAAAGATACGTCTATGTAATAATACAAAAAAAGGGACAGGGGGGGGGTGTAACGCCTGAAATTAAATATGATAATACATATTTCATAATACACAACTGAAATAAAATCGAAAATAATTTGATAAAATTATGTGACAAATATTATCATTTTATTGGAAGAATTGAAGAGAAAGTTTTATTGAAAATGGAAATCAGAGTATAGGTAATCATTGTCTAAAGCATTGCCAGAAGAATATTTTTATACGAAAGAAGGATTTGACAGTAATGTGTAGAATATAGATAATAGGTGAGTAATTCATTGAATCTTGAAATAGTAGGGCCAAGTATTAGGCTTTAGAATAGAACATTGTAGGACTTTTACCCACGGTCGTTTGGAAACCATTGTGTTATTCGGAAGCCGACACAATACAGCTATAAATTAAATGACAAGTTTAAATTAAAATTTACTGTATTAAGGGCTGATAGTTAAACAAATAAAATAAAATTGCAGTCATATTATTTATGTAAGAACTTTAAATTAAACGGGTTCTAATATTTATATTAATTACCATGGTTCCCTCGCTGGTGATATCGTTTAAACACAAACTGATTAACTTTGTTAACTTTACCAGTACTTATTTCTTCTATTTCAAAACACCCTTTATTCAAATATGTTTCTATTAAATATGGTCCACGGAATTTTGGACATAATTTGACTCGAAAGTATGTGGTTCCTTTGAAAGGTTGTTTCCTTTCAATTTTTCCAAGTTGTTTAAATCTGCGAATCGCTCCAACATTTTTAATTCTTATCGAAATCTTTTTATTGCGTAAGCTTTCTTCTTCCAGAACGAATTTATTGTCAGTAGGATATTTTATATGTTTGAAACTAGATGAGATAATTTTTTATTCATCATTAATTCCATTGGTATATGACCCGTAGTTTCGTGAAAATTATTATCAATTACATATTCAATTTTATCTAAACGTTTATACCAAGTATTGTGTTTCTTTTCAGGTATGTAAATTCTTAATAGAATTAGAAAATTCATTTATTTCATTAACCTTTTAAACTTTTTTATTATCAAAGTTCTTCACCCTTTGAGGGTTGGAGTTATTGTAAGATTACTTCTTTCAATATATAAAATAATGTCAGGGTTTGGTTGACCGGGTTAGGTTACAGACAACTGCCAAATATCTGTAGGTTGAACTTTTACATTGGGACATAGAATGAATATTCTTACTGAACATATTCTCAAGAAATTTGCCTGAAATGTGTATGCAATAATAATCATCTAACAGAATAATGGATTTTGGGTCACATTTTACTTTTTTCGAAATGTTAATTATTAATGTGGACGAATCAAAATTCCCAACATGAAAGTGGTAATTGTATCTTTTGACATTCGAATAAGTTCTCTCTTGAAATACGTTGATACATTTTCCGTTACTGTCAATTAATAGAATCAAACTGATATCCGGCCTTGTAGTGTTACGCTGCAATAATAGCGGTACAGTGAGTAAATAGTATATTATGAATTCTTTGCCACACCCCATTTTATCTGATAGTCTATCATACAAGTAGGGGTATTGTTCACAAATATCATATGTACATTTTGAGATATTTGGTAGAAGCGTTTTTGTATTTCGCGATATTAGTTTTTTTTTAAAAACGACTCTTCAAAATCACACCAAACGATACTCGAGTCAATCGATTGTCCAAATGATTGTCCAATTGTCTAAGTATTTACTAGAAATTTTCGGATTGTGGTAAGATTAAGTTTGATATTTACCTCAGCCAAACTCAGTAGACTGTTCACAATTTCAAGTTCTAATTTCTCGTCTCGAAACACCCCGGTTTCCCGATCCTTAAGATCCTAAAAAATTCTAGGGGGTGGTCCACAAAAATTTGGAAACCATTATTCTATTTCATTTACAGTCGATAATTATGATATGTCAAGAAACGGCACTGTCTAGAGACTGTTGGGTACATGTATAACATCGAGAATTTGTAAATGATTTACAATGAATACATTTTTTAACTCATAAATCATATGAGACGGTAAATGAATTGATGGTCTATGGCTAAGGGGTGGAATTTTTTCATTATGTGATAGTTTCCATTATTTTTATATTTCCTCGCTTAAAAACATTGGCAATATAATTTCGTCTATAATTCGAGTATTTAATATGGTATTATATATTGGGACTGTTAATCTAGACAATGTATAATACGTTGGGTCGAGTAGTGGTCAAAAATGTACGAACTTTTTTATTATCAAAATTCTTCACACTTTCAGGGTTGGGGGTCTACTGAAAATGAGGAAATCTTGAAATTATAAAATTTAAAAATTAAAAAATAATGAAAGCTCATAAATAGTTCTACATATGACTTTGAACGACTCTGCAACATCATAATTGAATTCTGCTTTGTGATCGTTATAGAATTTGCTTACATTAAAAAAGTGACTTTTCGTATGGACTACTATTCTGTTCCATTGTCTATTGAAAGCTTATAAAAATTTAAACCGATATGGTCCAAATCTATTTTATACATTTCCCCAGAAGGCTTATTCTTCTTCATCTGCTTAATCTTGAAAATTACACCCCCTAAAAAGATAAAATCGATGATATAGTATAAAAATTAGTTTCGAATTTCTTTAATTGCTATTAGTCTATACTACTGAAGACGTCCACAATGGCGGATATTGACAATAGTATTGAATAGCTGATGGAAATCGATGAATACTGCTGTACAAAAATATCAGCCACCGCCGGGAATCGAACCACGTACCTCTCAATTGCCGGTTGAGCGCCATAACCATTAGATATTACGAGTGGCTGATATTTTGTAACACTTTTAAACATTCTTCTTATATACAACTACCTTGTTTTTTCATTATCATAATTGTTATGATTGGAAAAACTTGGAAATAGAAACTCTTGTGGGCGTATGTATCCTTCCATGTGTTTGGACGAGATACATAAATATACGATAAAGTAGATTTTCGGTGAGAGGTATAATGTCAAATATAAAAATGCTGGCGCTATGATATATAACCCGTTCAAAAAAGAATATTTACCATCAAAATGTTCAATTGGAATATATGGTTCATTTTTTAATTTTCTCAGAAAGAAATTGATCATCTAAAGTGATATATCCATGAGATTGTAAAAAATTTGTTACGTTATAATGATTTATCGAATAATTAGATTTTAAAAAAAAGATATTCAGCGTTTCTATGCTTGTAGTTATTGAATAGAATGAGTCAACGACATGTGTAATCACCATTCTTCTTTCACTGAAATTGATAAAATGGGTTTACTTCACTTATTAATATTTTTTGTTCTGGTCAATATAAATAACATGATATTAAACAGAAAAGTTGAATAACATATTTCAAAAAGAAGAGAAAAATAGTGGGGAGACTAGTCTTAAAATCTGCTGGGATAAGCGCCGAATTTCTAACGTTTACCGGATCAAGTAGGGTCGAGTAGTGGTCAAAAATGTACGAACTTTTTTATTATCAAATTTTTTCACACTTTCAGGGTTGGGGGTCTACTGAAAATGAGGAAATCTTGAAATTATAAAATTTTAAAATAATAGAATTTGAAAATTAAAAAATTATTAATTATTAATTAGAAAATCTTGAAATTAAAAAATTTATAAAATTGTGAGACTTTACCCTTCTCTTAACCCCCTTCCCATATTTTGTGGATTTTCGTTGGTTGGTCCCCATCCTCACGACTATCATACAATATTTCCACCCCCCCCCCTTTCTCCTCCATATTGTTATAAACTATCTCCCTACCACAATAATTGCAACACTCCTTGGATACTTTGTCGTCACCATCGACCGCAGAAACATTTATAGAACTCATACTTGTTCTTCGACGGACATTATATATTAAGATTATCAATAATATCGATAGTAATCTATAAAAATCAGAAATAGAAGCATGTATATCATTGCGTCCTTGTATGTATTAATATTATGGATATCACACTATTCTTGAACTTACTTCATAGAAAGAAAATTACAATAATTCTGTTATTCTATGCGGTAATGAAAGTAATATATTCAAAATAGTAATTATAGACGCATATTCAAAATATTTAAAAAAAACATTTAAAACAGTAGTGCCTTTCACAGTCTTCACATAGACCGGTAATATGAATTTCCTCTACATCTCCAGACTGTATTATCCCAATGATACCAACCAATACCAACTGAAAGGTGTCGAAATGTGGCGTCACCTCGAAATGTGGTGTCACCTCTTCGCATATTACCAATTCCGAATTGTTTTCTCGTACGTTGCCCCCCATTTTTCGAGACTCCGTTTCAGCATTTTCGAGATTTATAAAATTGTGAAATTTATAAAATTGTGAAATTTATAAGATTGTGAAATTATAAAATAGAAAATTATAAATATCTAAAATAATATATCACAATATTAACATATTAGAGTATATAAGTTAGTAGAAATATATTATTATAAGATTACTTCTTTCATTATATAAAATAATATCAGGGTTTGGTTGATTGGGTTATCTCTTATTCCAATCATAACAATTATGATAATAAAAAAAAACAACGTAGTTGTATATAAGAAGAATGTTAAAAAGTGTCACACTAAAGACTGTTTCAATTATACCATTTTAAAATTGGGGAATAGAGTTTCAGAAAAAAATAAGATATGATTAAGAAAAATATATCCAAACGCAACATCAATATTGAAGTTGAATGAGTTTTATTTATGGGAAGTTGATAGATTTATCAAACAAGCATGGAAAAAAGTATTGGATATGGTCGGAAAAACCTTACATAATCAGGGTAAGTTTCAAAACAATATTAAACACGAAAGTGTTTAAATTAAACTTTATTATTGTAACAAATCTCTACAATTTTATATTGTTACAATTATTCATTGTTATTAATGTTACGAAAGGTAATATAAAACTAATTATCATCAAATTCGAAATAATGTAAAATGGTAATAATTTTGAAACTTAATAACATTTTTAGATGAGATGGTCGGTGTGGTGTAAATATATCATGATAAGTATATATTACACAACATTAAATTAATCTATAGGGACAAATATATGTCAAGGGGTGAAGTGAAAATTTCGAATTATCCAAATTCTATACTATATATTGCCTTTATAAATGTTCACAAAAAGCGCTATCCTAATACACGATTTAGAATAGAAAATATTTCGATTCACGGGTGTAGAATGTAAAGAGGGGTGGTTTTATTTACGAGGTCAGTTTCGAAAATTGTGGCAAAAATACAATACAACGAGGGGCGGTCGGACAGCTACTTCTGACCGAAAATGGAGATTTGAAGATCAAATGTCCTTTTTAATACCCTATATGAGGAACAGAGAACGGTTATCGAGGACGGTAGAAGCGGAAGAAACTATTAACGACGAAGACTGTCAAGAAGGGGATATACAAAGTCAACCAGCAGTTGAACAAACGTCTATAAATGTCTACACCTACACCCCCAGATTATCACATAACACCACCCTCTAAAAAGCAATGTTTATCTTCGCAACCAAAATATCCTGAAACATTTTCTGACACTGTAATAAAATATTTGCTTGAAAATAGAAAACAGACCGAGGATAATGACAAAAGCTCTATTGACTTATTTTTCGAATCTATACTAAAGTCGGTTAAAACATTTTCTGCTGTTGACCAACATATAATCCGAAATCAAATCTTCAAATTAGTGTCAGACGTGGAAACAAAATATTTAACGTCCCACCCTACTCCTCACATTGAATTTATCAAACAAGTAAAGGGGGTGGGAGAATTTGTATCATTGAAAAAAAAATGATATTAAGTTGCTAGCAACTGAAAGAGACTTTATATGTGTACTTGAAAGGATTCAAATAAAAATGTTTTAAAATATTTCGAAATATTGGATCTATTGAACTCCTGATCCAAGAATTGGTGATCTATGAGCGATCACACTTTTCTACGGCAATTTAAAATTGACAGTATAAATATAACATTATATAAGTCAATATCTAAATAGGTAATTGTTTTATAATAGGTTTATAAGTAGTCCCAATTCAGTATATTATATACACACTGTTGGGAGATACTCTACCCATTTTAAGCCTGCAGTTAATAATCATATAATCATAGTTACATTATATTGGTTTTGGTTCATATTATTTTCTAAGGTACTGTCAACAATTCTCCATTTTTTCAATATTATTATTTAGTTGTAGTATACCAGTATAGTTTCTGAACCTAACCCTGATATTATTTTATATAATGAAATAAGTATTCTTATAATAATATATTTATACTAACTTATATGAAGGGTTTAGAATACAAGGGGTACAAGTGACATTTTGTTAGTTTTAAGAAAATTGAGACTAAAGTTTATTTAAAATAATTAATTATACGTTTATGCAGAGTTTATAGGAATGAGATATATTTACCAAACCAATCATACAGTTTGGAGTATATCACTAAACCTTTTTAGTTATCAGCTGATTAGTGATAAGAAGTTCCACTCGTACCCCTTGTTTACTAAATAAAACTCTTGAGTATTGTTTACTAGAAATATTAAGTATTCAACTGTTGTACGTTTTGCATAAATTGCATTGATGCAATCTCTTTTAAAAATCCTTTTGTATTCAAAAGAATGATTTCAAATTTGTTTAAATTTTTTTCCTCAAAATATTCTGATGAAGACCATACACTGTATTATGAATATTAAAGTAGCTATGAGTTATTCAAGTATTAATAATGATTTTTTGGGAGAAGGTTGTAGGAATATAAGACAATTCAGTAGTTAAGAAGTGGATTAAGATTTTTAATAATTGTATGTGATTTTGTATGAATAATAATTATAAAAACATGTTTCAAGTTACTTGTTCCCCTTGTTTAATAATATAAACAGCTGTATCAGAATTCATCAAGAATAGTAATTCTTTTTGACACCAGACCTCAGCACTGGTCAGACATACACTTATATCTCCTGTACATCAAATTTAGCTACCAATTTCTGTATATAACTCAATTTATAAAAAAATGTCACATGTACCCCTTGTATTCTAACCCCTTCATATACTCTAATATGTTTATATTGTGATAGGTGCCGATAGGCTCAAATGTTTCGAACATGTACATTGCATCTAGAACTTGTAAATGTGGGGTGGAATCATTTCATTATGTGAGAGGGGTAGGTGTCTGTAACCTAACCCAATCAACCAAACCCTGATATTATTTTATATAACGAAAGAAATAATTTTACAATAATATATTTATACCAACTTATATACTCTTAACATATTAATATAGTGAACATATTATAATTTTATTATAGAGTGGTGTGTGTAAGAGAGGTGGTCTACAGGTGTTAATTTCACAATTGATTTATTTTCTAATTTTCTAATTCTATAATTTCACAATTTTATAAATTTTAAAGTTAGACATTATTATTCATATTATTATATCTTTGCTATCCACCCTTTTATTATTATACCTTCCCCCTTGAATATTTATATTTCTAACCCAATCAGCCGAACCCTGAAAGGGTGAAGAATATTGATAATAAAAAGTTTAAAAAGTTAATGAAAAATAATAATAGAAAGTCCAATAAAAGTTCATTAAAAAAATACTAACAGTTCAATTACATATCATAAAAGTTCTGTATCATAAAAGGGACTGTTAATTTAGACAATGCATATAAATATATACTGCATAATAGGTTGGGTCGAGTAGTGGTCAAAAATGTACGATACCCCCTTACATTGGGACATATAATGAATATTCTTACTAAATATATTCTCAAGAAATTCGCCTGAGATGTGTGTACAACAATAATCATCTAACGGAATAAGGAATTTTGGGTCAACTTGTAAATGTGTGGTGGAATTATTTCATTATGTGATAAGTTTCTTGAGGGGTAGGCGTCTGTAACCTAACCCAATCAACCAAGCCCTGATATTATTTTACATAACGAAAGAAGTAATCTTACAATAACATATTTATACTAACTTATATAACTTATATAGTGAACATATTATTATTTTATTATAGAGTGGTGTATGTAAGAGAGGTCTACAGATGTTAATTTCACAATTGATTCATTTTATAATTTTCTAATTCTATAATTTCAAAATTTTATAAACTTCACAAACTTGAATTTTATAAATTTTAAAGTTAGACATTATTATTCATATTATTATATCTTTACTATCCACTCTTTATTAATATACCTTCCCTCTTGAATATTCTAACCCAATCAGTCGAACCCTGAAAGGGTGAAGAACTTTGAATAAAAAAGTCCAATAAAAGTTTATAAAAAAAAAAACTAACAGTTCAATTACATATCATAAAAGTTCCGTATCATAAATGGGATTGTTAATCTAGACAATACATATATATACTGCATAATAGGTTGGGTCGAGTAGTGGTCAAAACTGTACGAATTAATAGATTTTGATACAATTCTTTCCGAATATACATTTCTGCCCAACAGTCGTTGCTTCGACCTATTTCCTTGGAACAGTTTACACATTATTTGCTCAAACGGTATGGGTTGTAAGAATAATTGATACAGAACCCTGAAATTCGCATATAAAGTCTCTTTCAGTTACTAACAACTTAACATCATTTCTTTTAATGGTACAAGTTTTCCCATTCTACCCCCCCCCCCCCTTTTTTACTTGTTTGATAAATTCAATGTGAGGAGTAGGACGGGACGTTAAATATTTTGTATCCACGTCTGACACTAATTTAAAGAGTTGATTTCGGGTTACATGTTAGTTAACAGCAGAAAATGTTTTAACCGTCTTTAGTATAGATTCAAAAAAATAGGGTTAAAATTTTACCATTATATTGACATCATCATCACAGAAAAGAAAAATCGTCCACTAATAAATTATGAACAAATTAATTTACCGTCAAAATAGTTAACTTATATTTAAATTGTCATTTTGTAGAACAAAACACGCCCCCCCTACCCACTACCGTCCAAAAAGGCTCCTCAAACTTTAAAAAATTTTCAATACAGTTTCAGTACATTTATCGAACAATTTTGACAATAATAGTTTTTTTTCTAATTCATTAATTTCAGACAAAATATAGCTTAATTTGATATAATATTCGAGTCTTTCCGAATACGCATTTCTGCCCAACAGTCGTTGCTTCGACCTATTTCCTTGGAACAGTTTACACATTATTTGCTCAAACGGCATGGGTTGTAAGAACAATTGATACCGAACCCTGAAATTCACTATAAACTCATTAAAAGTTGACATATCCTGATTGAATTATTTGAATCGTTAGATTTATAAAACATGGGAGTGTGGATATCCTTCACCCTTTGAGGGGAGGTTGGAGGGGTGGGTCTGCTAGACAATGAACATATTTTTTCTAATTTGTGATAAAATATAACCATATTATTTGTGGTAGAATGTCTAGAGAGAAAGATATCGTGAAAGTTATCTGTCCTCTATGGAGGCTGGAGGTTGACTGAAAAACTGTTGTGATATGTAATTGAATTGTTTTTTTAACTTTTCAAGTTTGTAAACTTTGGCGGGTAGATTGAGAACCAAGACCTATCGCCGCCGTCTGATTGAATAGACATATGTCTTCTTCTTTGCTGCCAATTTCCTTACCCTTTTCTTGGTTTGTGGTGGTGGTGGTGGTTCGGTGTTCTCTGATGATGTTGAAATCTTCGAACCGTCGTCCCCATTTTGCTCGAATGTGGAGCAATCTGGTTGTGCAGTCTTCACATTTCGCTTCAAAATTGAGGGTTGGTGACGTTGAGGAAGAAGCGGGGTTGTCGGACATATGTCGAGTTCTGGTAGATCTTCATCGCTCGACGACGACGACGACGACGACGACGACAATAGCTGTTCACGACACAGCAATATCTTGTCAATTGTGTCGTTGTCGATGACTGGTAGTCCATTTGTGTCGACTTCGATCGCCAGCTGCGTGGTGAGTGTTTGCAGTGGTCTAGACATAGCGCTGAAAAGGACAGAGGTCTTAATGTAAACGTAGCTATTATTGGCTGATAAACTTTTATGGTATACAATTGAACTGTTTTTTTTTTCTTTAAAACTTTTAAAATTGTAATCAAGTGCAAGATTGATATTATAAATAAGTGAGAAGGAGAAGGTGACAGAATTCTTCACCCTTTTACGGCTGGAGACCTACTGAATATATATATTTTTTTTTTCAAATCTCTGACCAACCACAACTACTGTATTATTTGTGGTAGAATGTCAAGATAATGGTCTTTTCTCTACGGATGTCGGAAGTTGGCCGAGCAACTTTTATAATATACAATTGAAGTGTTTTTTTTTTATAAACTTCTAAATTTGCAATAAAGTATATTATAAAAGGGTGAGAATATTGAAATTATAAAATATCATCATCATCATCATCGTCATTACCATTATCATCATTACCGCCACTAGATTGTTATTTGAATTATAAAATTACAAATCCATAAAATGATAAAATAATAAAATTAATTCCTGAAGACCCGTCCCCCGCACTCCACCCTATATTAAAATAATAATATATTTACTATATTATTATAAGATTACTTCTTTCGTTATAAAAAAAATATCAGGGTTTGGTTGGTTGGGTTAGGTTGCAGACACCTACCAAGCGGTATCTGTCTAAAATTGTGAGAATGTAGATCTTCAAGAGGAAAGGTATAATAATAATATGATATTGAGTTTTTATAAACTTTTAAATTTGTAATAAATTACAATATTGGTGTTATAAAAGAGCGAGAAGGAGAAGGTGGCAGAATTCTTCACCCTTTGACAGCTGGGGACCTACCGAACATTATTTTTTTTTTCAATCTGTGATCAACTACAATTTTGTATTATTTGTGGTAGAATGTATAGAAAGAAATTTATTATGAACAATGATCTTTCCTCTATGGAGGCTAAAGGGATTGTTTGCAATTGAACTGTTTTTTTTTTAATTTAAAGTTTACAATCAAGTACGATACTGATGTTATAAAAGAGCAAAAGGGGGAAAGGTTACTTTAATAGTTCCTTACTCTTTGAGGGCTGGAGAAATACTGAACATGTTTTTTTAAACTGTAATCAACCCTTTTTTCTAAATCAAGTATTGATTTTATAAAAGTGTGTGCGTGTGTGTATATATAAGTTAAAAACTGTGAAGGAGTTATCTCTTTAACGTTTATTACCTATCATAAAATTTTACAAACATGTCTGTATATATTCTTTATCAATCAGTGTATTTTTTAATTTATTTATTATGACTCTTTTGCAGAGGAGACATTTTGGCGACACAGCAATACAATTGCTGCATGCGAGGTGCATGCAGGGGAACAGGAGCCTACACTGATCTGTGGTGCGACACACTGGACATGCAGTCAGATAATGAAATTGTCGGTTAGGTTCCTCCTGACCGCCATCTTCATTATCGTGCCGTAAAGCTAAGTGAAGGTTAGCTCTCACCTATATCAGGGCCGCCTCTATTCCTGTGAGGTGCGTCTCGCATCCAACAATGGTGGTGTTGGGGGAAGGGAGTCTGGGGTGGGTGAAGGAATGCGCGTGGGATTGGGTGAGGTGGTTTCTTCGTCGCTTTCTTCGTCGGTTGAGGGGTAGCGACTAAGAAGGGCTTCAAGGGCCCCTGGTAGAATGGTCACGCAGTCGTAGCGTAAATTGGAGGAGGAGTAGCCTAAATTGGAGGAGTAGGAGGTGGGAGACCATCCCCATCCAGATGGTGGTGAGGGGAGTGTGGGGGATGAGGGTTCGGAACATGGGGATGGTGGTCTGCTGCTGTATGGTGGGGGGAACTGGCGGTATAGAAATGAATTTGGTTGAACTGTGGAATGTCCGGGTGGGAGGCTGGTACTATAATGAGGTGGATTTTGACTGTAGATGGGAGGTGGGCTATCGGGGTGGATAGGGCGAGATGGGGTTGGTTGAATGCGATCCATGTCTGAAAACAATATACATATCATCAGTATCTACCTCAACAAGTCTAGAGGCATAAACTTATTGCACAGCTGCGGCTCAATTATGGACACTCAAACAACTGTGAGGACTCAAATTGATGCAATCTACTTGCATATTAGTATATTGCTTGAGGAAAAGCTTATACAACTATGGGCACTCTATCACAACTAGCAATGTAATTGAGGTATTCACAACTATCAATGACGTGTGTGTTTCAAACCATGTTGGATTATTCTCTTCCATCTTATTAATTTTAAATAAGGTATGGTGAGGAGGATTGGGGTGGGGGTCTGAATCCATTACTGTTTGAAAGTTGAAGACCTACCGAATTTAAGTTTTTTAAATTTGTAATCAACCACAACTGTATTGTTTGCATTACTTTTTTTTTAAATCAAGTATTGATTTTATAGAAGAGTGGGAAGGAGATGGGGTTGGCAAAGTTTATAGCACCTGTTTGAAAGTTGGATACTTACTGATGAACAATAATAATAATTGTTGGCGTGAATGTGTCCATTTTATAGGACCCCTACGCTAATAAAAATATTGCCAATATAAGTTAGTATTGACAATAATATTGAGACAAAAGGATAATACTGGAGTGTTGAAAAATGTCTAGATTTCTAGAAACCCGCCATCAATGTCGCCTCTGTTATTGACAATACTATTGACGGGTTGTGTGTACATCAATATTATTGTCAGTGATAATAGTAAATATTAATAATAATCGGTAATATTATTGTCAGCAAATAGTATTAAAACCAAACAAGCCTTTTCTCTATATTTCATACTTAATTATTTGTTAATTTTTGATCAACCAATTTCAATATTATTGACAGTATTTTTGCTAATGTAGGAGTCCTATTAATAATACCGTATAATACTATTAATTTAACTTACTAGGTACAGAGAACAACCCACCTTCATGAGTCATGAGAGAATACGTTACAGGTTAGTATAAATATAATATAAGAATGTTTCTTTTATTATAAAAAATGATGTCAGGGTTTAGGTTGTGACATGTATTTAAAATTGTTAGAAATATAGGTATTCGAGAAAGAGTATATAATTAGAATATTATGATAATGATCTTACCCCTATGTAGGCTGGAAGTAGACTGAAGAACCTTTATGATATACAATTAAACCGTTATTTTCCATTTATGAACTTTTATTGAAACGTTTTTATTATTTTTACTTTATAATTGAAGTATTGACTTTATAAAAGAGTGAGAAGGAGTTAGTGAAGATGTTCACTCGTCAAAGTCTGGCGAACTACTGAAAATATGTTTTTTTTATCTAATCTGTGACCAACTATAACTTTACTATTTGAGGTAGAATGTCTCTACAGTGGAAAAGGTATAATAATGAAGAATATGAAAAAATATATATTATGAGAATAGTATTTCCGCTGTGGAGGTTGGGAGTGTGAAATGGTTTTATTATCTTCTGAAATTTGTAATTAAGTATGGTATTGATTTTATAAAAGAGTGAAAAGGAGAAGTAAGGTTTGGTTATTAGCAGAGATGTTCACTCGTTGAAGTCTGGAGAGCTACTGAAAATAATTTTTTTATCTAACCTGTGATCAACTACAACTTTATTATTTGAGATAGAATGTCCAGACAGTGGAAAAAGTTCAAATTCTTCTATACAGGATAGAAGTTTTTATTATTTACTTTGTAATTATAGTATTGATTTTTATAAAACAGTAAGAAGGGGTTGACAGAGATGTCAACTAATCTATCAATCTCTTTATAATTTTGAATGGTTTTGCACTCATGTAATGGAGACGAAAAGTATAAAAATAATATATTATGAGAACGGTCTTTCCCTTATACAGGGCGGAAGTTAACTGAAAAACTTTTATGATATATAATTGTACTGTTTTTATCATTACTTTATAATATTGAAGTATTGATTTTATAAAAGAGTAAGAAGGGGTTATTTTATTTATTTTTTCAATATTTTCTTTTTATTTAGAAAATTTACAAAATATTTAATAGCATAGCTGAAATAAAATTAGGTTCACAGAAATTTATATGGTTTGTTTAAAAAAGGAATGAATGTTGATATTATTGAGTATTGCAGAAGTAACCTGAAAAGTTTGAACCCGGCTCGGTTGTTGAACCTAGAGATGTGGAAGGCTGGACATTGGGAGTCATAGGTGGACCAATTTGTGAGTGTAGTGTGTGATTTGGAGTATGATGTTGATGATTATGTGAAATGGAGGGCGGAGGATGGTGATATTCAATGTGAGGAGTAGGACGGCACAATAAATATTGTGTTTCCATGTCTGACACTAATTTGAAGATTTGATTTCGGATTACATGTTGGTCAACAGCAGAAAATGTTTTAACCGACTTTAGTATAGATTCGAAAAATAAGTCAATAGAGCTTTTGTCATTATCCTCGGTCTGTTTTCTATTTTCAAGCAAATATTTTATTACAGTGTCAGAAAATGTTTCAGGATATTTTGGTTGCGAAGATAAACATTGCTTTTTAGAGGGTGGCGTTATGTGATAATCTGGGGGTGTAGATACGGGCATTTGTTCAACCGCCGGTTGACTTTCCCCTTCTTGGTAATCTTCTTCGAGGACGTCGTTAGCAGTTTCTTCCGCTTCTGCTGTCGTCGACAACCGTTCTCTGTTCCTCATATGGGGTACTAAAAAGGACATCCCATCTTGAAACCTCCATTTTCGGGCAGAATTATATGTCTGACCGCCACTCGTTGTATTGTTTCTCTGCCACAATTTTCGAAACTGACCTCGTAAATAAAACCACCTCTCTTTACATTCTGTGCCTGTGAATCAAAATATTTTCCATTCTAAATCGTGTATTGGGATTGTGTTTTTTGTGAACATTGATAAAGATGATAATTCGAGCAGCTATAATTCGAAATTTTCACTTCGCCCCTTGACATGTATTTGTCCCTATAGATTAATTTACACACCAACCGACCATTTCATCTAAAAATGTTATTAAGTTTCAAAATTATTACGGTACCATTTTACCTTATTTCAAATTTGCTGATAATTAAAATTTTTATACAATCCCCTCAGAATCGAATTATTCAAGTTCTACACACAAATAGATTAGCACTAAACTAGTTTAATGATTTTTCCCCACTGGTTTCTCGCGAACTGTAATTTATTTCAAACAATAGCTTTTAGGTGTCGGCTAGACAATTCTACAGTCCAAATGACGGTCCATAAAGTTTGCGACGCTATTGTAAAAGGATTGATACGTCAAGTAATATCCACACCATCTACAAACAAGTCGGAAAATATTGTAAAAGAGTTTTGGGTGCAATAACAATTTCCCAACTGCATGGGAGCGTTATATGGTAAGCGTGTTGTGATAGAGAAGTTCCTAATAATTCGGAATCTCTTTGCCACTTTCAATAGTTTTATCGACACTAACTTGTTGATACAAATTATAAATTTACAGCAGTAAATGTTGGGGGCCTATTTGTAACATTAATAACAATGTTGTTAAGAATAATTGTAGCAATATAAAATTGTAGAGATTTATTACAATAATAAAGTTTAATTGTTTAATATTGTTTTGAAACTTACCCTGTTTATTTAGTGTTTTTCCGACTATATCCCATACATTTTTCCTATGAACGTTGTCATTATATAGAGTGTGTGACGTGTCGTAAAGTTCAGGATGTTCACGAACAATTTCAATTAATTCTTCATCCATGATTCTGAACAAAAATGTCGAGTTTGGAGTTTAGACTCTTTATGGTAGAAAAAAAACATCAAACGAATTATAATCAAATGGAAAAGAATAAGTATCTATACGCATACAGGGTGGGGGAAATGTTTGGAAACGGCTTAATATTTCATATACAAAGGTGATTTTGCGGTAGGTATGATTGAGGATCCTACTCAAATTGAAAATACTATTTTACTGTGACTTCAAAAATCTGGTCCGCCATCTTGGAACCGCCATTTTGAATGTAACTTTTTTTTTTTAAATAGGAAGGGGGTCATGCGATACATGATTTCAATACAGAATTTTAAGACAAAATGAATGCCGAAAACCGCACATCGATATGTCAACCCGTTTCGGAGATATTTACATTATTAATCGATACCATGAAAAGCAGAAATGAAATAAATAAGTACATTAAAATCTTACCTATCAAATTTTTTGTTAATAGTGTTTGCTAATAAACATTAAAACCCAATTATTTTAATAAATGTTCAAACTGTTTTCCTTCAGCTGTTTGACAATGTGCTAATCTTAAATAATAGCCATCAAGCACATTTTGAATCATTTCGCGTGATGAACATCTGACTCTGGATATCATAATATCAACAATAATCATGATATCAACCTAAAATCATCTGTAATAATCCAACTGATTTAATGAATTCTTTTTCAATCATGAAGTAGTGAGTGTGTTTAAAGTCGTTCGCAATGGCATTTTTAAATGAAACCGCACATTTTGAATCATTTCGCGTGATGAACATCTGACTCTGGATATCATAATATCAACAATAATCATGATATCAACCTAAAATCATCTGTAATAATCCAACTGATTTAATGAATTCTTTTTCAATCATGAAGTAGTGAGTGTGTTTAAAGTCGTTCGCAATGGCATTTTTAAATGAAACCGCACATTTTGAATCATTTCGCGTGATGAACATCTGACTCTGGATATCATAATATCAACAATAATCATGATATCAACCTAAAATCATCTGTAATAATCCAACTGATTTAATGAATTCTTTTTCAATCATGAAGTAGTGAGTGTGTTTAAAGTCGTTCGCAATGGCATTTTTAAATGAAACCGCACATTTTGAATCATTTCGCGTGATGAACATCTGACTCTGGATATCATAATATCAACAATAATCATGATATCAACCTAAAATCATCTGTAATAATCCAACTGATTTAATGAATTCTTTTTCAATCATGAAGTAGTGAGTGTGTTTAAAGTCGTTCGCAATGGCATTTTTAAATGAAACCGCACATTTTGAATCATTTCGCGTGATGAACATCTGACTCTGGATATCATAATATCAACAATAATCATGATATCAACCTAAAATCATCTGTAATAATCCAACTGATTTAATGAATTCTTTTTCAATCATGAAGTAGTGAGTGTGTTTAAAGTCGTTCGCAATGGCATTTTTAAATGAAACCGAGAGAATAACTTTGTTAATGATGCGCGGCTATGGAGATAGAGTACGGTCTTACCAAGAAGTTTCTGATTTATTTAACGAAACATTTCCCAACAGAAATCCAATTAGTAAAAGTGTTGTTTTTAAGACAGTAAAGCGGTTTCAAGAAACGGGCAAAGTGACTGATCGTGCTCGCACTGGAAGAACAAATACTGCCACCAACAATGAAAAATCTTTAGAGGTAATGCAATCATTTGTTGAAGATCCGCATACATCAACTAGAAGCGTTGCCAAGGAACATGGTATGTCTACTCGTTCTGTCAGAAAAGTTCTTAAGGAATCTCATTTCCATCCGTTTAAGCTTCATGTATTACAAGAACTGAATGAGGATGATTTCGACCGCCGGGTAGAGTTTTGTGACATAATGATGAACAAGTATGACAATGATCCAAACTTCTTTAATAATGTAGTATTTTCGGATGAAGCTACGTTCATGCTTAACGGCAATGTAAATAAGCAAAACTATCGTTTCTGGACCGATGTCAACCCATACTGGATGAAGGAGGGTCATACACAGTATCCTGAAAAATTAAACGTATGGGCTGGTATGGTAAATGGTCACATTGTAGGACCATTTATTATCGAGAATAATTTAACAGGTGCCATTTACGAGAACATGTTAATAAATTTGATCGTTCCAGCCATCCAGAACATCAACGGACAAGAGTTACATAACTTGTGGTTTCAACAAGATGGGGCGCCCCCTCATTATGCATTAGGAGTGCGGGATATATTGAACCAAACATTTCCCCAACGCTGGATAGGTCGTAGAGGTGCAATAGAGTGGCCCGCTAGGTCACCTGACCTCTCTCCACTTGATTATTTCTTTTGGGGCTACATGAAAGACAATGTGTACAAAAAGAAACCAGCAACAATTAATGAACTGAGAGAATGTATAACTGAAGTGGCTAACAGAATTCCACGCGAAATGATTCAAAATGTGCTTGATGGCTATTATTTAAGATTAGCACATTGTCAAACAGCTGAAGGAAAACAGTTTGAACATTTATTAAAATAATTGGGTTTTAATGTTCATTAGCAAACACTATTAACAAAAAATTTGATAGGTAAGATTTTAATGTACTTATTTATTTCATTTCTGCTTTTCATGGTATCGATTAATAATGTAAATATCTCCGAAACGGGTTGACATATCGATGTGCGGTTTTCGGCATTCATTTTGTCTTAAAATTCTGTATTGAAATCATGTATCGCATGACCCCCTTCCTATTTAAAAAAAAAAAGTTACATTCAAAATGGCGGTTCCAAGATGGCGGACCAGATTTTTGAAGTCACAGTAAAATAGTATTTTCAATTTGAGTAGGATCCTCAATCATACCTACCGCAAAATCACCTTTGTATATGAAATATTAAGCCGTTTCCAAACATTTCCCCCACCCTGTATATTCAGCCTTAGAAATGCCCCCCACCCCCAAACAGATCCACAGCTTCTAGAATATGCACATACACACACACAACATTAATCTGGCAACCACTGTGGAAATTCTAGAGTTTAGAGGGCGGATCGTATAATATAGTTTATGTGAAGAGTGTAAAGGGTTAAAATATTACTAATCATTGTACGGTGTACTACTACACAGTGTTTTTATTTGGTTGAAATTATTTGTTGCAATAACTTTTTGGAATTTCCCTTTTCATTACAACCAAAACAATAGAATATATGTTGTTCTGTGTTAAAAGAAAGACTTGGCGTCTTGTCATTATGAAACGGACAGTGTAACATTATTGAAGATTTCCCATTATTTTTATTTGACGAATATCTTTTTAATATCTCCTTTGTATAGGCGGTACATTGTTCGGTAGCTTTAATAATTGGCTTGAAATAATTAGTTATTCGAGTTGGTCGCGGCAACCTTTTAATGATATAGTTCGGAACTTTCAAGTGTTGACCAATAAACAAGAATTCCGATTCTCTATTAAAATTGTAACTCGATGGAGCATTTATTGTTGGATTTTTTCTAAAAATGAACACAGTCCCATCATCAGAAATGAAATGGTCCTCGTCGGTTTCGATATTTTTCTTGTGTTGTTCTCCTAAACGGAACCAAATCTCAATTCTTGGGTCATCGTTGAATAACAGTTCTGAAACTGATTGTCCCTGTTGACGGTCAGTCGTCGTCGTCGTCGTCGTTGTCATTATCATGACTGTTCAGCTTATTAAACTTGATTTATATACGTATTGATTATTATCATCATCATCGCAATATATTATACCAATTTAATGGAAAAAGGGTATTACTAAGATATTATTGATCATCATCACCATCATCCCCACCCACACCCCACCATTACCTATATAATCTTTTTAATATCACCCAACAGAACCCTTACACTAGTAATATAATATTGTCAATAATATTAAGACAAAAAGATATAGGATCCCTACACTAGGAAAAAAAAATATAAACCGATATTGACAATACTGGTTTGTGATACTTTTTCTACAAACGGCCCTTACACTTCAATAATACGGTCAATAAAATTCGCGTCAGTATTTGTCGTCGTGTATGATTTGTGAAGTTTTTGTTAACCAATTTCGTTAAGAATTGATTAGTTGATCAAAAATTAATAAATAATTAAGTATGGAAAATTAAGAAAAGGCTTGTTTGGCTTTAATACTATTCTAATAATAATCTATTACAACATGTTGGCCAGATTTACTGACAATTATATTGTCAATAACAGACAGTAATGATGGTGGATTTTTAGAAATCTAGACACTCTTCAGTACAAGTCATCAGTACATCGGTATTATCTTTTTTTGTCTCAATATTATTGTCGATACTAACTTATATTGACAATATTTTTACTAGTGTAAGAGCCCTATTTATAGTGATGTATTGATGATGATCCGTATTAAAGAATATCTAGGTTTCTAGAGATCCACCATCAATACCGTCGTCTGTTGTGTATATCAATATTATTTTCAGTAATAATAGTAAATATTGATAATAATCAGTAATATTATTGTCAGTTTATAGTATTAAAGCCAAACATGCCCTTCCTTAGTTAATATTCTTCAAACTTTTTCATATTAAATTAAATATTTGTTAATTTTCGATCAACTAATTAATTCTCAACGAAATAGGTTAACAAAAAACTTCACCAATCAATAATATTTGATAAATACTGGCGAATTTTATTGACAGTATTATTGATAAGTGTAGGGGGGTGTTTATAAAAAAAAGTATCACAAACCAGCATTGTCAATATGGTTTATATTTTTACTGGTGTAAGGGTTCTATAAAGGGGGGTGTATACAGTTTATACACAAACTACTATTGGTTTACTTTAAACTCTATAAATAATAATTATTGTAATACTTACGATATTGGCGTGAGACGATGGTGGACTGTTATACTGCCGCTGCTTCTTTATACTGCCGCTACCGTTGTTGCTGCTTCTTCTTCTCTATAGGCTGATAGATACTTCTGCTGCTGCTGCTGCTGTTGAGGAGGAGAATGAATTATTATTATTATATATACACTTTGATTGACACTATATTCAAATAAACAACAACTTATCAGCCTGCTAAAAAACAAAACTCACAAAATGTTTTGGGAAAAATAAAAATACTGCTTGCTGAATTATTAGAATATATTATTAATATTAATTAAAATTTTCGTTTGCAAGCAGGAGTATAGTGTTGAAAAAATGAAGTTTCCTAATGATACAAATACACAACACATCTTTTACAACAATTCTATGTGTAGGATCGTGTGACAAAAATAGTAGGCTACTCTTGAATGGCTCTTCTGATAATATATTAATTGTAATAGATAAATGGTTGAAAATTTTTGGATTCAAAAGCACAAAAGTTTTTTTTTTAAAAACGTCAAGGTCTATTAAGCTGGGCATTCACGTTCCGATTTGCAGTACCACTTGCAGTCCAACCTTCAAGGTTGGATCCGAAAACGGAACGTGAATGGGCTTGTTGGATGGTTGGAATTATTGTAGATGGACCACTAGAGGGATGACTTACCAATGTCGACGGTGTTGGAGCGTGTGTGGGGCAGTCGGATCAAAGTCGTCCATTTTATATCAGTCAGTGCATGACCTTCGGGTAAGTTCGGGCAAAATCGGGCAACTTCGGTTACATTTTTCGGCTCAAGAGCGACGTTCACAGCTGATTAGGAATAACGTTGGATTGTAAGTAGGAGCGTGAGTGGAGTCGACTATCCATCTAGCAGTACTACTAGCAGTACTGTAAGTGGTACTGCAAGTTGGAACGTGAATGCCCCGCTTTATAGACATCATTACGATACCTTAAAGAATGGTACTAAACAACACTGTAATGGTAAATATTCTGACCAAGCGCCTACATGGAACTTACTATTATAAATAGGCTACTACTCTATATACACGCTACTAATAAAATATTACTTTAATACTATTATGGGTCGAAGACTTTTAAGATAATTGTCAGATTTTAGATATAGGGTTGGGGAGAGAATATTGACCAAAAATTGACAGAATTCAAAAGAATGGTTAGCTTGATGATATGTGTGTAGATCATTATTTTTTAATCAATGTTCAAGAGCTTCTATCGATCACAGCACCGACTATTTCACAACGATTAATTGATTGGTGTCATATCTCCGACTATTCAATATTACAGGATCTAAATTATCATAAACATGTAAATAATTATTGTTTCAAACACATTTTAAGATTCATTACCGATATTAATGGTAGAGCTGTATTGATTACACCCTTACAAAAAATAATCCATGTTTTGTGGTTCGGCACCCACCCCTATTGGTCACCACTCTTCCGATTCCCTAATTATATAGTGTATGAAGCTACTTTAGTAGTTTCGGCCTATCTAAACATTTCAATATTACCAGAATGAGAATATTAAATCTTAACTATAGAATTCCTACTCTATTATTTGCCATTAAACAGAGTGAAGAAGAAGACAAAATATAGACTAAAAAAAAATAATTATGTTAGGTCTATCTTCCGAAACGAGAAAAGTGGAGAAGTGAGAGAAGTGGGTAGATAATATTATGATAGTATGTAATAATAGTGTCGGTCTACTTACGATGGTGGCTGCTGATTCTGGAATGAACGCTCCCAGACATCGTTGACCATATTTATACTATGAGAGGAAAGAAATAAAATATTAGAATAATATTTTCAAGAATCCAAAATTAATTTGGTCTGCGAGTACAGAAATAATGCCATTCTCTAGAAATTTATTATTCTGACCGAGTTCAATTTATTATTTGGACTTCGAAAATATATTTGGTCTGCAAGTATGGGAACATTATACTAGAGAATTATTTAGGAATATCGTCCGAGAGAATTATTTTTCTGATTTAGTTTCAACTTGTCTTTTGAAATATTGATCTGCAGTACACAGAGACAAGGTCGTACTAAAAAATTATTTTTCTGATACATTTTCAAATTCATGAAAGGTTTTAAATAATAAATGTTTGTGTAGTTGTCTAGTTAACTTTATTCTAAATATTCTTATACTCGTTCCATTTTCTTAAAAGTTAAAAATTGATCCAACAGATTAAATAGAATCTTGCTTCGAATAGTGGAAAAATAATAATTCAGTTTACTCTTGTTTTTTGAAATTCGAACAATATTTTAAAACTTTCGTTCAGACCCCCCCCCCCCCCTTCCATCACCATTCCTCTTCCCTTTTTCATGTTTCATCTTTCTCAAGATGAGATTTCTGATTTTTAATTTGTTTTTTGGACTTCAAGTTATATTTTTCAAATATTGGCCTGCAAGTATTGGAAGATTATTTTCAAATAAGTGTGCTTTGAAATAATTAAAATTTATTTTTCAAACGATGGCCTGTTTATGTAGAGGATATTCTAGTAAATTTATTTCCAGTCCAATGTCTTGTTGTTCGTAACAGATAATAAATTCATGAAAAATATTTCTACCAACCTGATTTTAATTTCCAAACTGGAAACAGCGAATAATAAGCAGACTTCTGTTTCTTATAATCATCTCACTCGCACACTAGAAGGTCAGCGGAGCGAGGCCAGTCGCCACCTGGCCCGCATGTACAGCAGAAAGGTCATCTTAGAGAAAATTGGATTTTGTTATTTCAATTTGTCGTTGTTGGGCTCAGTTTATTTTTTTTTATTTATTCTAAATCAAACAGAATAAAATCTTGTTTTAAATGAGAAATAATAATCCAGTTTACTCTTGTTTTTGATATCCGAATAACATTTCAAAACTGAAAAATTTTTGTTATATTTAGACCTTACCTTTCCATTCAACTAAACGGTTTGATTTTAATTATTGAATAAAATAATTATTATTGTTATGATGATGACTTGGACATGGTTTAAACAAGCAAGTCTATTTGCAACTCCTGCGGTTATGGGTTAGAGTTTTTTGATTTAGTATTTAAATTTTCCAATAATAATGTGAACGTGTGGGAAGTAAGTCATTCCAGAAAATTATTAAATTATTTAATTCACTCCACTGGCCCCAATAAATAATAATATTTCATCTTTCTCAAAATTATTACAGTTTGTGTCTATTTTGAATAATATATTATTCTCATTGCCGCACTTAGAATAACAGAATTATAATTGTCTTAAATTCTATGAAATCTGTTTAAGAACAGGACATCGACATCTATCAATCTATACTAATATAAACAATATCCGGCTTTATTCCATTCAAAATATAATTTATAATAATCATTATAATGATTTGGTAATATAGTAGCCGCAATGACATAATCTGCCGCCGAATCTTTGACAAGATTCAAACAAGCAAGTCTCTTCGCTGCTACTCCTGCGGTCATGGGTTTCGAGTTTTTTGGATTTAGCAAATAAATTTCCAATAATGGTATTCCTACACATATTAGGAGACGAACTCTATTCTGTTTTTCTTTTACACGAATAAAAAAAAACAAACAATAACAGATCTTGTGCCATTGGATAGGCCAGTGATCGATCCCAGTGCCAAGTGCCAAGACAAGTATTTACTAATAGTTTAATTTTTCTTTTCAATTATTTCTATAAATTATCTTTGACAAGATTCAAACAAGCAAGTCTCTTTGCCGCTACTCCTGCGGTCATGGGTTCAGAGTTTTTTTTTGATTTAGCAATTAATAATATGTTTTTCAAGAGAATTATTTAGGAAGATTATCATAGAGAATTATTTTTCTGATTTAGTTTCAATAGCCTATTTGGTTCTTTTTCTTAAAGGTTCAAAATTTACTCTTATTCTGGAAAATCGATCAATATTTTAAAACGTATTTCATTTTCAATTTGTTTTTGGAACTAAAAATTATATTTTTAAAATATTGAACTGCAAATACAGAAAGTTTGTACTAATTAAAAAAATTTCTGATTCATTTTAAAATTGTGGTTTGAATTATTTCAAATTAATTTTTCAAATATTGACACACAAGTGCCAAGACAAGTATTTACTAATAGTTTAATTTTTCTTTTTAATTATTTCTATAAATTATCTTTGACAAGATTCAAACAAGCCAAGTCTCTTTGCCGCTACTCCTGCGGTCATGGGTTAAGAGTTTTTTTGGATTTAGCAATTAATAATATGTTTTTCAAGAGAATTATTTAGGAAGATTATCCTAGAGAATTATTTTTCTGATTTAGTTTCAATAGCCTATTTGTTTCTTTTTCTTAAAGGTTTAAAATTTACTTTCATTTTAGAAAATCGATCAATATTTTAAAACGTATTTCATTTTCAATTTGTTTTTGGAACTAAAAATTATATTTTTAAAATATTGAACTGCAAATACAGAAAGTTTGTACTAATTAAAAAAATTTCTGATTCATTTTAAAATTGTGGTTTGAATTATTTCAAATTAATTTTTCAAATATTGACACACAAGTGCCAAGACAAGCATTTACTAATAGTTTAATTTTTCTTTTTAATTATTTCTATAAATTATCTTTGACAAGATTCAAACAAGCCAAGTCTCTTTGCCGCTACTCCTGCGGTCATGGGTTCAGAGTTTTTTTTGGATTTAGCAATTAATAATATGTTTTTCAAGAGAATTATTTAGGAAGATTATCATAGAGAATTATTTTTCTGATTTAGTTTCAATAGCCTATTTGGTTCTTTTTCTTAAAGGTTTAAAATTTACTCTTATTCTGGAAAATCGATCAATATTTTAAAACGTATTTCATTTTCAATTTGTTTTTGGAACTAAAAATTATATTTTTAAAATATTGAACTGCAAATACAGAAAGTTTGTACTAATTAAAAAAATTTCTGATTCATTTTAAAATTGTGGTTTGAATTATTTCAAATTAATTTTTCAAATATTGACACACAAGTGCCAAGACAAGCATTTACTAATAGTTTAATTTTTCTTTTTAATTATTTCTATAAATTATCTTTGACAAGATTCAAACAAGCCAAGTCTCTTTGCCGCTACTCCTGCGGTCATGGGTTCAGAGTTTTTTTTGGATTTAGCAATTAATAATATGTTTTTCAAGAGAATTATTTAGGAAGATTATCATAGAGAATTATTTTTCTGATTTAGTTTCAATAGCCTATTTGTTTCTTTTTCTTAAAGGTTTAAAATTTACTCTTATTCTGGAAAATCGATCAATATTTTAAAACGTATTTCATTTTCAATTTGTTTTTGGAACTAAAAATTATATTTTTAAAATATTGAACTGCAAATACAGAAAGTTTGTACTAATTAAAAAAATTTCTGATTCATTTTAAAATTGTGGTTTGAATTATTTCAAATTAATTTTTCAAATATTGACACACAAGTGCCAAGACAAGTATTTACTAATAGTTTAATTTTTCTTTTTAATTATTTCTATAAATTATCTTTGACAAGATTCAAACAAGCCAAGTCTCTTTGCCGCTACTCCTGCGGTCATGGGTTGAGTTTTTTTGGATTTAGCAATTAATAATATGTTTTTCAAGAGAATTATTTAGGAAGATTATCCTAGAGAATTATTTTTCTGATTTAGTTTCAATAGCCTATTTGTTTCTTTTTCTTAAAGGTTTAAAATTTACTTTCATTTTAGAAAATCGATCAATATTTTAAAACGTATTTCATTTTCAATTTGTTTTTGGAACTAAAAATTATATTTTTAAAATATTGAACTGCAAATACAGAAAGTTTGTACTAATTAAAAAAATTTCTGATTCATTTTAAAATTGTGGTTTGAATTATTTCAAATTAATTTTTCAAATATTGACACACAAGTGCCAAGACAAGTATTTACTAATAGTTTAATTTTTCTTTTTAATTATTTCTATAAATTATCTTTGACAAGATTCAAACAAGCAAGTCTCTTTGCCGCTACTCCTGCGGTCATGGGTTCAGAGTTTTTTTTTGGATTTAGCAATTAATAATATGTTTTTCAAGAGAATTATTTAGGAAGATTATCATAGAGAATTATTTTTCTGATTTAGTTTCAATAGCCTATTTGTTTCTTTTTCTTAAAGGTTTAAAATTTACTTTCATTTTAGAAAATCGATCAATATTTTAAAACGTATTTCATTTTCAATTTGTTTTTGAACTAAAAATTATATTTTTAAAATATTGAACTGCAAATACAGAAAGTTTGTACTAATTAAAAAAATTTCTGATTCATTTTAAAATTGTGGTTTGAATTATTTCAAATTAATTTTTCAAATATTGATACACAAGTGCCAAGACAAGCATTTACTAATAGTTTAATTTTTCTTTTTAATTATTTCTATAAATTATCTTTGACAAGATTCAAACAAGCAAGTCTCTTTGCCGCTACTCCTGCGGTCATGGGTTCAGAGTTTTTTTTTTGATTTAGCAATTAATAATATGTTTTTCAAGAGAATTATTTAGGAAGATTATCATAGAGAATTATTTTTCTGATTTAGTTTCAATAGCCTATTTGGTTCTTTTTCTTAAAGGTTTAAAATTTACTCTTATTCTGGAAAATCGATCAATATTTTAAAACGTATTTCATTTTCAATTTGTTTTTGGAACTAAAAATTATATTTTTAAAATATTGAACTGCAAATACAGAAAGTTTGTACTAATTAAAAAAATTTCTGATTCATTTTAAAATTGTGGTTTGAATTATTTCAAATTAATTTTTCAAATATTGACACACAAGTGCCAAGACAAGTATTTACTAATAGTTTAATTTTTCTTTTTAATTATTTCTATAAATTATCTTTGACAAGATTCAAACAAGCCAAGTCTCTTTGCCGCTACTCCTGCGGTCATGGGTTAAGAGTTTTTTTGGATTTAGCAATTAATAATATGTTTTTCAAGAGAATTATTTAGGAAGATTATCCTAGAGAATTATTTTTCTGATTTAGTTTCAATAGCCTATTTGTTTCTTTTTCTTAAAGGTTTAAAATTTACTTTCATTTTAGAAAATCGATCAATATTTTAAAACGTATTTCATTTTCAATTTGTTTTTGGAACTAAAAATTATATTTTTAAAATATTGAACTGCAAATACAGAAAGTTTGTACTAATTAAAAAAATTTCTGATTCATTTTAAAATTGTGGTTTGAATTATTTCAAATTAATTTTTCAAATATTGACACACAAGTGCCAAGACAAGCATTTACTAATAGTTTAATTTTTCTTTTTAATTATTTCTATAAATTATCTTTGACAAGATTCAAACAAGCAAGTCTCTTTGCCGCTACTCCTGCGGTCATGGGTTCAGAGTTTTTTTTTTGGATTTAGCAATTAATAATATGTTTTTCAAGAGAATTATTTAGGAAGATTATCATAGAGAATTATTTTTCTGATTTAGTTTCAATAGCCTATTTGGTTCTTTTTCTTAAAGGTTTAAAATTTACTCTTATTCTGGAAAATCGATCAATATTTTAAAACGTATTTCATTTTCAATTTGTTTTTGGAACTAAAAATTATATTTTTAAAATATTGAACTGCAAATACAGAAAGTTTGTACTAATTAAAAAAATTTCTGATTCATTTTAAAATTGTGGTTTGAATTATTTCAAATTAATTTTTCAAATATTGACACACAAGTGCCAAGACAAGCATTTACTAATAGTTTAATTTTTCTTTTTAATTATTTCTATAAATTATCTTTGACAAGATTCAAACAAGCCAAGTCTCTTTGCCGCTACTCCTGCGGTCATGGGTTCAGAGTTTTTTTTGTATTTAGCAATTAATAATATGTTTTTCAAGAGAATTATTTAGGAAGATTATCATAGAGAATTATTTTTCTGATTTAGTTTCAATAGCCTATTTGTTTCTTTTTCTTAAAGGTTTAAAATTTACTCTTATTCTGGAAAATCGATCAATATTTTAAAACGTATTTCATTTTCAATTTGTTTTTGGAACTAAAAATTATATTTTTAAAATATTGAACTGCAAATACAGAAAGTTTGTACTAATTAAAAAAATTTCTGATTCATTTTAAAATTGTGGTTTGAATTATTTCAAATTAATTTTTCAAATATTGACACACAAGTGCCAAGACAAGTATTTACTAATAGTTTAATTTTTCTTTTTAATTATTTCTATAAATTATCTTTGACAAGATTCAAACAAGCCAAGTCTCTTTGCCGCTACTCCTGCGGTCATGGGTTGAGTTTTTTTGGATTTAGCAATTAATAATATGTTTTTCAAGAGAATTATTTAGGAAGATTATCCTAGAGAATTATTTTTCTGATTTAGTTTCAATAGCCTATTTGTTTCTTTTTCTTAAAGGTTTAAAATTTACTTTCATTTTAGAAAATCGATCAATATTTTAAAACGTATTTCATTTTCAATTTGTTTTTGGAACTAAAAATTATATTTTTAAAATATTGAACTGCAAATACAGAAAGTTTGTACTAATTAAAAAAATTTCTGATTCATTTTAAAATTGTGGTTTGAATTATTTCAAATTAATTTTTCAAATATTGACACACAAGTGCCAAGACAAGTATTTACTAATAGTTTAATTTTTCTTTTTAATTATTTCTATAAATTATCTTTGACAAGATTCAAACAAGCAAGTCTCTTTGCCGCTACTCCTGCGGTCATGGGTTCAGAGTTTTTTTTTGGATTTAGCAATTAATAATATGTTTTTCAAGAGAATTATTTAGGAAGATTATCATAGAGAATTATTTTTCTGATTTAGTTTCAATAGCCTATTTGTTTCTTTTTCTTAAAGGTTTAAAATTTACTTTCATTTTAGAAAATCGATCAATATTTTAAAACGTATTTCATTTTCAATTTGTTTTTGAACTAAAAATTATATTTTTAAAATATTGAACTGCAAATACAGAAAGTTTGTACTAATTAAAAAAATTTCTGATTCATTTTAAAATTGTGGTTTGAATTATTTCAAATTAATTTTTCAAATATTGATACACAAGTGCCAAGACAAGCATTTACTAATAGTTTAATTTTTCTTTTTAATTATTTCTATAAATTATCTTTGACAAGATTCAAACAAGCAAGTCTCTTTGCCGCTACTCCTGCGGTCATGGGTTCAGAGTTTTTTTTTTGATTTAGCAATTAATAATATGTTTTTCAAGAGAATTATTTAGGAAGATTATCATAGAGAATTATTTTTCTGATTTAGTTTCAATAGCCTATTTGGTTCTTTTTCTTAAAGGTTTAAAATTTACTCTTATTCTGGAAAATCGATCAATATTTTAAAACGTATTTCATTTTCAATTTGTTTTTGGAACTAAAAATTATATTTTTAAAATATTGAACTGCAAATACAGAAAGTTTGTACTAATTAAAAAAATTTCTGATTCATTTTAAAATTGTGGTTTGAATTATTTCAAATTAATTTTTCAAATATTGACACACAAGTGCCAAGACAAGTATTTACTAATAGTTTAATTATTCTTTTTAATTATTTCTATAAATTATCTTTGACAAGATTCAAACAAGCCAAGTCTCTTTGCCGCTACTCCTGCGGTCATGGGTTCAGAGTTTTTTTTTGGATTTAGCAATTAATAATATGTTTTTCAAGAGAATTATTTAGGAAGATTATCATAGAGAATTATTTTTCTGATTTAGTTTCAATAGCCTATTTGTTTCTTTTTCTTAAAGGTTTAAAATTTACTTTCATTTTAGAAAATCGATCAATATTTTAAAACGTATTTCATTTTCAATTTGTTTTTGGAACTAAAAATTATATTTTTAAAATATTGAACTGCAAATACAGAAAGTTTGTACTAATTAAAAAAATTTCTGATTCATTTTAAAATTGTGGTTTGAATTATTTCAAATTAATTTTTCAAATATTGACACACAAGTGCCAAGACAAGCATTTACTAATAGTTTAATTTTTCTTTTTAATTATTTCTATAAATTATCTTTGACAAGATTCAAACAAGCCAAGTCTCTTTGCCGCTACTCCTGCGGTCATGGGTTCAGAGTTTTTTTTGGATTTAGCAATTAATAATATGTTTTTCAAGAGAATTATTTAGGAAGATTATCATAGAGAATTATTTTTCTGATTTAGTTTCAATAGCCTATTTGTTTCTTTTTCTTAAAGGTTTAAAATTTACTCTTATTCTGGAAAATCGATCAATATTTTAAAACGTATTTCATTTTCAATTTGTTTTTGGAACTAAAAATTATATTTTTAAAATATTGAACTGCAAATACAGAAAGTTTGTACTAATTAAAAAAATTTCTGATTCATTTTAAAATTGTGGTTTGAATTATTTCAAATTAATTTTTCAAATATTGACACACAAGTGCCAAGACAAGTATTTACTAATAGTTTAATTTTTCTTTTTAATTATTTCTATAAATTATCTTTGACAAGATTCAAACAAGCCAAGTCTCTTTGCCGCTACTCCTGCGGTCATGGGTTCAGAGTTGTTTTTTGGATTTAGCAATTAATAATATGTTTTTCAAGAGAATTATTTAGGAAGATTATCATAGAGAATTATTTTTCTGATTTAGTTTCAATAGCCTATTTGTTTCTTTTTCTTAAAGGTTTAAAATTTACTCTTATTCTGGAAAATCGATCAATATTTTAAAACGTATTTCATTTTCAATTTGTTTTTGGAACTAAAAATTATATTTTTAAAATATTGAACTGCAAATACAGAAAGTTTGTACTAATTAAAAAAATTTCTGATTCATTTTAAAATTGTGGTTTGAATTATTTCAAATTAATTTTTCAAATATTGATACACAAGTGCCAAGACAAGCATTTACTAATAGTTTAATTTTTCTTTTTAATTATTTCTATAAATTATCTTTGACAAGATTCAAACAAGCAAGTCTCTTTGCCGCTACTCCTGCGGTCATGGGTTCAGAGTTTTTTTTTGATTTAGCAATTAATAATATGTTTTTCAAGAGAATTATTTAGGAAGATTATCATAGAGAATTATTTTTCTGATTTAGTTTCAATAGCCTATTTGGTTCTTTTTCTTAAAGGTTTAAAATTTACTCTTATTCTGGAAAATCGATCAATATTTTAAAACGTATTTCATTTTCAATTTGTTTTTGGAACTAAAAATTATATTTTTAAAATATTGAACTGCAAATACAGAAAGTTTGTACTAATTAAAAAAATTTCTGATTCATTTTAAAATTGTGGTTTGAATTATTTCAAATTAATTTTTCAAATATTGACACACAAGTGCCAAGACAAGCATTTACTAATAGTTTAATTTTTCTTTTTAATTATTTCTATAAATTATCTTTGACAAGATTCAAACAAGCCAAGTCTCTTTGCCGCTACTCCTGAGGTCATGGGTTCAGAGTTTTTTTTGGATTTAGCAATTAATAATATGTTTTTCAAGAGAATTATTTAGGAAGATTATCATAGAGAATTATTTTTCTGATTTAGTTTCAATAGCCTATTTGTTTCTTTTTCTTAAAGGTTTAAAATTTACTCTTATTCTGGAAAATCGATCAATATTTTAAAACGTATTTCATTTTCAATTTGTTTTTGGAACTAAAAATTATATTTTTAAAATATTGAACTGCAAATACAGAAAGTTTGTACTAATTAAAAAAATTTCTGATTCATTTTAAAATTGTGGTTTGAATTATTTCAAATTAATTTTTCAAATATTGACACACAAGTGCCAAGACAAGTATTTACTAATAGTTTAATTTTTCTTTTTAATTATTTCTATAAATTATCTTTGACAAGATTCAAACAAGCCAAGTCTCTTTGCCGCTACTCCTGCGGTCATGGGTTCAGAGTTTTTTTTTGGATTTAGCAATTAATAATATGTTTTTCAAGAGAATTATTTAGGAAGATTATCATAGAGAATTATTTTTCTGATTTAGTTTCAATAGCCTATTTGTTTCTTTTTCTTAAAGGTTTAAAATTTACTCTTATTCTGGAAAATCGATCAATATTTTAAAACGTATTTCATTTTCAATTTGTTTTTGGAACTAAAAATTATATTTTTAAAATATTGAACTGCAAATACAGAAAGTTTGTACTAATTAAAAAAATTTCTGATTCATTTTAAAATTGTGGTTTGAATTATTTCAAATTAATTTTTCAAATATTGACACACAAGTGCCAAGACAAGCATTTACTAATAGTTTAATTTTTCTTTTTAATTATTTCTATAAATTATCTTTGACAAGATTCAAACAAGCCAAGTCTCTTTGCCGCTACTCCTGCGGTCATGGGTTCAGAGTTTTTTTTGTATTTAGCAATTAATAATATGTTTTTCAAGAGAATTATTTAGGAAGATTATCATAGAGAATTATTTTTCTGATTTAGTTTCAATAGCCTATTTGTTTCTTTTTCTTAAAGGTTTAAAATTTACTCTTATTCTGGAAAATCGATCAATATTTTAAAACGTATTTCATTTTCAATTTGTTTTTGGAACTAAAAATTATATTTTTAAAATATTGAACTGCAAATACAGAAAGTTTGTACTAATTAAAAAAATTTCTGATTCATTTTAAAATTGTGGTTTGAATTATTTCAAATTAATTTTTCAAATATTGACACACAAGTGCCAAGACAAGTATTTACTAATAGTTTAATTATTCTTTTTAATTATTTCTATAAATTATCTTTGACAAGATTCAAACAAGCCAAGTCTCTTTGCCGCTACTCCTGCGGTCATGGGTTCAGAGTTTTTTTTTGGATTTAGCAATTAATAATATGTTTTTCAAGAGAATTATTTAGGAAGATTATCATAGAGAATTATTTTTCTGATTTAGTTTCAATAGCCTATTTGTTTCTTTTTCTTAAAGGTTTAAAATTTACTCTTATTCTGGAAAATCGATCAATATTTTAAAACGTATTTCATTTTCAATTTGTTTTTGGAACTAAAAATTATATTTTTAAAATATTGAACTGCAAATACAGAAAGTTTGTACTAATTAAAAAAATTTCTGATTCATTTTAAAATTGTGGTTTGAATTATTTCAAATTAATTTTTCAAATATTGACACACAAGTGCCAAGACAAGTATTTACTAATAGTTTAATTTTTCTTTTTAATTATTTCTATAAATTATCTTTGACAAGATTCAAACAAGCAAGTCTCTTTGCCGCTACTCCTGCGGTCATGGGTTCAGAGTTTTTTTTTGGATTCAGCAATTAATAATATGTTTTTCAAGAGAATTATTTAGGAAGATTATCATAGAGAATTATTTTTCTGATTTAGTTTCAATAGCCTATTTGTTTCTTTTTCTTAAAGGTTTAAAATTTACTCTTATTCTGGAAAATCGATCAATATTTTAAAACGTATTTCATTTTCAATTTGTTTTTGGGACTAAAAATTATATTTTTAAAATATTGAACTGCAAATACAGAAAGTTTGTACTAATTAAAAAAAATTTCTGATTCATTTTAAAATTGTGGTTTGAATTATTTCAAATATTGGCCTGTTTATGTAGGGGACTTTCTAGAAAATTTATTTCCAGTCTTGTTGTTCATAACAGATAATAAATTCATGAAAAAATTACCTCTATATCGAGCTCAGACCAAGAATAATATTTCTACCAACCTGATTATAAAATTTCCGGAGAGAATCCAAATAAAATGTTAGAACAATTTTCTAAAATTTATTTGGCCTGCGACTACAGAAAGGTCATCTTAAAGAAAATTTGATTTTATTATTTCAATTTATCTTTGTTGGACTTGGTTCAAGTAAGATGACCTTCTTAGAGAAAATTAGTATCCCGATTGCATTTCAGTTTAATTTTTGGATTTAGCAATTGAATTTCCAATAATGGTATTCCTACACATATTAGGAGACGAACTCTTTTCTGTTTTTCTTTTACACGAATAAAAAAAACAAACAATAAGAGATCTTGTGCCATTGGATAGGCCAGTGATCGATCCCAGTGCCAAGTGTCAAGACAAGTATTTACTAATAGTTTATATTTTCTTTTTAATTATTTCTATAAATTATCTTTGACAAGATTCAAACAAGCAAGTCTCTTTGCCGCTACTCCTGCGGTCATGGGTTCAGAGTTTTTTTTTTTGGATTTAGCAATTAATAATATGTTTTTCAAGAGAATTATTTAGGAAGATTATCATAGAGAATTATTTTTATGATTTAGTTTCAATAGCCTATTTGTTTCTTTTTCTTAAAGGTTTAAAATTTACTTTCATTTTAGAAAATCGATCAATATTTTAAAACGTATTTCATTTTCAATTTGTTTTTGGAACTAAAAATTATATTTTTAAAATATTGAACTGCAAATACAGAAAGTTTGTACTAATTAAAAAAATTTCTGATTCATTTTAAAATTGTGGTTTGAATTATTTCAAATTCATTTTTCAAATATTGGCCTGTTTATGTAGGGGACTTTCTAGAAAATTTATTTCCAGTCTTGTTGTTCATAACAGATAATAAATTCATGAAAAAATTACCTCTATATCGAGCTCAGACCAAGAATAATATTTCTACCAACCTGATTGTTACAACTCGGTGACAACATTCCGTCACAATTTGTCGCAGTGTAGGTTGGTGGGTGTCACTTCCTCCTCTTTTAGTTCCTGTTTTTGCCGCTTGCACAGTGCTGGCGGTGTCTCTCCAATGATCTTGCTTCTGTGCACTCAATTCTTGTGCTGTCACTACTCTACTGTTCTTCTTTCCTTGTTCTGTTCTGATTTTCGCTCCAAGCTCTGTTTTTAATAACCTCTATTGGCATTGGCTAATTTGTAAACAGCGTTTTTATTGGCGTTCATCAACCCGACGCTATCGTTCATTGGCTCAGCCCTTCTTCTTCGATTCTGGATTCTTGTCTTCCGGCTTCTTCATGTTCCTGTTCTGGTCTTCTTCAAGCTCCTGCCTCGGCGATCCATGTCCATGGAGGTTCTACAGGTTTGCAATCTAAATCTGCTATGTGCTTCGAACTTTCAGTAACAACCTATTTCGTGAGTTTCAAGTATTCTTTCGGGAACTCTATTTACATAATCAATTTCACGCATTGAATTTGACGTGCATTTGTATTTGAAATGGGTCAGTACATTTGCTATCATTCTACATATTGTACTAGTAGGCAGTCCCTACGTAGTATCACCATTCTTTTCAACGTGTTCTCTTGTGAACTCTCTCTACATCATCGAATTCACACATTGAATTTGATGTGCATTTGTATTTGAAATGGTTCATTACATTTGCTATCACTCTACATATTATACTAGTAGGCAGTCCCTACGTAGTATCACTTACCGTTCGTTTCAACGTGCTCTCTTGTGAACTCTATTTACAGCATCAATTTCACACATTGAAATTGATGTGCATTTGTATTTGAAACGGTTCAATGCATTTGCTTCCATCTTTTACATATCATGCAAGTCGGCGATCCCTACTTGGCATAGAATTTATTACTTCAAGTTTCAACGCACTTCATCATGAACTTGTACCATTCAAAAAATGTGATTTACTTGTGAACTTTTCTACATTCTTCAACTTACACTGCTGAACATTCCTGAACCTTCCATGCAATTTGGTGGTCAATTTGCATTTCCTACACATCCTGCAACCACACGACTTTACATTGCGACACGGCTGTTCTGTGATCCTAAAGGTCCATTACATTAAGTACCACTGCTGGTCTGTTTACCTGGCTATCTACCTGGAGGGCTTCGCTCCATCAACTACATTTCATTACTTCTTCCTGTTCTGGCGTACTCAGGAGGTTAGGTTCGGTATCGTATTCAATTATTTTTCTTATTCACCATACATTATTATATTTATTGTTGCTAAATGCTATTTAGTAAACAACTTCATAAAGATTATTACTTAATTATAAACATTCAGGACACATTTCAATCTTTCAATATCATTTGTTTCTTAGAACAACTTGAAGGTCAAATTTAATTATTGTTTCATTAATGTCATTTGCTAGTAACTTAAACCTTGAAGTTTATGATTGGCTTCATATTCAATTTTATCACTTATCACACCTTTTATCAATTTTGATTTATTCAAGTGACTTTAATCTGTTTTCAAATTATCACAAAAAATAATTATTGATGTCAACACTGTCATCTTGGCATACTGTAATTCATAAGCCAATAGCCTAATTCACTCCGTTCTGGTTACAATTATTATTCTTGTTATTTCATTATTTGGTGATACAAATATATGTATCCAACTTCTTTGGTTCCTTTTATTGAAATTACCTGATATCTCCTATTTATGCATTTCAAATATTTTTACGTCCTAGAACGTCTTTCTAGGTGGTCCTTCGGAAATTTATACATCTACAGAGGTTATGTAGAAGCCCGGCTACCACCAGGTGGAGTTATCCTTCACCATAGTCCACTAGACCTCTTAGGGCATTCTACATATCTTTTTGGTCCATTGCCGGGCCGGATAGAACCTGCGAAAGTCAAATACCAATTTGTTTGGTAATTTGATGCATAAACTTACTTTTAAGTTGGCCTACTGATATCTAGTAGTCCATACAATCAGTGAAAGAGCAATTTGTTTTGTATTTTGATACAGGCATTCATCCTGAATTTTCATCCATTTAATTCCTTTAATATTGTTCCTAGTATTCTATCATTGTATGCACCTATTGTTACAGTAGCTCAAGCTTTGTTATTTTATATTTCATGTTGTTCCTGGTACGAGACATTGGCATTGCTGTTACCATTGCCGCATTGAACTTCTCCTCTTGCTGTGAACTACATCAAGTCAACCCACTGCCAAACAATCCAGTCGATCAAAGTCATGCATCAGGCACCTCACACCACATTGAGTGCAACTGGTTTCTCAAAACACTTATACGTTTGGGTTCATAGTAGTCACAGCTATTTGTAAGGGTAACATCAGAACAGGTCGTATACATTATTATTTTTCTTATTTGCATTTTCAAATTGTTTACCATGCCGCCCAAGGCAGACTCAAAATTTGCCAAGCAAAGGCAAGATGCTATCAATGAGCTCACTTGGCTCATAAATGAGTACTGTGAATTTGAAATCAATGAAGAAGCTAATTACGAGCATCTAATTGTGATCAAAGCTGAATTAACTAGTGTTAGAGAAAGATATGACCATGCTCACTCAAATCTGTCAGAAGATTTAAGTGAAGAGGAACAACAAGAGCATTTCAATACTATCAATAAATTCTTGAAGCTTTTAGCCAGCTTTAATACTGTATTAAAAAATTTTGAGCGCCAACAGGAACGCACAACAGCGGTGTGTCCTGACAACAACACTCCAACTTTTCCTAATCCTACCCCAACTCAACCTGATGTCTATCAGCATTTTCAGGTCCCAGAAATTCCTATGCCCATATTTGATGGTGCCTTTGAAAATTGGTTAGATTTCCGTTCATCTTTTGACTTTATCATTAATAACAATAAGTACATTGCTCCTTCAGCTAAATTTCACTATTTGAAGCGCTCTCTTTCTGGTGAGGCGCTAGCCAGAATCCAAAATATTGCACCTGGCAATGAGGATTTTCAAACAGCTTGGGACTTACTCTGTCAAAGATATGAAAATTCTCGTTCCATTGCAAATAGCCACATCAATGCAATTGAGTCACCACCGCCCCTTAAGCGCAATTGTTCGCAGGCTCTACGGGCTTTTATCGACCACATGAAGTCTAATATAAATGCCCTGGAGGCCCTCAATTTAAAGGTAGAGATTAAGGATCTCCTATACATGCACAAGATTTTAGCAAATCTTGATTCATCTACTTTGAAAGATTGGGAGCGGCGCTCGCAAATTGACACAATACCCACAATGAAGGAGTTGTGGGATTTTTTAGAAACTCAATGTAAGGTCATTGATGCTGTTGCTTACAATTCGGCTAACAACAATTCTAGTAATCAAAAGCAGTCAGGTCATAATAATGGTCATCCTATTGCTTCAACTTCCAAGCAACCTGCTGTTAATGTTAAACAGTTTGCTCATTCCAATAATCGTAATTTTCAACAACTTATGTCTTGCTATTTCTGTAAGGATTCATCACATCCTACACATCGCTGTCCTGCCTTACTTCAGTTGCAGCCTCCTGCACGGAAAAAGGCTGTACAGGATCGGAAGCTTTGCTTCAATTGTCTTAGGCCATATACTGCCAACCATGTCTGCTCAGCCAGATCTTGTTTTCACTGTGGAAAGCCGCATCACACCTTGCTTCATGCTGCACAGTGGTCACCTAGGGAAGGGGTTCCTGATGGTAAGAATGTAACATCAAATGTTATCAATACTAATTGCATGCCAACCAACGGCAACTGTTCACCGGCGCCTGGCGGTTCCAGGGCCAATGCACCTTCACTGGGGGAGGCTACAGAACAACGGCACTCTGGCATGAGTGTTGATGAACTGCAATCACATATTGCTATTCATACTAGTATTGCTTCACCCACTTGTAAGCAACAAAAATCAACATTTGTCTTATTACCTACTGCTGAGGTAATTGTTCAGAATTCTAGGGGAGAATTATTGTCTTGTTTAGCTCTGATAGATTCAGGCTCAGACTCAAATCTGATTTCAAAGCATTTAGCGGCCAAGCTATCGCTTCCTGCTGTACATGTAAATACTTTGATTCATAGTGTTAATGGAAATGAAGCTAAATCTTCAATTATTCATTCTGTTATTTTGAAATCTACTGATCATACTTGGACTTCTACTGAGGATTGTATTGTGGTTGATTGCATATCATCCAACCTTCCTAGTGCTACTATCAACTTGTCTGAAGTTAGCATTCCATCTGATCTCAAACTAGCTAATCCTAATTTTATACAATCATCTCCTATTGATCTTCTGCTTGGTGCAGGAGTCTTTGCATCCATTCTACTGACTGGTAAATGTTTCTTATCCAATGATATGCCCATTCTTCAAAATACTAGCTTGGGTTGGATAGTTTTTGGGTCATGCAAGCTCAAGCAGCCCATTCAGACATCCAATATTTGTACATCTAATTTTCTGACCACAGTTGATGTATCACAACAGTTGGAAAAGTTTTGGAAATTAGAAGAAATTCCCAGCACTGTTGTCACAGCGTCTCCTGACTGTAAATTAGTTGAAGAGCATTACAGTGCTACCACTACATGGCAGGAGGATGGTCGTTTTGTTGTGACCTTACCCCGTAAGGATAATTTCCACACACTTGGTCAGACACGCTTTCAGGCTTTGAAAAGATTCCATTCACTGGAAAAACGACTTGCCATAAATCCAGAATTAAAGAAGCAATATACTGAGTTTATGACTGAGTATAAACAACTGAATCACATGGTATTGGCTTCACCATCATGTGAAGATGACAAGGTGTATCACATTCCACATCATCCAGTGTTTAAACTGGACTCAACCACAACAAAACTCAGGGTTGTCTTTGACGCTTCAGCTAAGTCATCTACTGGAGTTTCTCTCAATGAGGTCCTTCATACAGGTCCTACTGTTCAATCTGAATTGTATGATGTTGTACTACGATTCCGCACTCATCGCATTGCCTTCATTTCAGACATTGCCAAGATGTACCGCCAAATTCTGCTTTGCCCTGCTGACCGGGATTTTCAGAGGATCTTCTGGCGTGATAATCCTAAGCAGGAACTTCAAGAATACACACTCTGCACTGTGAGTTATGGCACTGCGCCTGCTGCCTTTCTTGCAACACGCACCTTAAATCATCTGGCTGATCTTGAATGTGCTGCAAACTCACCAGTTTCAAATGCTTTCAAAAATGATTTCTATGTTGATGACCTCATTTCTGGTGGTTCAACAGTGTCGGAGGCAACAACGCTAGCCCAGCAGTTACTCACCACACTTTCAAAAGGGGGTTTTGAGCTACGGAAGTGGATGTCAAACTCCACTGAGCTCCTGTCAACTATTCCAGCAACTCTCCATGAGACCGGAACTTCAAGGCCTCTTTCAGATGCTAATGACAATTTTGCTAAGGCTTTAGGGCTCATCTGGTGTTCTACTGCAGATACATTGTCTATCTCTTCCAGTCTTGTTAATGTTCTTAACAAATCTACCTTCACCAAGCGAGAACTTCTATCCTGCATCTCCAGTATCTTTGATCCACTTGGATTAATCTCACCTATTGTAATTCTACCAAAAATTTTGTTTCAACAACTCTGGCTACTCAAGATCGATTGGGACCAGCAGCTGCCTCCAGAAATTCTTTCTCAATGGCTTAAAATTCTGCATGAGCTTCCAGGTATCTTCAAAATCTCTATACCACGTTGTGTTCTGTCATCTGATGTTAACAGTACACTGGAACTTCATGGGTTCTGTGATGCCAGCCTTGCAGCATACGGCGCTTGCATTTACATCAGATCTGTGTCACCCAGTGGTGTCCAGACTCGTTTGTTCACTTCAAAATCTAGAGTTGCCTCTCTTAATCCATTGCTTACTGTACCTAGGCTAGAGCTGTGTGCAGCGCTTCTTCTATCTCGCTTAGTTAACAAGGTCATTAAGGCTTCAAAACTTTCTTTCAGCAAAGTGTATTTGTGGTCTGATTCTAAAACAGTGTGTGATTGGCTCAAATCGCCACCCGACCGTTCAAACATATTTGTTGCATGGCGCATTTCAGAAATACAAGGCACTACTTCAGAATTTCATTGGAATCATGTGCGCACTGCCAACAATCCAGCAGATCTCATCTCAAGGGGTTGTACTCCTATTGAGCTTGCCAGCAACAGCCTTTGGTGGGATGGTCCAGATTGGTTATCATCACCTAGGGAATCTTGGGACTCATTCTCGTCTAATGTTGTAATTTGTCAATCATCTCAAGTTGTTTTAGCAGCAACCTCCAATGTGTCAATATGGTCTAATCTAATTTCATCATGTTCTAAGTATAGTAAAATGATTCGTATTGCTGCTTATGTTTTGCGTTTTGTACATAATTGTAAGATTCAATCTCAATTGTCAGGTTCATTGTCTGTAGATGAAATCTCTAGTGCTGAGGTTCATCTTATAAAAACTGTTCAGGAAGAAGCATTCAGCTCAGAGCTGAAGGCCTTGAGTCAAAACCAGCAATTGAACTCAAGCAGTTCTTTGCTATCGCTCTCTCCATTTGTTCATTCTGACCAACTTCTAAGAGTAGGTGGACGGTTGCAGCAGGCTGAAATTCCATTTGACTATCAGCACCAAATTTTGTTATCATATCTTTCACCAGGTCACTTCTTGATTGGTCGTCCGATTACTGCTTTGCCATCCAAGCAACCAGTGACTAAACATGTTGATCATTTATCACGCTGGAATCGTTTGAATGCTTTCACACAAACATTGTGGGACAGATGGTCTCAGGAGTATCTATCTACATTGCAGAAGAAACAAAAATGGTGTACTGATTCCCCCAATATCCAGGTTGGTACCCTTGTCATTCTGAAGGATCCAGGGATGCTTCCAGCTACTTGGAAACTTGCGCGCATCACTGACACTCACCCTGGCAAGGACGGCAAGGTGAGGGTTGTCACTGTTCATACATCTTCAGGTTCTTACAAGCGAGCCATTACTGGTATTGTTCCATTGCCAATCGAATCAGTTCAATCCGATTAGTATTGTCCTATTGTTCTTGTACTTTTGTCTAGTTTTAGTAACATCCTATTGATCCTCTTGTATGGTTATTTTGTTTGTTTGTATATTGTTTGTATTTTGAGCTATTCTGCTCCTTGTGACTTCATATTGCCTCATTCGTTTTCACATATTCTTTTTCTATTTTTTGTGTTATCCCTAGGATCACACAAAGGGCCCGGCTTATGTTACAACTCGGTGACAACATTCCGTCACAATTTGTCGCAGTGTAGGTTGGTGGGTGTCACTTCCTCCTCTTTTAGTTCCTGTTTTTGCCGCTTGCACAGTGCTGGCGGTGTCTCTCCAATGATCTTGCTTCTGTGCACTCAATTCTTGTGCTGTCACTACTCTACTGTTCTTCTTTCCTTGTTCTGTTCTGATTTTCGCTCCAAGCTCTGTTTTTAATAACCTCTATTGGCATTGGCTAATTTGCATAACTAATTTGTAAACAGCGTTTTTATTGGTGTTCATCAACCCGACGCTATCGTTCATTGGCTCAGCCCTTCTTCTTCGATTCTGGATTCTTGTCTTCCGGCTTCTTCATGTTCCTGTTCTGGTCTTCTTCAAGCTCCTGCCTCGGCGATCCATGTCCATGGAGGTTCTACAGGTTTGCAATCTAAATCTGCTATGTGCTTCGAACTTTCAGTAACAACCTATTTCGTGAGTTTCAAGTATTCTTTCGGGAACTCTATTTACATAATCAATTTCACGCATTGAATTTGACGTGCATTTGTATTTGAAATGGGTCAGTACATTTGCTATCATTCTACATATTGTACTAGTAGGCAGTCCCTACGTAGTATCACCATTCTTTTCAACGTGTTCTCTTGTGAACTCTCTCTACATCATCGAATTCACACATTGAATTTGATGTGCATTTGTATTTGAAATGGTTCATTACATTTGCTATCACTCTACATATTATACTAGTAGGCAGTCCCTACGTAGTATCACTTACCGTTCGTTTCAACGTGCTCTCTTGTGAACTCTATTTACAGCATCAATTTCACACATTGAAATTGATGTGCATTTGTATTTGAAACGGTTCAATGCATTTGCTTCCATCTTTTACATATCATGCAAGTCGGCGATCCCTACTTGGCATAGAATTTATTACTTCAAGTTTCAACGCACTTCATCATGAACTTGTACCATTCAAAAAATGTGATTTACTTGTGAACTTTTCTACATTCTTCAACTTACACTGCTGAACATTCCTGAACCTTCCATGCAATTTGGTGGTCAATTTGCATTTCCTACACATCCTGCAACCACACGACTTTACATTGCGACACGGCTGTTCTGTGATCCTAAAGGTCCATTACATTAAGTACCACTGCTGGTCTGTTTACCTGGCTATCTACCTGGAGGGCTTCGCTCCATCAACTACATTTCATTACTTCTTCCTGTTCTGGCGTACTCAGGAGGTTAGGTTCGGTATCGTATTCAATTATTTTTCTTATTCACCATACATTATTATATTTATTGTTGCTAAATGCTATTTAGTAAACAACTTCATAAAGATTATTACTTAATTATAAACATTCAGGACACATTTCAATCTTTCAATATCATTTGTTTCTTAGAACAACTTGAAGGTCAAATTTAATTATTGTTTCATTAATGTCATTTGCTAGTAACTTAAACCTTGAAGTTTATGATTGGCTTCATATTCAATTTTATCACTTATCACACCTTTTATCAATTTTGATTTATTCAAGTGACTTTAATCTGTTTTCAAAATATCACAAAAAATAATTATTGATATCAACACTGTCATCTTGGCATACTGTAATTCATAAGCCAATAGCCTAATTCACTCCGTTCTGGTTACAATTATTATTCTTGTTATTTCATTATTTGGTGATACAAATATATGTATCCAACTTCTTTGGTTCCTTTTATTGAAATTACCTGATATCTCCTATTTATGCATTTCAAATATTTTTACGTCCTAGAACGTCTTTCTAGGTGGTCCTTCGGAAATTTATACATCTACAGAGGTTATGTAGAAGCCCGGCTACCACCAGGTGGAGTTATCCTTCACCATAGTCCACTAGACCTCTTAGGGCATTCTACACTGATTATAAAATTTCCGGAGAGAATCCAAATAAAATGTTAGAACAATTTTCTAAAATTTATTTGGCCTGCGACTACAGAAAGGTCATCTTAAAGAAAATTTGATTTTATTATTTCAATTTATCTTTGTTGGACTTGGTTCAAGTAAGATGACCTTCTTAGAGAAAATTAGTATCCCGATTGCATTTCAGTTTAATTTTTGGATTTAGCAATTGAATTTCCAATAATGGTATTCCTACACATATTAGGAGACGAACTCTTTTCTGTTTTTCTTTTACACGAATAAAAAAAACAAACAATAAGAGATCTTGTGCCATTGGATAGGCCAGTGATCGACCCCAGTGCCAAGTGTCAAGACAAGTATTTACTAATAGTTTAATTTTTCTTTTTAATTATTTCTATAAATTATCTTTGACAAGATTCAAACAAGCAAGTCTCTTTGCCGCTACTCCTGCGGTCATGGGTTCAGAGTTTTTTTTTTGGATTTAGCAATTAATAATATGTTTTTCAAGAGAATTATTTAGGAAGATTATCATAGAGAATTATTTTTCTGATTTAGTTTCAATAGCCTATTTGTTTCTTTTTCTTAAAGGTTTAAAATTTACTTTCATTTTAGAAAATCGATCAATATTTTAAAACGTATTTCATTTTCAATTTGTTTTTGGAACTAAAAATTATATTTTTAAAATATTGAACTGCAAATACAGAAAGTTTGTACTAATTAAAAAAATTTCTGATTCATTTTAAAATTGTGGTTTGAATTATTTCAAATTAATTTTTCAAATATTGACACACAAGTGCCAAGACAAGTATTTACTAATAATTTAATTTTTCTTTTTAATTATTTCTATAAATTATCTTTGACAAGATTCAAACAAGCCAAGTCTCTTTGCCGCTACTCCTGCGGTCATGGGTTCAGAGTTTTTTTTGGATTTAGCAATTAATAATATGTTTTTCAAGAGAATTATTTAGGAAGATTATCATAGAGAATTATTTTTCTGATTTAGTTTCAATAGCCTATTTGTTTCTTTTTCTTAAAGGTTTAAAATTTACTCTTATTCTGGAAAATCGATCAATATTTTAAAACGTATTTCATTTTCAATTTGTTTTTGGAACTAAAAATTATATTTTTAAAATATTGAACTGCAAATACAGAAAGTTTGTACTAATTAAAAAAATTTCTGATTCATTTTAAAATTGTGGTTTGAATTATTTCAAATTAATTTTTCAAATATTGACACACAAGTGCCAAGACAAGTATTTACTAATAGTTTAATTTTTCTTTTTAATTATTTCTATAAATTATCTTTGACAAGATTCAAACAAGCAAGTCTCTTTGCCGCTACTCCTGCGGTCATGGGTTCAGAGTTTTTTTGGATTTAGCAATTAATAATATGTTTTTCAAGAGAATTATTTAGGAAGATTATCCTAGAGAATTATTTTTCTGATTTAGTTTCAATAGCCTATTTGTTTCTTTTTCTTAAAGGTTTAAAATTTACTCTTATTCTGGAAAATCGATCAATATTTTAAACCGTATTTCATTTTCAATTTGTTTTTGGGACTAAAAATTATATTTTTAAAATATCGAACTGCAAATACAGAAAGTTTGTACTAATTAAAAAAATTTCTGATTCATTTTAAAATTGTGGTTTGAATTATTTCAAATTAATTTTTCAAATATTGACCTGTTTATGTAGGGGACTTTCTAGAAAATTTATTTCCAGTCTTGTTGTTCATAACAGATAATAAATTCATGAAAAAATTACCTCTATATCGAGCTCAGACCAAGAATAATATTTCTACCAACCTGATTATAAAATTTCAGAAATAAAAGGATCCTGCTTTTGATATTGTAAAATGTCAGAAAAATAAAGAGGAAGATCAGAGAGGGAAGATTATACAAATTTTTACTCTCCACTCCATCGCTAGGATTATCCTCGAACATTCTACTTAGAGTATCAGCAATAACATTTTGAATCCCTTTAATGTATTCTATATCAAATTGAAAGGAATTAATTCGAAGAATCCAACGATTTTTTAAAACTCATTACAACGTTGCGCAAACAGTATATAAAATAAACCTGGTAGGGTGAAGGTACCAGTGAATGAACATTTAAAGTGATCTATAGATCTCATTTTCGATAAATTGGCAACAGTGAAAATTATCTCAGTATGAAAATATTTTTTGTATTCCCAAAATCATAAGCTACAATTAAAATACTCAATTAAATGTAGTTGAGATCATTCAACCAGAAAAAAGTAGAAAATATAAAAAATAGAGAGGAACACTAGTGAATGAACACTTGCTACCAGTAACTGAACACATATTTTTTATTGTTTGAAAATCGGAAAAACATTAAATTGAAAGAATATAATAGTTATTAAAACTAAATAATAGTAATAAACAACTAGAGAAATGATAATGAAGCTTGAATTGAATATTTGGGAAAAACATTGTCAGAATCATGATTATTTTTACAATCAATGAATTGTTTCAGAATAATGTAGGCTATATTCTATTTAAAACTAAAGTGAAAAAATAACTGCAGGTCTATAAACGTTATTGTACAGAAAACTAATATTTCATGTAAATATTCTGACTTAGTTTGCTGTAAGTGAAACTAAAAGAAGTTTTAGCTAATTTAAACTGAATGAAGTAAAAAGCAGTATAACTATAAAAACTCTAGAGTTCTAGAAATAGCTAAAAATAGGCTACATAGTATATACATAAAACAAATTGAACTAAGAAAACAGTAAATCTATAAAAATAAATTTAAAGAAATCAATGTTTATGCAACTGTAATGAAAAACTAAGCAGTTCAGGCTTCAATTATGGACATGGCAGAATAATTCACAATAAGCTATAAATACCTCTAGCATTGACTAAAGAAGGGGATGAGATTTTGCCCTTTATTTTCTCTCTACTGTACCAGATTTGATCAGGAGTTGCAGGCCACTTTCAAAATGTAGTACCACTTTTCGTCATTGCATTTACCTCATATTCACCCTCCCTTATACTGTATTTACAACAATGCCTGGGAAGTGCAACTCATTGTAAATTATAATAATGTAATCCCCAACAACTATTGGTGAAGAATGTATTGCAACAGACTCCAGATCAGTGTTACTTGACTTGGAACTTTCAACATCATCATTCACATCAATTTTTCTTTTGACATCTGCTCTTTCATTATCAGGTTTCTCAGAAAGAGCTTTCCTTTTCCTCTGCCTTTCTTCTGATTTTTCCCTTTTAACTCATTCTTTAGCACACTTTTCCTCTTCATTCCTCCTTTGCTCTTCTTGCCACTTTTTTGATGTGATTGCATATGGCATTCTTTTTCTCTTAATTTTTTCTTGGTACTAGCTTGGTTTTCCTTTGGCCAATGTAGATGTTCATTCCAAATTTCATTAGGAATTTCTTTCTTTTGTGAACTCTCATTATTAATTATAGATATATTTTTATCTGCACCGGGCAAAACGTACTCTACATTCAGTTCCATTGACACATTTTCTCTCTCTATTTCTTCATCCAAAACCTTCTCTTCATTTAGGTCTATTGAGACATTATCTTTCTCCATTGTTAACTACGTTTGCAATGTAGCCTATGTATGTAATGATAGCCTATAAGGTTTTTTGCCCTCATGAGTCTTGGACTTATGCTTGGGAATGGGATGAATGATAACATAGATTCTTAGCGGAGGAGCTATCTAAAGCAGCAACAATCACTTAGAAAAAATTATTTGAAATTTTTTTCTTTAAAATTTATAGGTCTGTCTATCGCAAATTTATCACTGTAAAAATTGTTGAAAATGTGTGTGTTCATTAATTGGTAACCTCAGAATGGTAAAAATGTTTCAATATCCAGTAAATGAACACCTAAGAAATTAATGTTCATCTACTGGTACTGAAAATCCACATCAAAATTAGAGCTACATTTATAAACTGTTATATTGTTTCCTCTCACCATAAAAAAGAAAACAAGAAAAACCAGATTCACTGTCAGCACCAGTGAATGAACAGTGATGTTCATTCACTGGAGAAACATGAGTTTTAGGATCCAATGCATGAACACTATAATTAAAAGTATTAATTTTAGGTTAAACAGATTTTCAGCATTAAAATTTCAATAAGAAACAATTCTCATTTGTAAAACACAAAGAACAAAGAAAATATTTGAAAAATAAGATGATAATAGACATTCTAAGTACAGTGTGTAATGGACTTGCCTTACTATTCTTGTAAATGACTAGTGAATGCTAGAAACATGCTATCGAATCAACTCAGTGGTTTAAAGAGCTGATCAGCTGTGACTTTGCAAAGAAGAAAACCAAACCAAAGATAAATGTAGAAATAGTGTTCATTCACTGGTTATATGATCAATGTGATTTAAACCTTAGCATTTGATGAAATTTTATCAATTGTTCATTCACTGGTGGATGTTCATTTATTGGTGCATCCACCCTATGTTTAATGAAAAATCTAAATTTTTCAACTCCAAACAGAACAGCTAATGCTTCCTTCTCGTAAGCAGAATATTTTCTTTCCAAAGTAGTTAAAGTTCTAGAAACAAACACGATAGGGGCACAAGGCCACCATCAACATAATCCTGACTTAAAATACAACCTAAAGCAACACTAGAAGTGTCAGTTTGTAAAATAGAACGGTGAGAAAAATTAGCTAAAACTTACCTCTTTTGATTGATTGCCAACAAAAGTCGCCCAGGTATGAAATATTTCAACACCTCAGAATGAAATTGGTTGAACATTATCATATCCAAACTCAAACAATTCAATACTTTATCACCAAGCGGACCACCTGAAGAGTAATTTGTAACAAATTATTGTCAGACATACGAGATAATTCACACGAATTTTCAAAGTTACATGCAAAAATTTCAAAAGAATATTGATATCAAGATCATCATCGTCATCATCGCAAGGTTATAGAACCCACTTAAATATTTTTTTCAACAGGATTTCTTAGCTTATTATAAAATGCGCTATCGGCTGTTAGATAGAATTATTTATCAACAAATTAGTTCCAAGTAATTCAAAATTTACTGATGACAAATTTGAGGTTGTATTAGAAACCACAACCGTTTTATCTTTAACAATAATATTTTTTGAAAGAATCACTAACACTTTTAGGAATCGCTCCTAAATTTGTATTTGATTCTGTAACAGCACTAGAATTTGAAACAAACAAAGATATAGAATTATTTTTTTTTTGGTACGCGAGTAGGACTAGAGTGAATTCCAATTTTAGAAGATGATGAAATACCATTAAACTTAGTATGTGTCGATAATATCTTGTTGAAATCGACCACAAGATTATTAGCAATAATATGCAAATTATCAATATAATTGTTCACGCCAGTGCCAGACAATCCTTGGACATGGGTAATAATTTGTTTTACCCTATGAAGAAAATGTAGGAAAATAGGTTCAGATTTGGTAATATTTTTTTTTAATATTTATTTATCAACGTTTTCAGGCAAATCGTCATCAATAAATTTATTTAATTTGGGTATTTTTAATTTCAAGAAATTCGAGCGATTGGCTGTAGTCTCTGTAACATCAGAAATTGGTGAAATCTCCCGAAAATCACAATTAGCAGTTAGCGAGCGAAATCATGCTCTACACTCTTATCTACATCATCATCATCATCACCATCAAGACCAAGAATACAACTTTGTCGCTGTCTATTGACGAAATTTCGAAAATTAAACCTTCCTTAGACAAGTACGGTAAGTTAGTAATCAGGATTAATTTTTTTTTCGATAACAATTCTGTGACGTCAATGTCAGTAGAAAATATCTTAATAATTTTATCCATGACTAAAAATTAATTATAAAATAAGATAAAAAACAATAAATAAAGTTACAACAAAATTTAATTTCTCAACTAGCAGAAGATTTTCGAATGACAAAGTCGCCAGTGTTCGAAAACAGAGATGTGAAAATTATTAGTAACTTTTAGTTACAAAGTTCAAAGTCGTGACTATTAAATTTATCGACGAAGTATAGTAGCTTAGTAGTAAATAAATCAGGTTTTTTGGAGATACGGTAATTATTTTGAAGCGAAGTAACGAAGAAAATTATTATAAATCGGCTTACCATTATTGTAGGAAAAGTAATAAGTGAGTGTCTATGTTAATACAATACCGAATCCTGTTAGGTTTTGAACATAGTTTTGCAATCGTATTTTTTTTTCTATCAGTTCATTATCTGTCCAACTTATGTAGCAAATCTCAAATTTTGTCTATCGAGTGCATGGTTTAAAAAACCTGTAGAAAGATTAAAATAGAATATTATCACATTCGACTTACAATATTAGAATCATAGTTGGTCTAGACGAGAATCAACCCAAATTGTTTAGATCACACATCAAAAGGTTACAATAATTTTCGCTTCAAGAAAGAATGAAACATGAGAAACAAGTATCACAACTGTTGAAAGGAATAAATTATGGAAGATGAAAATTAATAACAAGAGAACTTGACTGTCCAGAATGAAATTAAATAAAATTAGTCTGAGTTAGGTTAAGTAGAAATTCAGCAATGGTTAGAAGAAAATTATTTCAGAAGGATCAGAACTTTTACGGAAATAATTAATTAAAAGAAAGGAAAAATTAACAGTTGAAAGAAACAATGTTACAGAAATAAAGCACAAGGTTGAACAAGATCAATTGATCAAGCGATACTAATAATTATTAGAAATACGAACAAAACTTACCTAAATTGGTTTTTTTAATATTGGTGAACAAATCGGTCGAAGTAAAAGAAATAAGAAATTAAAACAGTTAAAGAGTAGTATCCATACTCTAAATAAGTTTCTTCTCAACCCATGAGAAAATAAAAAAGAGAATTTCAAGTTGAATCAACCAAAAGTATGAGCTTCCATTTTGAATCGAACAGGACGGTTTACATAGCATCGTCAGTTTGGAACAGAAATACCAACGTGACCACACTGAATAATACATTTTACCACCACACCTACCATTGATAGATTTATTAAAAATTACCAATGAATTTCTCTAATTTGCAATAGAATAAGAAAATAATAAAGAAGAAAGAATTAAATTAAGATACAATTATTGTAATGATTTATTATAATATGGTGGCCGCAATGATATAATCTGCCGCCGAATATTAATTTGACAAGATTCAAACAAGCAAGTCTCTTCGCTACCACTCCCGCGGTTATGGGTTCGAGTTTTTTTATTTAGCAGTCGAATTTCTAATAATGATATGGGTACATGGAGGACCATTCCAGAAAATTGTTAGATTATATAAATCACTCCACCGACCCCAATAGATAATAATAATAATATCATCTTTCTCAAAATGACTGTTTGTGTCTATTTTGAATATAGGTACTACTTTCATTACCGCATAGAATAATAGAATTGTTGTAATTTTCTTTCTATGATGCAAGTTCAAGAATAGTGTGATATCTATATAATATTAATACGTACAAGGACGCAATGATATACACGCTTCTATTTCTGATTTTTAATTTGTTTTTTTTTTTTGACTTCCAAGTTATATTTTTTAAATATTGGCCTGTAAGTATAGGAAGATTATTTTTCTAATTCATTTTCAAATCGTGTTTTGGATCATTTCAAATTTATTTTTCAAACGATAATCTGTCTTTATGTAGCGAACATTCTAGCAAAAATCGTCTTGTTGTTCATAACAGATAACAAATTCATGAAAAAATTACCCCTATACCGCCGAACTCAGACCAAGAATAATATTTCTACCAATCTGATTATAATTTTCCGGAGAGAAACCAAATAAAATGTTAGAAATAATATATTCTAAAATCTATTTGGTCTGCGACCACAGAAAGATCTTAGAAATCTTAGAGAAAATTGGATTTTATTATTTCAATAATTTGTCTTTGTTGGACTTTGTTCAAACAAGATGATCTTTGAAACCTAAAAAGTATTTTTCTGTTTCATACAGCCATCTCTCTCTCGCCCCGCTACTGTGGAATCGTCAAACCGACCAACTATAGAAAAGTTGAACACGCCATAAATTGTGTTCGTAGTAATGAAACAGAACGTGAATCGAATGTTTTGAATCGTTTCAAAAATGGTCTGAAAGCAAGTAGAGAGAGATAGAGTGATACGGTACATCTCACTCGCACACTATAAAGGTGGCTGTAGTTATTTTCAACATTGGAAAATTGTAATTCAGTTTACTTGTTTCTGACCAGAGACCGTTCCAGAGAATTATTATTAAATTATTTATTTCCTTTCGAAAAATAAGTTTCTTACTCTCTAGTTAATTCAGCTGCTAAGCCAGGCGATAGACAGGGAATAAATTAATATTTAAAATGGTGTTTGCGTTTCGGTAGACGAACCTAAAGCTCTCAACCATAGTTTTGGAATTGTTGAAAGCATATAATATACCGGCCACATAATTGTTGAAGGTTCGGTTGCAAAAATGTCGAACGGTGAACACACAACGGTGACCGATAGACGGGGATATTTAGAAATTGTTCGAGAGTTAATAGAAGTTTTATTAGAATTATTGCCTTATTACGCAGAAGATGAAATTTTGATGGAAGCCGTTGAATTGTTGATAAGCTTGTTATAATTCTTATACGCGAAATAATATGCCACACGTGCAGGTGAAGAAGAAGAAGAAGAAGTTTAAAAATACTGTTTGTTTCTGTTTCGAATAATATTATTTTCATTACTAAACAGAATAACAGAGTTATAATTCCGATATAAGATATTCTTATAAATTGTTTTTAAGTTTTCTAACCATTCTATTATATTTTTCACGACATAGTATATAAAGCGGTTTATGGTGATGTGTAGGTTACATATTGTTAGTAACCGTCCGTCGAAGAACAAGTATGAGTTCTATAAATGTTTCTGCGGTCGATGGTGACGACAAAGTGTCCAAGGAGTGTTGCAATTATTGTGGTAGGGAAATAGTTTATAACAATATGGAGGAGAAAGGCGGGGAGGGGGAAATGTTATATGATAGTTGTGAGGAAGGGGACCAACCAACAAAAATACACAAAATACGGGAAGGGGGGGTGGTTAAAAGGAGGGTAAAGCCGCGAACCCTGAACGTTAAATCTATCGAAGAAGGGGACGCGGCTACTGTAGGGGATGGCGGGGTGGATGAAGCGGGAGCTAGTTCACAAAAAGCTATAGATATCAACATTATTGAAGAGGGTAGTAGAATGGACGAGGATCCTGCAATATCCAATATTGAAGACGGCGAATTAATCGACGATCCTGTCGAGATCGGAATCGGCGAAACTACAGCACAATAATATTGAAAAGGTTAACTGTTGAATAATAATATTAATTATTATTGATTATTATCGATATTATTGATGATAATGATAATAATGTACCGTACTGGCGATGAAGGTGTTTGTTTATTCCGCCAGTGTGGTATAATAATAATAATAATTGTGATAGAGTGGTCCACTAAATAATGCATGTTGATTTTCTTGTGTAGACCCATTATGTTGTGTCCGTTTACCATTCTATACACATTATAATATCTATGTAGGCCTTTTTTATGTATCAAATTTTTAATATTGTTGTTGATGATGATAATGGGTCACTATAAATAATTATACGTTTTTTTTTTTAGTTTATTTTTAATATAAGACACAATACGTTTTAAATATAATATGATCAATATAAACTTGAGAAAAAAAATACACTTTTAAATGGAAATTAGTTCACGTTATGGCGTGACGGCCATTTCGCTCTGTTGTCTAGAGCATCGTCAGACGACCCACAGTACACTCACTCATATATATGCCGACCGTCACGCCATAACGTGAGTTAATTTCCATTTAAAAGTGGTTTTTTAAGTTTATGTTACATCATAAAGTTGATAAAATGATGGAATGATTTTTACAATAATATTGTTGATTTTTGTGGATTTTTTTATTTTACAGGAAACATCAGTGCTAGATTTATTTACACCTTTCCCAGTGTCTTGATATCCTGTCAGGAAAATGGATATTATTTCGAGTTGCTAATTATTATTTGTAGTCTATATTGTTTATCACTAACCGTTAGACGCACACACCAACATTGACAATCAGAATTATTATTGATCCATATTGCTTGTTTTGAAATTAATTATTCTATTTATATCCATTGTCTTGTATCGTGTATCACCCCTACCCATATTATTCAAATATTACCGTACATAATACAATAATTATTATCGTTGTCTGTTGAAAATAATCAATGTTGGATGTACAAGGAATACTATTAACATTAACAGATTTTCTCACTAGCCCGTTTATTGTCTTTAATAATTATTGTAAAAAAAAAATTTAAATATAATTTAAATTTTATTATCCTCAGCAACAACTGTCTGTCTGGCGTGTCCGTTGTTAAAAAATTATTTATTCTGTTCACAGAAGGTGTCGTCGGGGGGCTAGGACTCACGCTGCAAGACTAGGCTACACCGGACACCCAATCACCTTTATTTTCTGTGATGTTTTCCATGACGAAATACTTAATGAACAATCTAATATTAAAACTGACACTGTATTTCACTTTTAAATAATGATTTACTCACATATATTGGAGATGCTTGAGGAATGCATTTCACTTCTGAAAAGAAGCTTCGTCAGCCTGCCGCCAGGGGTCATGCTCTGTTTGGGTTAGGATGAGCGGCCATTATGTATTTGAAAATTGCGTTTGATTTGAATTGTGTTTGGTCATTGAGTAAGTTTGTTCTATCTTGTTTATGGTGTTTGAATATTTCATATTGTTCCAGTGTATTTAGTTTGTGGCTTTTTTGGAATGTGTGTAGAATTTCCAAGTCAGTTTGGATATCACTTAATCAACACTGGGCACTCACACAATAACATCCAAACTGACTTGGAAATTCTACACACATTCCAAAAAAGCCACAAACTAAATACACTGGAACAATATGAAATATTCAAACACCATAAACAAGATAGAACAAACTTACTCAATGACCAAACACAATTCAAATCAAACGCAATTTTCAAATACATAATGGCCGCTCATCCTAACCCAAACAGAGCATGACCCCTGGCGGCAGGCTGACGAAGCTTCTTTTCAGAAGTGAAATGCATTCCTCAAGCATCTCCAATATATGTGAGTAAATCATTATTTAAAAGTGAAATACAGTGTCAGTTTTAATATTAGACCTTTATTTTATTTATTTTTTCAATCAACATATATATATACATTTTATTTTTAATACTATTGGTGAAAGTGGAAAATTGATTAATAAATTTAATTATTCATTTGATTTATTTATTTTATTTGTTTCCACCAAATGACAATAATTCACATTTCTATATTATTTATGTGACTTGTTTCGAGAGTAATTTATTCATTGCGATGAACAAGGCAGACAAGGCAATAGTCCTCGCCGACTTTCCAGTACGCTTCTGGTCTTAATTCTAGTTTAAATTAAAATGTAAAGAAGACTTTATTATTTGTTTTCATTTCACGATTCGTTTAAAAACGTTTTTTGGCTAATGTAAAACCTCCACACAAAATGGTTGATACAAATCGAAACAGGTTTAGAGGAAGTGGGTGGCGGCGAGACGTTAACAGGGTTGCTTAGTTTGGTTTATATTAATCAAAAACTTTTTTAAATGAATCGTGGAATGAAAACAAATAAAGCGCCTTCTTACTAAATAGTTCCCAGCGGTGACTTACATTTTTGTACAATAACACTCATCGACTCCCATCAGCTGTTCAATGCTGTTGTCGAGTTTTTAGTTACAATAATAACATTTATAGCGTTGTTATTATAATGAAGGGTGGGGTCTATTTTGTAATTATGAACCAGAAGTAACCATCTTACCCCGTGCCCCACCATTACCCTTCGGGGGAGGTTTTTGGAAAATCATTAAAAGAGTCATCAACAACTGTCAATAGTCTCATTTTTTTGTTGATTGGTGAAAGTCATCTTTATGTGATCTCTGACCTCTTAATATGTAGTGTTTTTTCAATATAGAAAGATCTGGTATACAATCATTTTCAAAAATATTATATTTTAATTATATTTTACAAAGAACAGAAAAATATTGTTTCAGTTAATTGGCCACCCATACATTTTGCTTTGAACTTTACAAAGTCTATTTGGGAATTCTGCCACTCGACCGAAATAATATTTAATTCTCCGACCCTTTATTTACTGGCGAAGAAGGCTATAAAGAAGCAACAACGCAACAACTACAGTTTCATCTATTTTATTTAAAACAATACTAATAATATACAATAAAATAACTTTTCTACTTCTTCTCTTTTACCATTTATTGACAATGTCCTTCATTACCTATGCCATCAGTAACTTATATTTATAACAAAAAATATGCTTGCTATACACTCTATATCTCAACTTGCTCTACATCATCATGCGCTTGTAGCAGGCAGATACATATAATGTTTAGGTTACAATTGGAGTTATCATTCAAATAGTTTCTATCCTACTTTTTAATATTGATTTGTCAATTAAGCCCATACTACAATACAAAATATTTTAAAACATATATTTTATGAAATATATGTTTCATCTTTTATAAGAAGAATCGATAATCTTTCACCTTTTTTAAAAGACAACCCCAAAATAAAAATTTAGGAGACTAAACTTACTGAGTATAAAATGTACGAGAGTATCATGAAAATGAATGCTTTCGAGCTAGACAGAGAAAAAATTCAAGTCGTTAAAGTTGAGACAGCCTTCGGCAAATTGTCTGGTTGGTTTGGAAGGATGATAAATTATACGAGATAAATTAACATTCGTGTTAGAATTTGACCTGGCCACTGATAGCAATCTTTCGAGCGCAAAGGATCAATTTGAAACATCCTTTACTGCTGTAAGTAAGTGGGCCACATATCCGAGCGCTGACATTTCGCATCCAGACAGATTAATGACGGTACTGTCTGGAAGTGGCAACCCCCAACCAGCTGCATGTCCCGAATTTTGGCGGAAGTTGTTTATAAAAACAACATTCATGTTGCCAAAGTTTGCCAGACGTAATTCGCACGCTCGAAAATACACGAAGGGTAAGTAAGAGCGCTCTAGGTACCAATGAGGAAAATTTTTAAATTCATTAATCTATCTCTAACTGTTGAACGTAATCTCATGAAAGGGTTTGAAATGATAAAATATTATCAACAATCAATTCCGAACAAGAGCTGGAATCTTTTCTCTTATTTAATTTCAAAAAATTGAACCAAATGTAAATGTCTTTCAATTTGGGTTAGAATTATAAAAAAACTGTACACAATCATATATAAATAATCAGAATTGTCTAGAAAATCTTCATCAATATTGTCTTCACTTAAATCACCTTCTAATAAAAAATTAATGTCAGACCCATTCAGTTTGTTAGCGGCCATCGTCCTATAGGCCGATTCAACTTAAGAATTCAGTATTGTTTAAATGGAGGCTTTCTATCCTTGTTAATCACAAGGCAGTTAGTGCTAGATCTTGACTTTCAGTATAGACTGTACCGCTCGCAACACAAACAAATCCAGCGATAGCAAACGGTGTGTCATACACCTACAAACTACAAAATTTTGGAATGCGTGAAGATAATTACATTTTTTCATATTTGACATCTAATTTGTATATACAAAGTAGAGTTGAAATTTTATCGAAATCGACCAACTTTCAAAATTGTAGACCTTATTGAAGTTTTTTCAGCGGCTAGGTTACCAGCCGACACTTTCCATAAAATGTTTACTGTCAATCGAATATTATTGTCCTCTATTAAATCAACGATTTATTAACATTCATGTTTCGAACACAATACATTCAAGAAAGGACATTCTCAAGAATACTAAATTGTTACTTTGTTACTGGATGTTAAACGAATTGTTAATTGACTGAATTGTCAATCGTTACTGGATGCTGGATGTCTCCAGTGAAATTTATAACATTGAAAGGGAATTGAACATATTAATTAAGTTGAACATATTTGACAATTTAATAATTGTAAAATCTAATAACTTCATCATGGATAAGTTTAAAGTACGTTAAAACGTATCAGTTGCCATAAAATGATAACTAACATTAAACAGAATCTTTGTCAGCGTTGATGACACAACCAACATTTCATGTAAATATATTTAATTGATAATGTAAATATCATGTTCTCGTAAAAATGACACCAAGAAAAGGGAAAACATAAAATTTGATGTTAACTTCCACTATGGAACCGAGCCGGACGTGACTAATTGTTATTTACAATCGAAACCTTCTCTCGTCGGCTGGATCACGGTCCCAACATTCAAAGTAGGTGTCGATTGCTCTGTTTAGCGATAGCACATACACTTGGCAACAATGCTCTCCATTTAAACAATACTGAATTCTTAAGGTGAATCGGTCTATAGATGGATATTTCAAACAGAAGATGACTAGAGAATGTTGTATTCTGCACGACTATGCCATCTAGCGGATACTATTGTAATTGGGAGAATCTAGTGTTCCCCGTCTGTGGCTGTATTTTGAAACTAAATAAACTGAACTGAACCACCCCCCCACCAGCAAACGAGGTTTTTCTTTCTGCTGTTTGGTGTCAAAAAAAAATTATTTATTTAATAAGTTATTCTATTTTATGTATTAATTTATTAACATTAAGTTAATCAAACTTCAATTTGTTTTGTTAGTAAAATTGTGACAATAAAAATAATAAATAAAACATTTTGTTTTAAACGTGTTTAGTCCATTGATAATAATAATAATCATTAATTTGCTGATCGGATACCTATAAAATCACCATATATAACAGTGTTAAAGTTATCCCAACCCATCAGTCTTGAAATGGATGTTCATACTGAAAGTAATATTAAACATAGATTGGAAAACCTGTGTTGGAATTTGGATAGGAAATTTATTAATATAAATGATTTGGTTAAAAAAGTTATGAACGGTTTGTGCCCGAATGTTAAAAATGAAGAAATCGATAAATTAACAGTAGAAATTTGCGCTTCCCTGATAACCCACCACTATGACTATAATTTTCTGGCGGCTCGTATTATGATATCTAATTTACATAATAATACAAGTTCTGATTTTGGAAAAGTAATACACACATTATATAACCAAGAAACACCCCAAATATCAGTAGCTCACCACGAAATCATAATGAAAAATATAGATCAAATCAATTCGTTTATTGATTATGATAGGGATTATAAATTTACATACTTTGGATACAAGACACTGGAAATGTCATATTTGTTAAAAATCAATGGAGTTGTTATAGAGCGACCACAACATTTATTTATGAGGGTGGCCGTTGCAATACATGAAACTGACCTATCTAAATAAGTAAAACAAACATATGACCTGTTATCACAACAGTTTTACATCCATGCAACTCCAACCTTATCAAATGCTTGTGCCCCAAGACAGCAGACATCAAGTTGTTTCCTGGTTAATTTACAAAAAGATAACATTGACTGTGTCTATGATACGCTAAAACAGTGTGCAAAAATATCAAATTTTATGGGCGGGATCGGTCTTGCCGTACATTGTATTGGGGCGTCGAATGATAAAATAAATGACAGAAGTTCGGGTAGTTTAATACAAATACTTCGCGTATTTAACAATACAGTGAGGTATGCGGATCAAGGTGGAAAGCGTCCCGGGGCTATGGCAATTTATTTAGAGGTTTGGCATGCAGATATTTTACAATTTCTACAACTAAAAAATAATTTTGGCAGTGATGAGGTTCGAGCAAGAGATTTATTCTACGCTCTTTGGGTTTGTGATTTATTTATGCAGAGAGTTAAAGATAATGATAAGTGGAGTTTAATGTGTCCAACTCAATGTCCGGGACTGTCAGAGGTTTGGGGTGACGATTTTGACAAATTGTATTTAGAATATGAACAGGGAAAAAAATATAAGAGACAAGTAAATGCTAGAGATTTATTTATGAGTATAATTGATACACAAATCGAAACGGGAATGCCCTACATGCTATATAAAGATACCATAAACAGGAAATCCAACCAAAAAAATCTGGGCACGATAAGTTCGAGCAACTTATGCAGTGAAATTGCTGAATTTTCATCCAATGATGAGACGGCAGTTTGTAATCTGGCATCTATCGCAGTAAATATGTTTCTAAAAACAGACAATAGGACATTTGATTTTATGAAATTGAAACATGTAACTAAAATTGTTACACAAAATTGTAATCGGTTAATAGACGTAAACTTTTACCCAGTTCCCGAAACAGAAAAATCTAATTTGAAACACAGACCTATCGGGATTGGAATTCAAGGTCTGGCCGATTTATTCATGATTATGAAAATACCCTATGGTAGTAAAGAATCTATTGAACTGAATATTAAAATATATGAAACCATATACTTTGGTTCTCTCGAAGCTAGCTGTGAACTAGCCAAGTTGTACGGGCCCTATTCTAGCTATAATAATTGTCCGGCAAGTAAAGGCATCCTCCAGTACGATTTGTGGAACAGAAAGCCTACCGATTTGTGGAAATGGGGTGGGTTGAAGAAAAAAATTAGTAAATACGGACTTAGAAATTCTCTATTAATTGCCCAAATGCCTACGGCTTCCACATCCCAAATTTTGGGGAATAATGAATCTTGTGAACCCATTACATCGAACGTTTACACAAGACAGGTTCTGTGTGGTCAATTCCAAATTCTGAATAGGTTTCTTATGAATGATTTGATAGAAAGGGGTCTATGGGATGATAACATGAGACAATCTATTATTAAAAATGGCGGATCGATCCAGAATATTCTTTCAATACCAGATGAATTGAAAAAATGTTATAAAACTGTTTGGGAAATTTCACAGAAAACAATCATTGATATGGCATGGGATAGGGGCGCTTTCGTGGATCAATCACAATCTTTAAATATATATATGGCAGAACCTACTCATGAAAAATTATGCTCTTTACATTTTTACACATGGGAGTTGGGGCTAAAAACGGGAATGTATTACCTTCGTACTAGACCAGCAGCACAGGCAATCCAATTCACAATAGTTAACAATATGGAGAATGTTGAAAATTTTGAAAATATGAATTATTGTTCATCATGTACGTAGATATATTATTGTCAATAGTTTGAGAAAAAATTAATTATAATGATTTAGTAATTATTGTGACACAAGGCTGGCCGTTTGCCACTCCCGCGTTTACGGGTTCGAGTTTTTAATTTAGAAGACAAAATAAAATTAAATTAGCATAGTTCATTTTCTTTAACAGTTTTTTTTTAAATATTGTTTTATTTTTAAAATAAAATAAATAAAAATTAAATTATATTCAAGGTGTACATTTCAATTATTTTTAAATTTATGAAAGATTAGAAATAATTTTTTATATTGACAACCACAATGAGTGGTATAATCAATCTGCCAGATCTTTGACAAGACTGGCTGGTTACTACTCCTGTGTTTACGGGCTCGACCCCCATTCAACTTATCCCAATTTAAAAAATCGTCTGGGTTTCTATAAGCTGTCCAACCAATCAAAACTTCCACCGATATGTCTTTGATAATGATGATTTATTTGACGTTTTCTGTGAATGATTTGTGGTGAATAATGAGACCAGGTTAATTGAACAATTTCTGTTGATCAGTATATTTGTAGTTTGTGAGAGGTGTGTATTCTGCTTCAGATGTTTATTGTTTAAGCCTTGAATGACATCTTTAGACATTTTTTTGGAGTTCAATTAAATAAATAATAATATTATATATTATATTATGTTTTTTACTAAAATTAACGAAAATTGATACGAAAACCTTTTACTCATCACCCTTCAACATCGTTTTATTTTTATCTTGAGAAACAGTTATACATTATTTTATTGATAATACGAAAATAAATCTCAAGAGTATATATATGGCCGTATACACATTGAATATTGTTTAATATTAATTAGTATGGATATGGGTCCAACATCACGGGGAATGTCTTCATTAAGAAATGACAAATTAAAAAATAAATATTCAAGATTAAATTTGAAATTGAAGAAAGGGTATAATCCTTATTCGTTTAAATATCGTCTATTTAAATATTTACTACTTAAGAAGTATATAAAGATTATTATTATTATTTCGATAATAATGTGCTTATTCTGGCCATTATATTTATCGATTAGAGAAATAAAAACACTATTATTATGAGACTATTATAAAAGCGTCGGGCTATTTAATATTAAATTTAATCGTTATTGTTATCAATAAAATTTGAAAATTGTTTCATATTTGGTAATTTATTTAAATAATAATGAACTTTATGTTTGATACGTCTCTCAAATAATTGTTTAAAATGGTCTATAGGTTCAAAACACATCAATTTCTGGTCCAATATAACATTGTGAAACTTGTCATAACAATAAATTAAATTTTCTGATTTAATATAAATATATTTGATACCGTTAAACAATAAACCAGCAATTATTTGAGACGTTGGTTTTATAATAAATAATTTATTTCTTTCATCTATAACAGATATTTCAATGATTGGATAATTATAATTTGTTCTGAATTTTTCAATTCTCAACTGAAACGGATTACCAACAAAAATTATTAATAGGGTTATTGTTAAAATGGTTGTAAAAAATATATTAGGGAAATTCATTTTTTGAATAAAAGATAAGACCGACTGTGACTGTAAAGTGTACAGGATCGTAGCCAGGATTGGGGACTAGGGGGGGGGGGGGCAAGCCTAAAAACAAAAAGTTCTAGTACTGTATCACTCCACATTTAATTTGCAATGTTAAACTCTCGGGTTTTTGACACCCTAGACAATAACAAATTCAACACCCTCATTAAAGTGACTTCAACTGCTGTGCAGAAAGGTCCCCACAATCAAGTAGTTGGTGACAATTGGGAGGTCCGTGTTTCGATTCCCGGTGGTGGTCGATATTTTTGTACAGTAGCATTCACCGAACCCCATCACCTATTCAATACTGTTGTCAATATCCGTTATTGTGGAAGTTTTCAGTATAACGTAATAGCAATTAAAGGAATTTGAAATTAATAAATTCTGTTTAAAAAAATTTGTCAGTTTATTTAATTATTGTCAGTCACTTCAAACTAACCTATTTTAAGATTTATCTGTTGATTTGTAATTAAACATTTCCGGAAGAATCCGGATTTTCTCTCAAAACCGGGTTCTATTTAACTTCTCTAGAACTCTGAACCACTTCTAACTTTAACAAAGAACTGTACGGTGGAACTGTGTAACCAAAATAGCATAAAAAAGAGAGGTAATTGTCAGGAAATTTCCTTCAGATTAGAAATATATACAAATAAATTGGGTTTCTTCCCCCAAATTTAATTTACAGTATTTCCTATTCCGTAATTTCAAATTTTAATTCATAATAATTTTTCCCAGTAGGTCGGGCGAAAATTTTGCCAGATCTACACCCGGTCCGACCCTCCCAACTACGGTCCTGAAAGTGTGTATGTGTGTCACATAACCATACCGTATAATAAATTATAATGGCGTGTAACTTTGTAAAATCTGTCACACTTTAGGTTTGATTTTATTTCCTATATTGAAATTTCCATAAGCCAATGTTGATATTCCGTCTTGTAAAATAAACCTATACGATGAGATAAGGTGGTTATCATTGAAAAGTTTATCCTTCATTGCATGAAATGATTCTTTTTTCAGATAGCCTGTAATTTTCCCACAAACATTGGCTGTTAATAGGAAAGAGTAATTTTTTAAACATAGACAAATAAATTCAGACACAATTGATCCTGAATGTTGGTCGCGAAAAAGGCCCGCCTTTTGGGCATCCTCGGCTGAATACAATTCGTGTTTTTCCGGAAAATTTGAAAAATCGAAACACACACCCCGAAGTGATTTTAAGGTTGAAATTAGGCTTTTATATTCTTTAAATATATTTAATACCAAACTGTCAGTATCATAATACAATAAATCAACATGTTCTATACCAAAACTAGGCTTTATAACTTGATAATATGAATGATAGAGATAATACCTTCCCAGTTCTAAAATTACAGAACCTACATAAACTGGTTGAGTGATCTGAACATTTTTCTTCTGTAATGTAATTCCGATTAAAAAATCATTTTTATTTTTATATTCATAAACATTTCTGTCTAAAAATTGAGCATGGTTCAAATATTTCTGTAACTGTTTTTCATTTCTTGTTAGAATATTACAAACATAGTTACTTTCTCTCTGTAAACATTTTCCGAAACCAAAATTTGAGATATTTTTGAAAAGGCCTTTCAAAAAATTATCATTCTGATAAGTTTGACGCAATGATATATTTTTCTCAATATAATTGGTCAACCAATTCGACTGTTCAAATTCAAGAATTCTATGAATTTTTGTAATTCGAACCCCTAAAAAGTTCATCAATTGTAAATTGGCAATATGGGTTATATATTTCTCTTGTGGGTATAATGTTAAAACTAGACGTTCGTCTATTTTTGACGAACTCAAAGGAAAACTATCAAAATATTGATGTGTTTCATTCTCATAAAAAAAATCACATTCCACCAGAAAACCCAAATCTCCATATATGTTGATATCAAATAATGGAAATTTATCTATTTCATCTTGGTTCAAAAAGCGCAACTTTCCATATGGCATTTTGAAACTTGTCATTATGTATGCGTATAGGGAATTACAATCGAAATTTATTATATAATTTTCATCATCTTTTTCTGATACCGGTAACGAAGTAAATATATTATTAGCCACCGCATGTCTTCTGGTAAAACTGTTAACAGCGCCTCTAATACTGCCCACTATAAAATCGTATTGTTCAATATTTATAATAGGATCAAGATTAATTTTTGTCTCATATAGCAATACATTATACGCAAAACCGGCCAGTGTTGTATAGTGGCAAATGTCCAATCTATGATTGTCATATAGAAGTTTTCTTATGTATTGAAATCGCTCAGTTGTCATCGTTGAAACCTCTTCTTCACTCAATAAGTTTGATAAAAGTATAAATTTGAAATATATTGAACGTTTTCTACTGTTTGCTCGCTTATCAATACTTTTACTAAAATATAAACACGTATTGTCAGATTTGTTAACAATGTGTAATCTACCAGGAATGTCTTTAAGACTTCTAATAATTTCTGGAACGTCCAATTTGTTCCATAGTAAACAAACTATGAAGTCTGGATTAGTAAATTTTACATTACAACTATTATGAGCTAATCCGCGAAAAATCCCGGTGAAATGACAATGGTCCCTTACAATTCCATCTTTTTTGTCTGTGAAATTTTTTTCACAAATGTGACAAGATCTCATGTCAGTGGAAGTTTCTTTAGACTGGTGCATTACAACATTTGTTTTAAAAATGAAATTCTTTAATTTTTGATCATAATATTGCTTTAACACTTTAAATAATTTACTAGGGTCGTCGAAACGAACATCCTCAAACGATGATAGACTGTCTTGATTTAAATAGCAAACCCTGAAAAAATTACTTGTATGTATGTATATTGTCGCCGGTAAATAGTATTTTGTTGAAGTTTTATTAAAACAAATTGATTCAGATTTAAACCCGATACTTACCTTATTATCATAAAATGAATTAATTTCATTATTAAGATATTCATTATCCAATTTTGCTTTATGTCGTGTTATTTGTGAACGAATGAGTCTTGAAAAGTTACAAACATAATAATACCTATCCCCTAAGAGTAGAAGAGGGATTCGAGTTCGATTTTCTTTTTTTTCACAACGAAGCGGGACTATTCTGAACTGTCCATTAGAATTTAAGACACTGAACACGGAAACAGATATGTCTGGATTATTTTTTTCAAAACTGTATATATTGTTAATATCAGATATCCCGGCTCTCGGGTACATTGAAAAGTCATATTTATTTAAAAAGTCTTTATACATTGATGGCCGTTCTTTGTGCGATTTGACATATCTACATAGAATTGCATATTTAAATGAAAGATAATTTTGACATTCTATTTTAATAATGCATTTTTTACGTGAAATAAATGTTAACAGCTCTGCCGAAGTCATAATATTGAATAGAGAGGGTCAAACCCATACCCCTCTTATACTCTTATTTTTCGTAAAATTGATCCTCTTCTTCTTCATTGTAATATTGTCAATGAATACAGATCCTATCTGTAGATTACTTCTGCAACCTGTATCAGAAGAATTATCAGTATATTAATTATAATAAATAAAATATTGTACAAAATATTTTTAACAGTTCAATTTTGATTGAGGTATATTGACAAAAATTGCACGATACAGTATAAACTTTTCACATTATCCACTGTAATATAAAGACTAAATTGGGCGACACAATGGTTATGTTACTTTTTTTATCTATATAAAAATATGAGCGAAGTAGGTTTATATTCCACTGGTCTACACAACTGTGTAATTCCACACTTTAATGATTATGATAAGCAAGCACCCCATAATAAGGTTTTTGAAGCCCAGAAAGATTGTTACCAAAAATATGGTAAAATTCTTTCAAATGCAATGTCTGGTTGTTGTGTAGCCGATTTGTTCAGTTTCTATGGACTCACCACAAAAGAGGTCAATGTTCGTGATATATTCACACCAATAAATTGTTATACGGGCAAAGATGCAATAATTTCATATCTAGTATGTCACAAAGCTTATAAATTTGTCGATAAAGACGCATTCACTTCAAATAGTTGTCCAAAAAATACCGTTTTTAGGAAAGGTTGTCTTATCATTCCCAGAGGAGAGGTGTTGTGGTCTCTTCTTGCATTTGATGCCAAAAACATTGCAATTGGAGATACGCCTGATAGTAAATTCAAGATATATGTTAATGAAAGTGCAGAATTCGAGGGAAAGGGGGGAAATGTGGATTTGAGTAATGGAATTCAAACACATTATATGTATAGTGATAAAAATAATAATAATGGAAAATCTTTTGATGAATATTTTAAAGATAAAACTGGGGTCGATTATAAAGATGATTATGAAATTGATGGAGTGGTTGATCGATCAAAAGTTAGAATAGAGGAATTGAAGAATGTGCCTCGAGTATCTGCCGAAAACACTCAAGCCAAAGATGCGACTGATAATATTGCCAATTTGGAAAGATTGGTAGAATTGGCCGAACAATGTACAAAACTTCGAACTGAATACACAGAAGAGGTTCGAAAATTGTCGATAAAATATGTAAGTGTTGAACTTGAAAAATCCAATTATGTCTATTTGAACCCAAATTTATATGCAAAAATCAAAAGTTTCCGATGTTTATCACCAAAAGACTTAGCTTTCGGCTATGAACAAGATTTGGCTCTATATTGGTCACACTGGTTATATTCCCATAACTTCGCCACAATGGCTTTATTAAGTTGTCCGGCGAGAACTCTGTTAAAATACCCCCCTGCCACTAACGAAACAATCTGTCCGAATGAACCAGACAAAATGGTTATAGTTGTACCGAAATCCGAAAACGCCTACCCATTAAATGACTGGACATTAGAAGACGTGCCAGGGGTTGGGTTAATGGATAACAATCAAAAAATACCTATTGATACAATTTTGATTGCCAATTGTAAGAGAAATGTCGCTTGTGACAAAGAGCAACGCGACAGAACTAACAGTAATCTAATAGAATCTTTAGAACAGAACAGATTTCATCCTGTTCGCGAAGAATATGCCACATTGAAAATTTACAGAGATGATAATATTAAGGGATTAGAATTCTATGACGATGCGACTAGCGCCCAATTTTTCAAGAAAATAGTTAAAAATACCTATCCGAGTGAACTACAAGAAAATAAAGTAAACCTTTCATCATTCAAAGCAAACTGTATCTTGACCCAACTTGGAATAGTTGCTACTCGAGATATATGTGAAGAGGATCCCCTTATCTGTGATGGCAATGTGGTTGATCTAAAATTTCTAAATATTCACCCAAAAACAGGTTGGCATTGTGAAATAGAATCCGTAAATATACCAAACTATTACGAAAATATCAATGGAAATGTTAAAAGTGGCGTCATACGTCAAACAGATCAACCAAACCTCAGAAATCCGCTCAATTACACCCCTCATTTTATAACATCGCTTGGATCAAACATTTCAATACTTCCCGATTGAATATACGCATTCTCTAGATGCTTAGAAGCGTTATCCTATAAAAAGTATACCAATCATATTAGATAAAACTAAAGCATATTTCTATGTTAATTCAAATATAACTAAAAGATAATTAATCAATAAAAGTTTAAATTATGATATTTGGGTGTTTTTAAAAAAAAAAAAAAATACCGAATTAAACATTTTTATCCTGAAAGTCTGATTATTATGTCTAGAGCGAAAGAGCCGAAATAATATTATTATAAGAATTAATTATAACAAAAACACACACCTGTTTTCAAATTATTTTAATAAATAATATCCAAAAAAGTATAATAATTTTTTTTTTTTATAATTTTATTAATATTTACCTTTTTTGTCACTTACGATGACACACGAGTCCAAGACTTGTGCGTGGGTAGTGAGGCAAATGATTATACGTAAATGCTTGACGGCGGAGCGGGATTCGAACCCATTACCGCCTAAATGGCAGCAAGTTGAAGTTGTGACGCCCCAAAGTATTATAATAATATTCTTCTTCTAAAATATCATAATATGCTGGTGAGGGACACGCCTACTGTAGACTGGTATAATTGCCGACTCTCACTAAAAAATACCAAACAATTTAAATTGTTTATCAAAGGATGAAATAATATGGACGTATTCGAGATGTTTAATGTAATTAATATATTGAAATTAGAGATGTGACAAGCAGACTATGATATCAGATCCTAAATCTTTTTAAAAATACTAGAAGATAATTAAACATTTAGCTGCATGTAGCAGTTATACCTTTGATAACAATTAATAATGGAATAAAAATTCAACATGGTGAGTTTAATAATTAGTTTCCAACAGTATGATAAGAACAATGATAATTCGTTGCTTACTTTTGTTAATTTGAAAAGGTGAATATGAAAATTGGAAAAATGAATAATTTTTTCACATGGAAAGTTAATATTAACAACGCGGTTCGTCATGGAACAAGAAATCCAGAATATTTTTTTTTATTTCATCAGCTACAGAACTGCATGAACGTTTGGAGAAGTACAACTGGAACCAATTATTTCTTCAATTAATTTGTGAATATCATCTTCATTTGTCCTCACTTTTCACACATATCTTATTAATTATGCTTGCGATTTTACAATTAATAGGGTCTTTGAAACATGCACAAGTATATACAAACTAGCGCTGTTAATGTACATGTTTATAAATAAACATCATGAAACAACAGTTTGCAATGTCGATAACCTTGGGAACGTTTATAACAACGTAAGAGATATAATTAACTAAACATTTTCCAGTTTTGAATTATTCCAGCTTTCTTTTTTGTTACTGTTATACTTCGTAAGACTCTCGACTCAACCGCCAAACAATATAAAATTTTATTCAAAGAACATTATTCGATACGTCCTTTACCCAAGACTTACTTTCAAAAGCTTACCTAAAGCCAATATTATATTCAACTTAATGGCAAAATAAGAATTCAAAAGAATTTATTTTCATTTTTGTAATAATGAGCAACTGTTTAAATATTATTTGTAATGTTGTGTCTGTACAAAAAATGTATTCTTTATTGTTGCAACTAGGGGACAGGTAATGTATATATATGACAGATTTTTTATTAAACTGTCACATTTAATCTGTCACATTTTTGCATTTAGTAATGGTCGATGTGCGAGGTTTTATTAACAATTTACACAATAGAGAATGGGATATCAAAACAAAACCATGTCTTTCGTGTGAAAAAGGTTTAACTGTCGAAATCGAATGGTGTCTTAGAAATTCAATTCTACAAATTCTCATTGGAGAAAATGAATATTTCGACCAGATTTTTAACAAATTCCCAGATTTGACATTATATTGTGAATTACCTTCAGATGTTGAAGTAATAACTTTTTCATTTCTAACAAAAACAACGCTTGGTGTATATGCAAAAGTTTTTCAGTTTAAGACACCCACATACCCAGTCATATTTGGTGGAAAAATGTTTCAAATGATATTTTATAATAAGTTTCGTTCAATTACCAGACAAAATTGGATTGAATTCAAACCGCAAGAATTAAACTGTTTATTCTGTAATATCGATGGGAATTATATTTGGCCAGGTATTTTCTTATTAAAAGGAAGGGCGTACACAATTGGTAACTTGGCCTGGACCAATTTCTCAAGAGTTCACGAGAATAGTAAATTTGGTATAACAATGTACACTTTGGGGGGGATTTTAAATGAGAAAAATTGTACACTTCTTGAAAATCTTAAACCCATGAAATATTATTTGAAATACCCTATTGGTAATAAAAAAATTTACCAGACCAATATTCTTATTAAAATGTTATTTTCTTGTATTCAGGAGATTGTCAAATATTCACACACAAATAGCATGAAACAACAGCATAAAATGGATTTCAAGATTAAAAATTATATACGCAGACAAAATGTAAACTTAAATACGGGATTTATCGATTCTGTAATCGGAAAAAGAACCACATTTCTTGACACCTTTACAGAAAATAGACATTTTGATCAATTTAGAACTGGGAGATATAAAAATGTTACTAAAATTGACTTTTCGCTAATTTGTAAGTTATTTAGTTTAGACCTCATGGTTTCTCACTATGCGAAAAAAATTCCTGTAGAATTTCATGATAATGATTTTGGCTTTGTGTGTCCAGTTTCTACTAGTGAACAACACCCAGGTCTATTGAATCTTGAACTTGTAGTTGGAAGTTTTATTTCTTGTGAGGAAGATTGCGCTTCTGATATAGTTATATGTAACCTTCTAAAAGAGTGTCATGGTATTGATTTAGAGTTGATCGAATTCCCAATCACATACCAATTTTCCAATACCGATAACTTCATGATTCTGAATACCAATATATTCAAACTGAAAAAATGTGTGTCTGGGGACTTATTAAGCAATATACGGGTTGGTTTGAAATCGAAAATAAGATGTATCGAAATTTATAATTTTAACAATATTATATTCATCTATTCTTATACAAATACACTTTTTATTTACAAAGAAAACGGATTGGCATATAGTCAGATGGAGTGTATAGACGGTATAGACAATAATTCGAACATTTTTGGACCATCCTGCTGTCTGATTCCTTTTATAAATACAAACAAAAATACTCGAAATACATATCTTGTTCATGCTTTTCGACAAGCTGTTGGTTTTAATTTTGCCACAAACTATGATATTCTCGATCATAAAATTGATCTCAAGTCGGGGTATGAAAAAATAAATAATCTACCAGCAGTATATTTGCAATATGTTAATATATTGTTGTGTCCCAACCAATTAAATGTAGACGATTCTCTTATAGTATCGAAACGGTCTTGTGAAGAACGTAATCTTTTCAGGTGTAAGCATTCGTATATAGCACATGTATTATTAAAAGTATTAATGTTTGAAGAAGATATAGATTATCCAAATACTGCAGTTCAGGTGACAGTTAATGATAATAGTATATTAGAATCTGGTTTGGTGATAATGAAATTTAATAAAATTATTCTGGACGTTGTTAATCTGAACAAGAATTTCAAGGTTGTCCCAGATTTGGACAATAGATCCACATCAAATATAATATGGTGCCCTAACAAAAATATAATAAATTCTATAAGTCGGTCTGCCAATTTTTTAGATTATAAATTTCATTATTCCCAACAGAATAATCAATTATCATACATTTTCAAGATAAATTATGAAGAAAATCCGAATATTGGTACAAAGGTAGTTATTGTTCATGGTTGTCAAAAATCTGTTATCAGTCATTTTATAGATGATTATAATATTCCACAATTGGTTGACGTTAAAACCAGGCAAGATTTAAACATGCATATTGACATAATTCAAAATCCTATGGCTATTAAAAAACAAGCATTGAATTTTTTATACGCCTCAGACAAACATAATTGTTATATGAACGAATGTTTTGGAAACTTTCTAGATGATAAATTAGATATATTGTCCACTAGAACTGATTATTATATCAAAAATAAAAGAACTGGATTATTTTATAAGGATCATAACAATATTGATGTAAAGGTGATAGTCTACAGGTCTCCAGTTATTTTAATGTATAGACAATCTCCCAAAATTAAACTTCACAGTTCTAACTTAGAACGTACACCTTTGAATGAACTTACCAATCAACCAGAATGTAGAACCATAAAGGGTGTTACTGAGAATAATCACGCCTTTGGTTTATCAGAGAGTGAAAGGGAAACTCTAACTGCTGTTGGTACAAACGCTATAGTTGAGGGATTACACAATCTTAGCGATTCAGATTTCATAAATTTGGAATCTGATAGTACAATTCCGTTATCCTATTCAACGCAGAGAACACTGGACATGTTATATCTAAATGGCGAAAATTTCTCATTCAATTTACAATCACATGAATTGTGTGACAATGATTAGATTATTAGCCACTTTACACATATCGTCCAATACTACATCTTTTCAAATCAAATCGAGAACTTGAAATGCTAACAATATGACAGTTATTTATCAAAATAATATTTTTTATTTACGAAAATATAAAAATAATTATGGACCGGAACGGTTAACAATTTCAGATAAATTTATACGTGTGGCATTGACACTAAAAATATTAAAAATAAAAAAAAAAGTATAAAGATTTATCTTTTTAAACTTTTTCTGTTTTATAATTTCCACATCAATATTTTTTATTATCATTCTCCAATATCGAATTCACTGTAATCTTAGCTTGGAAGCTCTGTTGTTCGATTCCGGGCGATGATTGAATTTTTTTATTGAGTTAAATATTACATAATCGCTAAAGGTATAGATTATAATTTCCCATAGTGTGTTTAATTTAGAAACAATAAGTATTGATTTTTTATAATTTGATAGAAAATTGTTAATTTTTTCTTTGATAATGATAATGATAAAATTTTTAAACCCTTGAAGTTTTATTTATTTATTTTATTGTGCACGCAAAACCGCAACAATGTTGTAACGCTGTCCTAGGGGGGGTAATTTAGACAAAATTTGGAACGGGTAGGAGGTACAGAGAAAATAGAGAAGTGGGGTATCCAGTGCTGATAATAATAATAGACCAAAGACAATCTATAACTAGATAGATTGCCCTTACCAATTTATAAAGCTTATTGGTAAAAAAATGAGCTCGCTTTCTGGTATTCGTTGCCAGGACACACCCTCAATATGTTTCGTTTCCCAACGCCCACAACTGACACTCTAGAAAAAACGGTAGTACTGTACCTCGTGTAGATTCGAATATATGTATTGTACATAGACACCATTCGCGGTTCCCCCATCTTCCACACTCAGAGCTACTCCTTGGGAGTGAGTATGCGTTTAGACCCGGTTCGTGAAGCTGGTCCCAATAATAAAACTAATGATAATAAGATAATAAATATAATAAGATAAGAAGATAAGACAATCTTACATCTTTACATCTTCTCTATACATCCTCCACAAACGACCTGTTGGTGTGAGCCCCGAACAAACCATCCATCAATGTTTTCTCTGTCACTTATAAAAAATATTATATTGAAAAATAATGTTGATTAAAAGGGCAATTAAATCTAGATATGATAATAAATATTTCTGCTCAAATGCGGAATTAAAATTCTATAAAATTCTCAGAAAATTTTTACCAAGGGATCAAATATTTGTTAATACTCGTGTGAATGGCCACCAACTAGATGTATTAGTCCCACACCTTAAATTGGCATTTGAAATTCAAGGTCCAACACATAAACTCAATTTACATCAAATCAGACGCGATGTTTTAAAAAAGAATTTTTTATTCGATTATTATCGTATAATAATTGAACATATTCCAGCAAACAATATTACAAAAAAACTAATATTCAACATTCTTAATAAATATCGGATTAAATGATTGACCAGCCATCGTGACACTTATGACAGTGTTAGTTTAAATAATCAATAAACAGTTATATTCTTAACAATATCAACAAACCTCCCATAATTTACCCAACAGGAAGGATGAGTTTTGGGCATTGGGGTACACATACTATAATAATAAATAATACATTTGACTGACACCATTTTGATATGAACTATTTTTCGTATCAAATTAATCTTATCGTCTGTACCGATTAAATAAATTTTTTTATTCACCCGCTGTGAAATATTCTTCCAACAGTCTATTAAGTTATCAGCTTTAATTGTTTTAATATTGTTTGATTTGATATACCGTATTTGATTATATACGATATTTGATTCTTTGTACCTGTTACAATTTTTGATTCATAATCGCACCCAAAAAAGAAAAGAAAATAGAACATTAATATCGTGTAATCTATTTTGAGATCATCCACCCACCTAATCAAATCTCTTGTACTCAAACAATAAAATCCCTTAATTGGTATATCGAAAACTATTGTTAAATATTTAAATTGTACTAAAGTAATTAATGAAATTAATATGTCAGAATCTTTTGTATAAATAACTATCTTTGTTTGCCTATTTAGACTCTGGCAATATTTTACCAATTTAATATCAGCTTCTCCCGCTTCATGTTGATATAAATTCAACTGTATAAGATCAATCAGTCTGTTTAGATTCTCATTTAATTTCATCAGTGGCGGCAATTCTCTACAGAACCTCTCTATCATTTCAGTTCTCTCACCTCTTGTCAAACAATGTAGACCAAATCCATTACCATGATGATGATTGGAATAGGTGTCCCTGGAATGCTGAAGATAAGATTTATGATTCCCAGTTTTGAGACCATCAAAAAATATTGATAAGCATCGAAGATTTTGTTTGGTCTCGGATGTGATAATGATTATTAAGTGTTCTACAAAATTTATAAATTCTTGTAATAGAAAATCGATTGTCAAACATTCACACCGTGTACTTTCAGATACTTTATATAACAATATAGTTCCATCAACAATTAATATATTTTTGTGATTTTTCTCAAATGGTAGATTCGCTGTATTATCCATTCTGTGGAGTATTGGACTAATAACATTCAGAAAATATGGTATCCCCATTCCTAATGATGGGTCAAATAATTCGTCTACTGGGTTTCGTCAATGTTTTATAGTGTGAAATCAATAGAATGTTTCAATATTTGACATTATTGAAAGTCTAAATAATATATTATATACTTTATTCTATTTATTTTAAAATAAATGTTTCAATCTCGAACTCTCAATCTCTGTTGAATTTTAAAATTCGATCATGTTTCCAGGAAGGGGTGGGGGTTGACTAGTTTACTCTAACCTACCGGTCCCTGAAAGACGAAAATAGTTGAAAGTTGATTTTATTATAAATAATGTTAGCTTCTTGGAAACCTTGAAATTATTGATACCTTCCATAGGATCGGACATTCACAGCCCCATGTTTAGCCCGAATAAAACGGTTAACATCCTTGTTCCAGAAGTGATATTCTCTCAGAATTTGTCTTGATCATACATACAGATTTAATTTAAAAAAAAATAATCTAAATTACGGCAAAATTACTAGTTGGAAATTTTTCAAGTATTCTTTCTTCCTTAAATGTTCCGGGTTCAGTTTTATTTCTTTTGGAAAAATATATACATTTCAGTCCGGACGCGGACTATTTCTTGAAAAATATATTTTCGGTCTGGATACCCGTTACAGGGGTATATTTCACGCCACTACACCCACCCATAACGTGGTGACGGTGAGAACAAAAGTACTGGACTACACCGGCAGCCCGTGCTCTTGTCCCAGAGTTAGTTTTTATTTCAACCTTCCGCGAGTTTTTATTTAGACTCAAGTGGGTTTGGGTATTGAGAAAATAAGATACAATATTGTGAAGTGATTTTATCTTGTTACTCAAATTAAATTTTTTAGTTAAAAAAGACAAGACAGGTTTATATTTTCCTAAAAAGTAAATATTTTGTTAATTTATTATTATTTCATATTGAATGGTCCGTTTAAAAATATTTCAAAGAGTGATTAGTGTTATCACTTTTTCGCCTCACCCCTTTTTTTCTGAATGTTATACAGTAGATCAAGGATTTCCGAATACTCAATAGACGAATTATTATTTGTTTTTATACAACCCTCATCTTTACTGTTGATGGTGGGGTTAATGTTTGTAATATTCAAATTTGTATTTAAAATTCTTTTAGATATCAGTTCTTTTAAAAATGATGAAATATCCTCCCCAATTTGAATTGATTTTGGTTGTTTTGGGGGCTCGGGCCACGTGAGTTCGTATAATATTTTTATTAGCTCGATATAAAGTGTCGAAGACTCATAGGATTCTTCTAAATTTATAGACGGGTTTGTCGATTCTATAAAGTCAATTGCGTAAAGATTATTATTGAGTTCAACGTTTGTTCCAATAGCCGGATTCTGTTCAATTTGTAAGAACGGATTGTTAGATTGCCCTCCTCCATTTTGCCGCATTTCAGGATTTTCGGCCAAATTATTCTGATCACCATCCATTTTTAAATAAGTTAAGAGTAACTATTATAAATAAATAAATTATTACGGCATAGGAAACATTAAAATTAAAATCCTTTTAAAATATTTTTTTCATCAAACAGGATATTGAAATATATTGAAAATATTGCGAGTAGATTGGGTGCTAGTACTTGTCGAAATTCACAAGATGCCGACTTATCTATGTACAAAAAAGAAAATTGGTATATTCGGCAGAAAACTTGATTGAGTGTTTGGATAGTTGGGTAAAACGTCGACACTAATTACCTATTTTTTTTTGAAGTGTATTTGTGGGTCTACAATATCCTTGAGTTGTCCTGGAACACATATTGTTATCTCTTTTAAATCATTAAGCATTATATTATAAGGGAAATGATCTTCATTACAAATAACCTTACCAATTTCCGAATCAATGTTGTTTATTCCAAATCTCAAATCATTACAATCATCACCTGTATAATAAATACTTTTACATTTACATTTACATACAAATTTATCTTCAATACTGTCACTTTCTGAACCAATATTGGATAATTCTATTACCAACGACCCATTCATTGTATGACATGGTGGACAATCAATTTCTTTCGGTAGACATTGACCTTTTTTACACACCCAACCCATTTCGTTGTTTATACAATTTAAACAGTGTTTATCAATTTTACATTGTGTGTTCTGCTGGAAACAATTTTTTTGAAATCTGTGACTATCAATATGGTCAATATTATTCGAGAACGATTCATCATCTTTAAATGGATAGAACATTGTATTGTCAATGTCAAATTTCCTGTATTGTATATACATACCTGCGATTATAATAATTGAAAATATTAAAAACAAAAGAGAATTAATGGGCATTTGAATTATTTTTTTTTAGTTCCTTATCATTACCATCATCTAAAATAATTAAAATAAGTCCGCCAATTAAGTGAGCGAGTGAGATAATTTGTATAGTATACGTTCTGTCTCTGTACAAATTATCTGATAAACTTGGAAATAAATTTTACCAACCTCTCCTGACCGATTGTGTGTTAAAGGAAAGGGGGGGGGGGGATGTGTGGGTAGTCAAAGAGATTTGTGAGCTTAAAAACTGCTTTACCGACATTCAGAGCTACAATAATAATGTCTACTTCATAAAATATTTATTTTGTTTGCGATTCATGAAAAATGCTTTTGCCGTCTCATAATATTAAACCGTATGTTTATTTAAAAATATAAATGTTAAGTCAATATTATCTCCTTATATTAACTATACTAATAATATACACACTAGTCACTTACATCTCCACAACGTATCTAACGAGAAAAATAAATAATATGGAAAAAAAATCAAATTATGAAATAGAACCAATCAAACGAAGCTGCTCTATAATTCCTCAAAAAATGGACAATTATAAAACTTGCTCTGATATATGTGTTGAAAATAATGTTCTTTTTTTTGAACTTCCTCCAAAAAATATATTCGGTTTTGATGCGGGCAAATATTGTTATTCTGCTCCAGTAACAGATACTGAAAGCTGTAACCTAAAACATGCCTACTGGGTTTTTAATAAATCTTGGCACTGTGTGGCGAAGAATATATTACAATTTGACGAATATGGTAATTCAACGGAAAATTATAATCCTTATTTATCAATATTAAGTGGGAGTCAACTATCATCATCAAGTAGTATCATTGAACCTTTTAATTTGTATGAATTAAAGATGAATTTATATAATGTTTGTTATGATGGTAAAATGAATACTAAAACAGGCGAATGTGATTGCAGTGTTAATGATGGTACTGATTTACAAATATATAATTTACTATCTGTTGGATTGAAAAGGTGCCTATTGATGAGAAGTAAAAATGATGAAAATAATATTTTAGAGGTCGTGTTTCCTCGTGTAAACACTCTCAACGAAAATTCAACATTATTTGATGTAGATAATATGGCTATAGTAAATACACTTTCCAAATATAAGCATAATTCCCAATCTAACGTTAAGGAAAGTGAAAAAGTGGAATTATATTACTATATTTAAAACAAATTAAAACAGTAATATAATTATAATTTGTCATATACTATGATCTTGTATATCATAACCAAACCATACTCATCTCCAAATTATTTAATCTAATTTGTACTATCACACACCCACCTTCCAGTGTGCTACTGAAAAGAAAAGCGTGAGGTTTCACAAACAACACCTGGGTATTGGGTTAATATTTAAAAAGACTCATGGGGATATTTACGTTGTATGCATATATTTAATATAATAATCGACACAATAATACTAAAGGATATTATTTTTCATAAAAATATTGAAAATATCATAGACAACAAATTAATTAATTACAATCATGTGGTTGAATAAATATCATATCTAAACACTTTTGCTTCTTCATACAGTTTTAAAAGATGCATTTTTAGTGAGGTTTCGTTGAATGTTATATTGAACCGCTTTCTCCTTATTTTAATTCGCTAGAAGTTTACAAATATCTAATGACCGATTTATAAAAACTTGAAAGATGGTCCCTGTACGGCCAAATTATGGAATATGTATATATATTGTAAGTATGTATTTAATATAATAATCAAAAGGGTATTATTTTTCAAAAAACAATATCGAAAATTACAATCATGTGGTAGTATAACTATCATATCTAAACACTTTTGCTTCTTCATACAGTTTTGAAAGATGCATTTTTAGCGAGGCTTCGTTGAATGTCATACTGAACTGCTGGTTCCTCTTTATTTTAATTTCCTTTGAAGTTTTCAAAAATCCAATGACCGATTTATAAAAAGTCGAAAAATATCCCATACAATCAAATTTTAGGATTAAGATAGCACGTGGATATCTTTTCATAAACGAATTGTTCAAAATTTTCTCATTTTTTTTAAACATTTATTGATAATATAGGGGTATCGATTTTCATCGATTTGACACTTTTTATAAATTTTCACAATAGTTGGTGTTTTTAGGTTGGGAACAATTTTACAAATATAATACACCATCGAGATCAAACTTTTTTTAAAAGTCTTGAGAAGATTCTTATCATTACCGATCATGTAGAGAAATATGAGAGCATGAACATAGACCCCATTACATTCTTTAAATTTATTATTTAGATATTCTACGGTAAAAAAAAACTCTTTACTGTCTATAAGTTGAAAGCTCATAATAGTTCTACATATGACTTTGAACGACTCTGCAACATCATAATTGAATTCAGCTTTGTGATCGTTATAGAATTTGCTTATATTAAAAAAGTGACTTTTCGTATGGACTACTATTTTGTTTCCATTGTCTATTGAAAGCTTATAAAAATTTAAACCGATATGGTCCAAATCTATTTTATACATTTCCCCAGATGGCTTCTTCTTCAACTGCTTAATCTTGAAAATTACACCCCCTAAAAAGATAAAATCGATGACATAGTATAATTAAGTTTTAAAGATTATAAAAATAAACAGAATTTATTAGTTTCGAATTTCTTTAATTGCTATTAGTTTATACTACTGAAGACTTCCGCAATGGCGGATATTGGCAATAGTATTGAATAGCTAATGGAAATCGATGAATATTGTTGTACAAAAATATCAACCACCGCCGGGAATCGAACCACGGACCTCTCAATTGCCGGTTGAGCGCCATAACCATTAGATATTACGAGTGGCTGATATTTTTGTACAGCAGTATTCATCGATTTCCATTAGCTATTCAATACTATTGTCAATATCCGCCATTGCGGAAGTCTTCGGTAGTATAAACTAATAGCAATTAAAGAAATTCGAAACTGTATATTTGTCAGTTTATTCGATTGTCGACCACTTCAAACTAATTATAAAAATGTTATACGGTGGTGTAGTCAGGGGGTATCGGAACACACCACCCGAAATACTATATCCCACTTTAACAAAACTAATAACTTATTAAATTGAAACAGTTGATAATGAAAATAAACATCAGATCTTTTTAACACAAAAGTTGTTTGTCTCGCGAATCAAATAACATTGAGAATGTTAATGGTTTGGGTAACCACCCCCCCTTTTTCCAAGATCCTATAACATACAATGTGAATATCATCATTTATTATCCTCCTTTCTAAACCCTAAAGTGAATATTATAGTCTAAATAGTAACATGACTTATTTAAATTAATAATCATATTTTTTGGTTGAATAATAGCCATGTAAAGGTATCTGTGTTTAAAAATAATAGAAATAATAAATATTAGAAGTTTTGGAACAGGGTCCCGAACTACCCCATATTAGTTGGGATTCCCCACAGGTACCCCCGAAGCCCAACCCTAGCTACACCACCGATATTAATAATAACCATTATACAGCATAAATAGATTCGTACTATGTTTAGAGAGTCACATATTATCTATTTTATCTAGCTAAACAAAATATGTATATAATATACTGAATTAAAACTACTTATAAATCTATTACAAAACAATTACTTATTTGGGTATTGATTTATACAATATTACATTTATACTGTCAATTTTAAGTTACCATAGAAAAGTGTGATCGCTCATAGATCACCAATTCTTGGATCGGGGTTTCGATAGATCCAATATTTCGAAATATTTGACAACATTTTTATTTGAATCCTTTCAAGTGCACATATAAAGTCTCCTTCAGTTACTAACAACTTAATATCATTTCTTTTAATGATACAAGTTTTCCCATTCTCCTCCTCCTTTACTCGTTTGATAAATCTATCAACTTCCCATAAATAAAACTCCAACTTCAATATTGATGTTGCGTTTGGATATAATTTTCTTAATCTTATCTTTTTTTTTTCTGAAGCTCTATTCCCCAATTTTAAAATGGTATAATTGAAACAGTCTTTAGTGTGACACTTCTGAACATTCTTCTTATATACAACTACCTTGTTTTTTTCATTATCATAATTGTTATGATTGGAAAAACTTGGAAATAGAAACTCTTGCGGGCATATCCTTTCTATGTGTTTGGACGAGATACATAAATATACGATAAAGTAGATTCTAGGTGAGAGGTATAATGTCAAATATAAAAATGCTGGCGCTATGATATATAACCCGTTCAAAAAAGAATATTTACCATCAAAATGTTCAATTGGAATATATGGTTCATTTTTTAATTTTCTCAGAAAGAAATTAGCATCTGAAGTGTTATATCCATGAGCTTGTAAAAAATTTGTTACGTTATAATGATTTATCGAATAATTAGATTTTAAAAAAAAGATATTCAGCGTTTCTATACTTGTAGTTATTGAATAGAATGAGTCAACGACATGTGTAATCACCATTCTTCTTTCACTGAAATTGAAAAAATGGGTTTACTTCACTTATTAATATTTTTTGTTCTGGTCAATATAAATAACATGATATTAAACAGAAAAGTTGAATAACGTATTTCAAAAAGAAAAGAAAAATAATCAACGTGGGGAGACTAGCCTTAAAATCTGCTGGGATAAGCGCTGAATTTCTAACGTTTACCGGAAGTCTTTCCTGTGTTTACAGGGTCCTAGAATAAGGGGGGGGGGGTGGTCCACAAAAATTTGGAAACCATTGTTATAATATTTCATTTACAGTCGATAATTATGATATATCAAGAAACAGCACTGCTTAGAGACTGACAGGCACAAATACTTGTAACATGTATAACATCGAGAATTTGTAAATGCTTTACAATGAATACATTTTCTTGGCTCATACATCATATGAGACGGTAAATGAATTGATGATCTATGGTTAAGGGGTGGAATTATTTCATTATATGATAGTTTCCTGAAGGGTCTTAAACCAGACAATGAGAAACACATTTTTATGTTTTTCTCGCTTAAAAACATTGGCAATATAATTTCGTCTATAATTCGAGTATTTAATATGGTACTATATATTGAGACTGTTAATCTAGACAATGCATATATATACTGCATAATAGGTTGGGCCAAGTAGTGGTCAAAAATGTACGATACCCCCTTACATTGGGACATAGAATAAACATTCTTACTAAACATATTCTCAAGAAATTCGCCCGAAATGTATGTACAATAATAATCATCTAACAGAATAATGGATTTTGGGCCACATTTTAATTTTATCGAAATGTCAATTAATGTGGGCGGATCAAAATTCCCAACATGGAAGTGGTAATTGTATCGTTTGACATTCGAATAAGTTCTCTCTTGAAATACGTTGATACATTTTCCGTTACTGTCAATTAATAGAATCAAACTGATATCCGGTCTTGTAGTGTTACGCAGCAATAATAGCGGTACAATGAGTAAATAGTATATTATGATTTCTTCGCCACATATCATTTTATCTGATAATCTATCATACAAATAGGAGTATTGTTCACAAATATCATATTTAAATTTTGAGATCTTTGGTAGAAGCGTTTTTGTATTTCGCGATATTAGTTTTTTTAAAAACGACTCCTCAAAATCACACCAAACGATGCTCGAGTTTGGCACTTTAAATGATTGTCCAATTGCGTAAGTATTTATTAGAAATTTTCGGATTGTGGTAAGATTAAGTTTGAAATTTACCTCAGCCAAACTCAGTAAACTGTTCACAATTTCAAGTTCTAATTTTTCGTCTCGAAACACCCTGGTTTCCCAATCCATAAGATCCTGAAAAAAAAAAATCATTGAAAGTTATTATTCTTTGATTTTGGATATTAAAAAAAAACAATTATTTTTTTGGATTAATTTTCACAGTTCTACTATAAATACTTTCTCTTGATGGATCGTAAATGTTTAATAGTGCTGGTAGGGTTATTATTTCATCAAAACCCTCCATAACCGAACATTCAATATAATCATATTTTAATTTTAATTGTTGTAAAATAATCTCACAATTGGTATTTTGAAGTTTATAAAATTTTGAATCCTTATCATGAAATAAACGCTTATCAATCATACTTTTTAAATCTCTGATTAAAATAAACTTTCCTATTACTTCTGCTAATCCCAAATCTTCGCATATTGAAACTGTAAAATCGACAGCCCATACACTATCGTGTGTAAAATTCTTTACCGATTTTGGAATATGTAGATCAATAATACCGCTTTCTTTGTTTTTAAATTTCAAACTAATAAATTCATCATTATCAAATCTACCTAGCCAGACAATTGTTGCAAGTAGATTGGCCGCCAATTCGGAAAAAACATTCTGATTGCAATAATATTTTGTATCTGAAAATGTAGCATTGAATGGTATCAGTAGTATACGAAGACTCGCCGCAAAATCTAAATGATACTGAATACTATTTGATGATGCCGTGAGTAAACCCCTTATAATCATAGATTGGCCCTTATCATAGAGCGATCTCGCATAAATGTCTGTACCCGATACTAATTGCTTAACAGTTTGTGAATTTAAATATTTTATGTCATCTGAATAAATTATCTTGGAATGTTTAGATTCTACAATATCGGGAGCTATAGTGTTTATTGGTCCCCACACAGCACAATAAACCTGTTCCAACCTTGTTTCAAGCCTAAAACAACAAGCTTACAAGCTTAACTTTAGCTTGGGTAAACAAGCTTTTAAGCTTAAAAATAGCTTGTTTTAAGCTTCGAAGTTACCACTTTCTCAACTTGTTCTAAGTTTGAGGTTACAAGCTTAAAACTAACTTACAATACCAGGCTAATAACAAACTTGTTTAAGCTAGGCTAAAGTAAGTTTAAAGTAAACTTGCATTATCAAGTTATTAACTGACTTACAATACCAGGCTAAAAACAAGCTTATTAGAACTAGTCCAAAGTAAGTTTAAAGTAAACTTGCATTATCAAGTTATTAACTGACTTATAATACCAGGCTAAAAACAAGCTTATTACAACTAGTCTAAAGTAAGCTTAAAGTAAACTTACATTCCCAAGTTATTAACAGGCTTTTAGGTAGCTGATTGAACTTTATCAACAAAAATCAGCAAAATAACAATAGTTGAAACACTGCTGTTGAATAACAACAATATTGAAATTGGAGAGCAACATTTGAAAAAACACTATAATTTCCTGGACAAAACTATACCGTAGTATTTTAATTTTTTTTAAATGAAGCATATAGGTATTATATGATAAAATTAACAGGTTTGATTACCAAATCACTTGTAAAGCAATGTATATAGTTTTCATAGTTAGTAGGGGTTGGGGATAAATTATATGTACAAAGAAGGAATCTTCATAAAATAATTTTAATGTATACAACACACACAGCAGTGTTTATTCTGAAGTAGCTGCTTGAGGGTTTTCTTCTACAAAGGCCCTGAAAAAAAGAATCACAATTAAAATGGAGGAAGTAGGTTGATAGGGCAAATGTCATGAATGCACATATATGTGCAAACAGTTCTGGCAACAGTAATGGCATTTAGAGCCATTATATATTTTAATCAACAGTGATCATCCAAATGCTACAGCTTAATTTAAACCAAATTGTCACTTAAATCAGTGATAGGTGGCAATCATAATATGACTGAAGTAGCTCACTCTAGATGTGTAGCACAAATACAAAAATATGTGCTGGCAGTGTACCCATTTCTCAATATGGTAATAATATTTTTGTCATACTCATACATATTCACCACTTTACCAAGCATTGAATCAAGCCGGTAAACAACTGTTTACAGAAAGAACAGCAGATTTTCATTACTGCATCCTTTTTCAGTGTGTTAATGGATATTACCACATTCCAGCTGATTCAGAATTTGGAAAAACAGCTGATCTCAGATAAATTTTTACTATTTTACTACTGTGGTAGATTTTGAGGTTATGTTTAATGATGCTTTTTGTACTTGCTCAAATTTTATTATTTTTATATTTCAGACTAGTATGACAAAAAATATCATTTGTAACTCATCTGGGAAGATGTTTACCATACTTGTATGATAATATACTGCACTTGACTTCATCTCATGCATTAACTTATAATACTTGTATGGTAAACTCCATTTCCCACACTTGTAGTGTAATATACTATCTTTTTTTGTCAGCTGATGTCACTTGATGATTATTACCACACACTGTGTGGTAAAGATCATCAAATGACACTTATGGGTGGCTACTTGCTAGTAATCTAAATATATAGAAATGAATGTCTGTCTGTATGTATGTATGTATGTTCCCTATAGACTTCAAAACTACTTGACAGATTGGCATGAAACTTTGGGAATATGTTGTGTGAATATTGGGGATGATTTCTGACCATAAATTTTAATAGGGGAGCTAATAATTATTATTAACTAATCCATTTTATAGACCTAACCTACTGAACTTGCCGGCCAAACAGCTTAAAGGAACAGCTAATAGAAGTCAACAGTTTTTAATCATATGGCAGGCCCCTTAGCGGCGTTATTTACGCTGTCTTAGAACAGCAAAAGACTTTGCACTTTGCATGTAGGCTACCGTGCAGTCAGAGCCTTGCAATATAGGAAACATACAACTGGGTATGATGAAATGTAATTATGCCAGGTGGATGACATCTGTTAACCAATGCAGCTAGAAATTTGAAATGCAGCCTCAGTGGGAGGTGGCGAATAATAAAATCAAGGAGAATTTTTATGAGAACATAGCAATGCGCGTCGGGCCAGCTAGATCACTGATAAAACATTTGATCAAAAGCTAGATCAGCTGATCTAAGATCATTATTGCCCATTTCACCAGGAGTTGCTGTGTTTAACGTATATAACACATCTGGTGAGGTGATTAATAAACTCTTAAGATAATTCTGCACTCAACTTCATCTTGTGCATAAACTTCATACTCATACAGTAAACACCATCTTACCACACTTGTTATGTAATATACTAAACCCATAAAATGTAATCTATACATTTTATAATAAAAACTTGAAAAACACTTCTAAGTGGAAATTATGATGTGACGGCCGTTTCACTCTGATGTTAAGAGCATTGCCAGATGACTCACAGTATACTCAGTGTACTGTGGGTCATCTGATGATGCTCTTAACATCAGAGTGAAATGGCTGTCATGCCATAACATGAGTCATAATTTCCACTTGTGTTTTCTAAGTTTTTATTATATATTAGTGGAAACAAGATGGATCTTCAACATCATATACACTTTAATTCATTATCATGGACAATTATGAAAAAAAATGTATTTCTGAAAGGAAAGAACTATGACGCCATTTGGAGGATAAATAATTAAAATAACTTAAATAAGTATTCTTACTTTTTGGGGATCCTTGAGTTGGCTTGCTGCAACCAGTGACACATGTAGACCTTCAAATCTTGGTCAGTAGATGAAGGGTGAATTTTCTTCACAGCAACTGTAAAATAATAGTGTTTTTGTCATTTCAGTGACATGAAACTACTGACAATAGATCACTTTAGGAAACGTTGTTTAAACGCCTCAACAAGTCAGGGTGGACCATCAATTGAAATTGATGAAATCAATGAATCCACATGGTCAAGTTAACTTTGAAATGGGAACTCCAAACAGGTGTATCTTAACCCAAGTATGAGTGAAGGATGGGTGATGCCTTGTGTAGCTTTGTTACTGACAAAGGCCAGCTGATTCATATGTCAGGATCATTAATTGCTGGACATATGCATGTCAGGATCATTAATTTTTTTTTTCATTAATTGATGGACATATGCATTTCAAGATAACTGAATCTGAAAATTAGGCCTAGGGCATATTAAAAATGTATGTAAGGTTGATCTTTGCATTGCCTTATATTAATCTGACTCTGAATTTTGAATTAGAAAGACAAAATAAATTAATGTTAATGTAGTTAGTTACATGACAAACTTTAATGGGTTATGGAAAACATATTTTGCTGTTTGTTAGGTGAGATGTTTTTTGTTGGAGCTGGTGTCTAAGGCTAATTGTTGTACTGAATGCTGTGTTAAATACAGATTCTTGAAAAATATGTACTACTTTGTGCTGCACAAAGTCAAAAGTCCTGTAGATTTTGAATATGTGTTTTTTTGTTGAAATATGTGTATGACACATCTGTTTTGGTTTTCATTTTATTTAGGATTCTATTGAGCTAAGGATATCCTATTTAGGATTTTGTTGAGCTAATATATTTATATTATATGAGCAAATATTTGATCATATTAATTTCTTCTTGGTGGTCGGTCAGCTTGTGATAGTGGATCATTATTTAAGATCATGGAGTTAAAAACAGCAAGTTTGTGTTGATGTGGATGGTTGGATGAGTTGTGAATGAGTGTGTCTGTGAGAATTGTTTTCCTGTAGATTTTGAATTTGTGCATGTTATTTAGTTTTGTGATTGTGAGGTCTAAGAAGTTTAACATGTAGTCTAATTCATATTCTGCATTGAATTGTAGGTTTCTATGGGGTTTGTTAGGTAGTTTTATTTGCATTCTAGCATAAGTAGGTATAAGGTTTAGTTTGAAGCAAGTTTTGTTAATGTGTGAGGCCGATGTCCTAACCTTCAAACAAGCTTCCTGATAGAACATTTAAAAAAACCTACCATTAATAACTTTGCAGAGCTGCGTGGTCTTGAAGGCTATTTTCTTGGTCCTTAGCTGCTACACCTGAATAAGACAATTTGTTTGCGACTGCGTAGCTTAGACACCGTCTCAAGCAATTATAAGTCATTGCCTAAGCATCTCTCCCTCCCACCGACATGAGTAGGCTACTTTCAGCTGAAAAATAAATACTTTATGTGACAAAAAATTGTAATTTGCATATAAAATATAGATGTTAAATTTGTAATCTACGGTATTACAGCAAAAAGGTATTAGCATTTGATTATTACGAATAAATTATTTAATTTAGCAAATATTAAGTTATTAATATAGGCATATACAGTGCTGTTTTTGTAACAATATAGGTTCAGGTACGCAATGTTCCGGGTGGTGGGGGGGGGGGGGGGGGTAATCAGAAGGGATCCGCCCGCGGGAAAACTTTTTAAATTGATAAGATAAGAGTACAAAGATTAAACAGAATTTATTAATTTCGAATTCCTTTGAGTGCTATTAGTTTATACTGAAGACTTCCGCAAAGGCGGATATTGACAACAGTATTGAATAGCTGATGGAAATCGATGAATGCTACTGTACAAAAATATCAGTCACCACCGGGAATCGAACCACGGACCTCCCAATTGCCGGTCGGGCGCCTTAACCACTAGACCATGGAGACCTTTCTGCACAGCAGCATTCATTTTTAACTTGGCCATATCGGCTCGTATCTCACAAGTTTGTTCAATTGTCATTCTCTTCAAACTAACTTGTGAGTACAAAGATTATTTGTCTGAGACAGTTTGAAATTTTTTACTCATATCAAACTTGTGGTTCCTTAAAAGTTATGTCTGCTTTTACTGGAAAAAACTGTATTTGCTGACTAACTGGCCTACTGTAGAAATTTAATTTTTTACAGATTTCAAGGGCATATTATAAAAATCGCACAAAAACCTAGTTTACATGTATTATTGCATAATTTTCCAAATAACAGTTAGTTACAAAAATGGAAAGTAAGGTAATCAGTGTAAGTTTTTAGATAGCTAGATTTTACAAGAAAAAGTAATAAATTTGATAAACTTAGGTACAGTCTCGCGCCAAGTAGACACAGTTGATAGCTCTACATTGCTTCAATCGCATAATGGCTCACCTAAAGTTACAAATTTTTTTTTTGTTTTTTGTCCCATAAGAGGTACCGGTACGGCGTTCTATCACTAAAACAGCACTAGGCATAGATGCTATTTTAAAAATACGCTTGCGCAAAAAACGAATTCGTTTCATTAAGTCCAAATACCCCTTTTATAGGAGGTCAACGGATGCTCCTTATATCTATCTATCTAATTCTCATTCAGTCAAAACAAGAAATACTATCTATCAGATCAAAAACTGTTCATTTTTGCTGTTGCACAGTGCCAAACTTAGTCTGCAGGCAATAAATTTAAGCTGGATCTCCTAGACTTCTGGCAAAGCTAATAATATGCAAAATAAATAATAGAAAAAAAATTATAATAATAATAATATTATTGATATTATTATTGTTGTAGTTATCCATTTTTCGTGAACTGCAGTAGAACTATTCATATGTATTATCTTGCTGTGCAGAACTGACCTTTTTGAGTCGCGGCGGACGCGTTTTGAACTATGTTGTTCTATGACTGGTCTGCAACCAAGCGCGGAAGAAGAACAACATAGTTCGAAACGCGTCCGCCGCGACTCAAAAAGGTCAGTTCTGCACAGCAAGATAATACATATGAATAATTGATATTATTTTATTTAATAATAGATCGAGGCCTTTGCCTAGCTAGAAGTTTACACTGCTTTAGCTTAAAGCCTAGTAAGTGATGACTTCACTACTTCACAAAACAATGGGAGAAAGTTAGGTTTCTGAAATAAAATAAAATAAAATAGGGTAGGTAACACCTTATTGTAGACTAATCATTGAAAAAAACTGAAATAAAAAAAACTGACATTGATGATCTAGGAACACGCCTCTAAAAACGGATCTCAAAGATTCGAAAGCCTATAGAGTAAGTAAATTTTACTTATTCTTAATGAATATTTGACTGCAAGTCGTTAATAGACCACGCAATGCTCCATAGTCATATCACATATGGACTTATCTTGTGGGGACACACCCCTGCTTGTGTTGATGTGCTTCTGCTTCAGAAAAGAGCCATAAGAATTATAACTTTCTCTGACCGCCTTGAACACTGCAGGCCACTATTCAAAAAATATAAAATATTGACAGTGTTCAGCCAATATGTACTGTGCTCGCTGGTTTATACAAGAGACAGGGCTGACAGTTTAAGAAAGAGAAGTGAAGTGCACCAGCACAACACACGTTCTGCGGGCGGACTCGACCTTCCACGCAGCAGATTGGCAGGGACCCAGAAGAGCTTCCAAATTGCAGCCCTGAAGCGCTTCAACAATCTACCAGATTGGTTGAAAAAGAAAAGCTCTACATGCTTCAAGGAAATTCTGAAGAGGGAACTGATGGAGAGGCCCATCTACTCACTCACCGAGTTAGAGGAGGAGCCACTTTTCACATGTAGTGAATATGGCAGACCACCACTGTCACATAATTGAAGAGATGCAATCTCTATGATGTTCTTGACACGGTCCATCTGGTTCTCCCAGTCATCGACTAAGACATCAAGTATTCAAGTAAGTATTCAAGTAAGTAAGTTAAATTCACAAAACAAGTTAATAATAATAACAATGCAGTTCGTCATGGAACAAGAAATCCAGGAATCTAATCATTGACTTGTTTTTTTCTGTATTGTTTAAATGGCAACAAAAATCGTATTGAATCATAGTCTAAGGATGATGCTAATATGGAATTATAAGAGCCAGTAAGACTCTTATTTTCACCGTTAATACATGATGCACAATGTTTTCGTCCTTACCTAAAATTAATATTATGTGCATATGCACGTATATACTTGCAAAATACATGAATACATGCACTCAGTAAACACTTACCTTGAATCTTGATGTTCAACTAAAACTCTGCTCGAGTGGGCAAACAATTGAAATATCAAAATTAAATAACTTGAATACATTGCTGAAAGATTGCAAATTGCTGCGCGAGGCGGTGATCCGGTAATGGCAATTAGCAATCAATGGCGGACCTATGAAATAACAACGATGTTGACGAGATCACGCTACACGCTACTAGCAAAACTAGCGCACAAAAAAGAAACTTTATGAGTTGCGCACGCACCAAACGCACCTTAATTATTATGCCGTGAAACCCAAGTTATTAATAAGCTTGGGAATACCAGCTTGTATTAAACAGCTTGATTTGAGCTTGGAAATAACTTGGATCGCTCAACTTGCTTGACAGTGTTAAAACCAAGTAAAATACAAACTTAGTTTAAGCTTATGTGCTGTGTGGGTCGTGATAGCGTTTCGGCCGATATGATTGTGTAATATGTACCAAAAAGTTTATGTAATATATTACTGAAAACAGATTTACCATTTGATCCTGTACCATAATATATGAGAAATCTTCTCAGCGGAATCCCTAGAAATGCAATTCTGATAATCCCTAACATAAAAAATATCAACTCTACATCATTCGAGAATAAATCACTCAAATATTTCAGGGTTGTAAATACTGGACACGCGTCATTGTCGAAACAGCAATTATTATAATTATTATCAGTTAATCTTTCGATGACAGTTTGGTGGCGATAATTGAAGCGAAGGTAATCATTTTTATTATTACTAATTCTTGATGTTTTCAATAAATCAATCACCGATCTAAATTCACAATTTTCGTTTGCAACATGCGATATTTTGGGCTGAATAGAAAACCAAGATAAAGTCGATCTGGGTCCTCGAAATAATGGTGTATGTTGAATATATAATCTTTTTTCGACCAACAATATTCCGTCAACGAATGCCAACATTTCCGGCGGATAAGGTACTAGGACAACTCTGCTCCATTTTCGTGAAACAAATTTAAATAGATCTTCCATCGTTATTCTCGGCCTCTTCTTTGTCATCGACTCACCACCATTGCTATCTTTGTCTACTACGTGAAGCGAGTCGTATAATAAGCTCAACGCATTGAATAAATAAATAATAATGTTCATTGTGTCTCTTGCTAACAATCCAGGCACCGTTCTCAAAATATACAACTTCTCTCTGTTGTCCGATGGTCGCAAAAGCTGGACAGATGTATGTCGCAAAATCATACAGTGACATTTTGTTTGATTTAAAATAATCAAGAGCCAATTGAGAGAATTCAAAATTGTTTACATCATCGTCCAATTTAAAAGTGCCCCTTGAAATGGAGTGTTGTGTTAAAAAACATTTAATAAACAATATAGGTTTTATAGACCGTGTTTCATTCATCTCAACAGCATTTTTAACGGATTTTATTATTGGTAGAAATAATATTTTTAATTTCTTATATTCCTCAATAATTTCAGCATTCAACTTACACGAAATATCGCTCATATCAAATATGATTTCTTCACATTCTAATAGAACCAATAGAAATACAAACAGATTAAAGTTCTTTTTCTCTCTGAACAATGAATACAATTCGTGTATGATATCGTCATAGGTAAATGGAAATAGGTCGTTATTAATTGCATTTCTCATGGTTTGGAAAAAGAAATTACAGTCAATGAAGCGATACTGTATGTGTTCACCAAAAGGTAGATCTGGGTTTAAATAAATATTATTAATAATATTTAGATTTAGTTTGCTAGTATATTTTGTTATCAACATTTTCTTTTTGAATAATTTCTTTCTCGACTCATCATAGCCGAGCGTAATCATAAATTCGTCGTTAATCGATAACTCGCTACCCACACACTCATAAATGGGTAAATGGTCCATTTCACAAATATTAGAATATTTACCTACAATCAAAAATTTATTTAATATTTCAAATTTACTAAGCTTTGTGATGTCATCGTTTCGTAGATTTAAAACTGGATAATAAACCGCCCCTATTATATTATCTTTGATTGACAGTGGGAACGACCAATTTCTTGTAATATCTATCACATCAAACCCAAAATTATGATGAATATATCTTTTCAACGCGACCAACAAAACTACATTATCCCCCCTACTTAATAGAGAACTTGGAATTTCAATATGAATTCCATTTATTGCTTTATTGATTATTAAACCCAAATTTTTATTAAACTGTTCATATTCTGTCTCTGTGAATTTTACAAAGACAAAAATATCGGGAAGTACATTTTTGTATATTTCTTTAAAAAAAAACTTGAAATGTTCTAGTAAAATCATGATATTCTTTTCAGTTATGTATTCTTTTCGACAATCCCCATTTTTTGTTTTGAAATCTATATCAATCAAAATATGATGCTTATTTAAACTATTCAGTTGCAAAGTTATGAAATACGGTATAGATTTTAATAGGTGTTGTATAATTTCACATCGATAATTATCCAAATAATCTACATCAAAGATTAGAGAATCAGTATACGTCTGAATTTTATATAAAACATCTTCATTGTTTTGCACGTAAATATCTGACCTATACAGGGTAGATATAGTCTTGAGAAAATCCATCATTTAATGTTGATTAATTGTGTATTGAAAAAATTGTAGGTATTTATTGTGTGTATTTAAAAAATTGTAGGTATTTCTCCATCCTTGAAATATTGTCTGAGAAAGAAAATATTATTATTCTAACTGTTGATATGGTGTGGGTTCAATTTATATCCATTATTTTATGTGCTATAAGAATATATGGAGACATTAATGGGAAAGGTGTATGGGGGGGGGGGGGGGCAAAGAACAAGTCTGGAAATAAATAACATTCTCTGTAAAGAAGATATTGTATGCCTTATAAGGTCACATAATATGTGAACACAGAAATTGAACCAATTGAGTTTGATTCAAATTGCGCAAACATTTCTACTTCATCTATATCATAAACATAAATATGGATTATAGGGTATAAATAATAATGGGAGAATATATGAGATATATAATAATGATACGAATCGATATGACCAAGTTGAAAATGAATGCTGCTTTACAGAAAGGTCTCCATAGTCAAGTGGTTAAGGCGCCCGACCAGCAATTGGGGGGTCTGTGGTTCGATTCCCGGCGGTGGTTGGTATTTTGTACAGTATTTTTGTACAATTTTTACAAGTGGTAAATATATCTAAGTTTGTCAATAATTATTTTTTGTTAATTTTTTATTTAAAAGAACAAATAATACACTCATCATGATATAAATTTAGATAGATTTTTTGTAAACCCCTGTTCAAAGATTTATGGAAAGTGGTGGGATAGGGTATTGCTCAGCTAATAAACTCTACCATACGATTTTGGATATTAATACCAAATGAGATTATATCATTGACTCCTTTTGTAACGTAGGCCACAATCTAGACCGGTCCTGTGTTGTATAATAAAAAATACTTATCTGTAATGGATGGTGATAATAAAGGCATGTTTTTGGCCTGTCTAGTCTATTCCACACTTAATACTTTATTAAATTTGATTCTTGACCTTTTATTATACGTGTTTGGATTATCGTTTAACTATGAGAGTGTCAGCTTCATCATTACATATGTTATATACAATCTATTATGTGGCATTGTTTGGATTTTTGTAAAAAGTTAACATGGATGGTGTTAACATGGATGGTGACACTCACTTTGAGGTGAACCTTCATAAAATACATTCACTTTGACAGCTCTATTAGAATCGATGAAGAATAAGTGGCCTTCTATTAATTCTTAATTATTTGGATATAAGAGGTTGGTCTGTATTAGAATATAGTATATAGTAATGATAAGTTTATTTAAGATGTAATAATTCTTTATTAAAATTAATGATGTTAAAAGACACTGTAAATAAGTTGACATAACCTCTGTGTATAATGTATCAATAGTGTATATCGACATATCGACTTATTATAGTAAACATCGACATATCGACTAAGGGTAATCGATAATAAATAGGTTATGTTTTTTTTTTTCTCATAACATATTATAGTATAATTTCGTTATAAAATTTGTACATTAAAATAAGCATTTAATAATATACAATTTTAAATAATATAATTTAATTCTGCTATTGACATCATTGTGAACATCAACTTACTTTTTCTTTTAAATCTGTCACACGTGGTAAATTAATTAACTTGACTAGAGTAGTTTGATGATGTGGAGATTTTGACCAGGGTAGTTTGGGTGGGGTATCGTGGGAAGGGAAACTATCGTTAGAGGCACTTTCTGGTCACCTCATGAATTGAATGGATGTGTTAAAATTTCTATTAGATATTTTCTGTTGTAGTGCGCGATACAACTTAAAATTATCAATGTAACTTTGTTCTTTGTTTTATTTAATTTCATTTTGAATTCAAGAGGTATGTAAAATCTGATATGGAACGCCATGAAATAAGGTACATAGCATTAAGGTATGATTGTGTGTGAATTATGTATATTAGGGCGTAATTATTTTATTTTCTAATGTTGGAATTTTTTGGTGGCAAATTGACCACTGCATTAAATTTTTATGTACATAACAAACAAATCTCGTTCTTTTTGTTCATGGGGTACAAAATCACCCTTACCTACTCTGGTATCGTACGAAAATTGAGGAACAGACAGCTTTATTTGTTAGGTACAGTGAATTAGACCAACCCGTACAACAGAAAACCTGTTGTAAAAAAGTGGCCGTTGTAAAATTATTGGCCGATCTCACTCCCCGCAGGATGAATTTAACTTACATACATCCTATTTTCTGAGGATGTATAAAGTAATATAATTTAATTCTGCTATTGGCCAGTTTATTTTTTCTTTTAAATATGTCACGTGGTAAATTAATTAACTTGATTCAGAGTTTGGATAAAAGTGATTCCCAATAGTGTAAATCAAAGACTTTCTCATATCAGGACAATTGGGACAAGCGGTGAATAATATAGATCTTACCGAATGGCAAATAAAGGAATGTATAAAGACTTAATATTATTTCAATAGATCTTAAGAAACTTATATATATTGTATGATTTTTGGCAATAAATAAATTCAAAAAAATATTCTTTCCAATTCAACAAGTGGTGTTGATGTTGTGGCTAGAATGGCGTGTGGTGGTATACCAGTCCTGAAAAGGGCCGTTGATTCTAGCCACAACATCAACACCACTTATTAAGTCTTTATACATTCTAATTACTTTTCTGACTTTATATGTATAAGAGTACAAGTGGATAAGCCTTTGATCCATAATCTTTCTTTAAAGAGGGATAGAATTCTTCTTGCCTCAATAAACTCAAAATTGCTACAACGCTGGTGAGATTTTCCAGATATACATTCTCAATCATTAACATAATATATAATATAATTAAAATTCCAAAGTGTAACTTTGAATGAATGTTGTGGGTGGTGGTTGAGGAATAAGAGTAGTTATAAAATAAAATATAGAATTTATTTCAATTACAATAAAAGATATATGACAATAATATGATACATGATACAATTAATTGATACATGACAAGAATTAATTGTTTATAGCAAAATCTTTACAATCGTATTATAAAATAGGAAAAAATATAATATTTATTTATTTGTTTTCTAGGGGATTTATATCCATCGTTATCCCTCGTACAGGTTTTACGGACATAAACTCTAATTCTTTGGTGATTACTAGCGTGTATTTACAATTTTATAAACATCGCCCCAAGTCATGCTTCCGGTTTACAATCAAAACTCTATTTTCAATTCTATGAGCTAAATTTGTAGAAGTGTTAGCTTATACGGTGTCGGAATTAACCCACTAGTTGGTTAGATTCTACATTTGGGAATATAAACATGCAAAATTCTTTAATTTTTTGTTACATGACGAACCGCGTTGTCAATACTAACTTTTTGAGTGGATTTGACCGCAAGTCGTTTAATTCACTTCAAAAGTTAATACAATGTAGAGATGGGCGACTTCGACTCAAAAGTCGACTTTGTGTCGACTTGCACTCTGAGTCGACTCAATCGACTTACCATGCATGATGTCGACACGACTTTCGTTTTTCTCACTATGCACTTTGCGACTTGAGTTGAATGGTTGAGTTGTTCGGTTCAGTGCCATCTAATATAAAGTCGTGTCGGCTAGTTTGAGTCGACTCAAGACATGAGACATTCCTTAAGAATAGTAAGTCGAGATGTGTTAACGACTTCATAAGAGTATGACTTGCGAGTGCAATTTCAGTTGTGATTTTTGGTTTTAGAAAAGCATTTCTCAGTTCGATATTCTCTACTGCCTACAAATTTATATATTAATGATAAATAAAAAGAATTACTTTTCTGCATGATGGAAAACACATCCAGAGGACGAGTTTATTGATATAAGCTCAAACATTACAAATATTAACTTTTCATGTGAAATTTAACGACTTGCAGTCAAATATTTGTTAAGAATAAGTATAATAACTCACTTAATCTGGCCGAGTACTTTCGAATCTATGAGATCCATCTTCCCCTCTGAGATCTAAGATGGATCTCATAGATTCGAAAGTACTCGGCCAGATTAAGTGAGTTATTATACTTATTCTTAACAAATATTTGACTGCAAGTCGTTAAATTTCACATGAAAAGTTAATATTAACAACGCAGTTCGTCATGGAACAAGAAATCCAGGAATTACAAATTATACCGTATAAAAAACACAGTCATTTGATTGCTAAATTTAAAAAATATGATACCTAACTATAAAACTATGTGTGCTGGTGATCATCAATATAAGATAGACTTGAGATAGGTCAAGCTAATACTATTCTTAACTAGCCGTTATAACTAATACAACAATAAAAAAAAACTATTTATGGTACCTAAAACTACCTAAAATATGCATAATCGTATTTCTATTCACATCCTATTTACTATGAGCTCCTATCTATGGTACGGTAGACTCCAATATTATAAAACCAATCCCTATTTATTTTTTTAAATCTATTAATATTGCCTTTCTTCTTTTATTTCCAGTGAAATTCTATTGTTAATTGTTGGCCCTATAAATATGCTATTGATCTTTGTCCGAATTAATGAATTGTTAATTTATATCACTCCCGCCGTCTTATTGGTGAATATACTAAAGAATCCTCATTCTTTTTCTATCTTCAACTACAGTAGTTCGAAAGCATGAACGACCCACGACTGATATGTTGACAAAAGTAGAGCCAAGAGTATTAACAAAACCGTTGAAATTGCAACTCAGCCCGACTTTTAAGTCGTGTTTGAGTCGACTTGCACCTCTTCGACTCGACTTTAGCTTCGGTCGACTAGCTCTCTTGAGACCGACTCGCAAGTCGACTTGCGGAAAGGAATGAGTCGCCCATCACTAATACAATGTGATCTCTACTGTGGACCCGTATCCTGCTTTCCACCCTAGACTACCGATCCTCTCTACCAACCAAGACCCAAGAGACCACCCCAACATAATCATGAATGGTGAGTAAACCTCAAATTTCTCAGCCAGAGCTGGTGAGTAAATCTACAAATCATCTATAATCACATCAAATTTCGTGTTTTCGCTTCTCGTTGTACCATTTTTACGAGAACATGATAAGTTATTTGTTTTAAAATTAAATATATTTACACGAATGTGTTTGAATCATGAATCTTAATAAATTGATGATTCAATCATCAATAAAAATTTTACGGAACGTGTGGGCTGGTAACCTAATTGCTGAAATAATTTTAATAGTTTGTAGGTATATGATGTGGAGAGAGAAAAGTTCGGTGAGAGAAAAAGAGAATAATTGATCCAATGAGGATTTACTTTACTTTGCCCAGGTTAGATATTGGGGGGGGGGGGGGGGGTGAACGTGTTCGGGATATTCAGGTTTCTCTTTTCTTCCATTTTTAATACTGTTCAGCCAATCAAACAAACTAGTTTTGGATAACATGTTGGGTGATGGTCAGAAAAAATATCCTGACCAGGTTAGATGTGGAGGGGGTGGGCGTATTCGGGAGATTCTAGTTTCTCTTTTCTTCGATTTCTAAAACCGTCCAACCGACCAAACCATTTTTGGGTGGAAGGAGACACTATTATTATCCCTACCAGAAAACATCTCGCATTAAACTCAACCTTCTTCTGTTCCACAGATGGTGAGTTAGTAAAACTCAAGTTTCTTTAGAATTGTACAGTAAATGATAATTATATATCGTTAGTTTATATATTTCATAATCATACCGTCGATAGTGTGATTTCATTGTTAAATTCTATTAAAAACCCATCTTCGACAAAATGGGTAGTAATGTTCTCAGAACATTTTCTAAAATCGTAAAAATTTTTAAGAAATTTAATTAGTTGTAAGTTTGATGAAATTTTTAAATTTATATTGGGTGGGGAGGTGATTAAAACATTTATTTTCTCAATTTTATGCTGATTTAAATAATTATTACTTTCAGTATAGGAAAACCTTTCTCCATTAGCATGTCTTAAGATATAATTATTATCGATGAACATCAATGTCTGTTTAAATTTTATATTCCTATGTTCCCAGAAATGGTATTTAAATTCGGCCAACTGTTTAAAAATAATCTCGTAGAAGAATATATACCTAAAATTATCTTTTTTAACAAGCCAAACGTTACCGGTAGTAAATTTCCTCCTTAAATTATCATCCACATCCTTCATCTGTTTTCTGTCAAACTTAGTTAATAAATTACAAAATATGTTACATTGTAAAATGTGTTTCTCGACAACCAGTAGGAAATTAAACACCTTTCTAACAATCCCGACCTTGTCAATCGTCAGATTATATTTAATTACATTTTCATAAAATTCGAAAGATTCCTTTTTAGTTTTTTGACAACTCTTATATATATTATAGCTTTTAAATATAGACTGTATTATACAATATTTGATTTCATTATCACAATCTGATGACTTGTTGTAAAAATTTGCATAACGAAAACAAATTTTAGCTTGCAATGAAGATGCCGAACTGTAATATTGAAAGGGTTTAAACTTCAATATTGTAATAAAGTCTTGTGGTTTGGATTTCTTTAACAAATTCGTAAAAAACTTATTTATAAATTCGGTATAAGATGTGATAAAGTTAGCGGATGGGTAGCTTTTCGAAATCAGGTCCATAAATTTGACTATAAAAATATCCGCTTCCTTTAGGAAAAAGGGGCTAATCTGTTTGCGCTGGAGACCCCGCTTTACAATTGAATTACATTTTTCCAATCTTAAAATATACTTTTTCTTCTCAGCTAAAAATATTAAAATATTGGCAATATAATCTTCACTCAATCTAATATAATTGAAACCCAATTGGTCTAATAGAAAATTGTTAATCTTCTGACACGTATTAAAATCTTTATTGGTAATTATAAAGAAACTGTCCGTATCACCATATAATAAATTTAAATTTAACGTCTCTTTTATATACCTTACAACCTCACCATGTATAAATCTTCCAAGTTTCGTAATCAACATTGCAAGATGAAAAGTGTTTTGCCTCAAAGCTAAAATCCCATAAATGCTGTTCGCGACAATTTTATATGCGGCCGATAATGACAAATTGCCAGATTTTTTACATTTCTCTCTATTAGTTAATAAAATATTAATAATAACACTTAAAGGCGAATCATATTCAGATTTTAATGTATACCAGTCATCGATTTGTCTGAAATATGTACCAATATTATGACAATTATTATTTTGTGATAATATATTCTGTTTATGGAATACATAACCAAAACTCAAATTAAATTCTCTGATAATATTTGGATAGAGGCTAACAAAGTCCAGAATATATATTTTTTCATCCCTACCACAATAATTATGTATAGCTCTATCAGCTTTCAGTACAGTAGCACCCTCGTAAGATCCACTATTACGGTAGGTTGAGTTTTTCTCAGTATAAACCTGACAAAGCATACCATTAGCTGGAAATTCTACCGTAAAAAAATTATTTATTATAGAACTGATATTTCTGTGATAGTCTATTGCATCACAGAAAGTCACATTCAATAATGGAAAAATGTAGCTTTCTATTTCCAGCTTTAAATATAAATTTACACACAATTCAGAATCGCATATAGCATATTTAATTAAAGTTTCGATAAAATCTGAACAGTTGCTGTGGTTGGACTTTTTGCCATAGAAATAATTCATCTCTTTGAAATTCATTTCACGTTTTCGGGTCATGAGAATATGCTCTGATATGGAATTTAACGAATATGATTCAAATTTGCCCGGAAATAGTGATTTGATAGATAGGAATAAATCTATGATTTGAAATTTATCACCAAACAAAAATGATGCTTGCTGTATGTTGTTTGTCAATGCATTATTAATTTGCAGAATACTATGATATTTAAATGCGATACCATAGAAAATTAATCGGTTCATTATTACTGGTAGGTCAAAATTTATAATATTGTATCCAGAAATAACTGATACATTAACTATTTCATACATAAAATGGCAAAAGTTTTCAAGCATTTCCCGCTCTGTATGATAGTTGCGAATTTCAATATCATCCATTTTGTATATGTTATAATCAACATATTCTGGAATAAGGATATAACAGATCTTTTCTAGGATATTACAATTTGATGTAAAAATGATCAAAGAAATGGCCACAATTCGGTCCTGTATGCCGAAACCATCAGCGATTTCAGAATTGTCCGGGTTTGTACAAACCTCGATATCAATCATACATATTTTATGTAATGGGATTTGATTATCTTTATATTCTAAATGCTTCTGTTCGTTAATGTTGAAGAAAGAATACGGTTTAAAGTTTTTTTGTCTACATTTTTGTTCTATAAAATATAAAATATTATCGCTGATTATACTGTTTGAAGATATTTCACAAATGTGAAATAAATTTTTATTAATACTAAGGAAATATTCCAACGGTTTAAAGTAGGACAGTCCCAATTCGGTTAGGAAAATGTAACAGGAATGTCCTCTGAAACTGGTTTTGTCTAGATCTGTTGTTATTGATATTATATTTTTTAAGTTTGGTAAATTATCTCGGACAACAACATCCCTGATATAGCGGAATAAATTATATTCAAATATTTTATTATTGAAAAAGGGTGGGTCGTCTACTAGAACTTGTATATGGATGAATTTTGAATAGTTGATTACGAAAGATATTGATTCACCATTCTGATCAACGCCATAAACTAAAGAAGAATGTTTTACATATTTTGTAATAAATACAAGCTCCTGTACTGGCGGTTCCATTGTTATGATAAGTTTACTCATTGGGTTATTATATTTATGTAAAATGTTTCAGGAGGAAAGGTTTAAACTTTAAAGAAAATTAAAAATAAACATAATTATGTTCAGAAACGCTCCACATTTAAATTTAAATATATACTTTAAGGGGAGTTGAACAGAAAACAATTTTTTTTTTCACTTTTTTTGTTTTCTATTTCATTTTATAGTACATCTTTTCCTGAACATTTTGATGTAATTTTCAACTATCTAAGATGATTGGAAATATTTTTTTTTAATTTTTGAAAACCCATCTGCTTCCTATTTTGAACAATTGCATGTCTGATTTCAGCTGACTGCAATTTCATCTAAGTTACAGCAATATACAGCTGCTAAGTTTGTAATTGCCGCTCATTGATAAAATCGATCTCACAATCAATCTTAGGGCCGTATTTATGAACGTTACTTGAGGGTTACTTTCCGAAAGTGACACTTGAAAAGCCACACTTGAGTGAAATCCGTATTTATGAATCACACTTGAACGAAAGTGACACTTTCGAGCAAAGTGTCACTTTCAATTCTTACGCGAAAACCATACTTAGTCAAGTGAGGGAGAAAGCTTACTTGAATCCTCACTCAACGGACCGGTACAGTTTATAGTTTAACAATAGGTATCACATTATATAGAACACTGAGAAAACATAAGGGCAAAAATAATTTATTGAAATAAATTTTATAATAAAATAAATTTATTAATAAGGAATACGGAATTATTTATAAAAAATGACTTCAATTGTTTTTGTATAATTTGTAATTCAAGCTCCCATTTTCTCTCTTTGTGGGCAATTTAAACAAGGAAAGCTTTTTCTGACTGTTCCATCTCAAACTCATCTCTAAAAATATCGGTTTGCTTTCTCTTTTTTGTGCACTGTGTTGACTGCTATACCTCTTCTGAAATCAAATAATGAAAGGTATCAATAATAAATGTAAATTATTGTTACTGTAATTTAAACATTTTTTTAAATAATCATAAAATATACATAATTTCTGGAAAACAGCGTGTGAACTTTTTTAAGTTTTGGATATCCCATGATTAATAAAATAAAGTCTGTTGACACTATGCACATACTATATTGAGACTTGATTTAAATAATTTCATAATAAAAAAATTGAAATATTGTATGTAATAGTAATGTATGAATGTATGGAAGAATATTTTTTTTTGCAATCATACTACATTTTAGAATTAATGTCAAGTAGAACTAGAATTGTTTCAAGTTCTCATCTGAATGAACTGGACAGGACAGTTGACTGGCACCAGTGGACTTGCTTCAGCTATTGGCAACGTGTAAACGCGGCATCAAATTAGGACAGTAGTGTTTGAATGAGCATTTGAATTCAAATCAATTTTCAAGGTATTCAGAAATATTAGATGTTTATTATATATGTATAACAATTTCAACGCTTCTATCTCCTAGTTTACTAGCAATCAGGCTAATTAGCTTTCATAAGTATTGTAACTAATCAGTTCAATAAAATTTATTCTAATGGAAATTTCTCAATTATACGGTAATTATATAGAAAAACTGAAGAACTTATTTAGAACATCAAACTAGAATGGTACCTACTGAATTGGTTTCAACTGGGAATTATTCCAATAATGGATTCTTGCAATTTGTATAATCTTCAACTTTTGTAACATTCATTTCTAGTCAGTCACCTATTTAAAAAATATACGAAAAATGAAAGACAAATTCAAATGATCCTGTTATTCTGTTCTGCTGCTGTAGATTTATGTGCTCAATTCGTATAGGTCATTGTCTAAGTTGAATGTATGTTTCACATTCATTATCATCATTGAAATACGCAATGCAGAGCCGCATCTGAGAAAGTAAGTTACAGCCTTAAAACTAACCTAACGCTTAATCCTGTTTTGTTTTGTTTGACAATGCGACTGTATCGCTATCAATGGTTTTATGATATCGCTTCTTGATAATAACATACTAGTAAACCTTTCGAATTAATAATTATTAATTAATGTAACCTTAGAAATATGTAAGAATAACAAAGCTTACCTGGCTATGATCGCCAAAACTGTTGAACTCTTGTTCAATTCGCGTCCATATTTCATTCTTTTTTGTTATTAGATCCATCTGTCCTTTTGCTTACAATAACGTCGAAATATTGCAGGACCAATTGTTTGAGAATTTGAGAAATTTCCTCTCTTTCGATGAGAAGAGTCTGCGTTTATCAATAATTTAGCCCATTGCCGATAACAATCACAAAAGAGATAACCCGGAATCTGTTTTGAATTTGTTGTTTACATTGAACGAAATGCTAATAACGCGTTCCTATTGGCTGCTGCGCGTGACGTCTTAATTGTTGGTGACGTCATTTCAAGTGACACTTTGGGAATCGCTCTTCAGTAAGAAACAGCTGACAAAAGTTAAGTAACGTTTATAAATACGGATTTTTCTCAAGTGACACTTTCAGTATAAGAAACACTTATGTAAGTAACTCTTTCATTCAAGCTAAGTGTGGGTTTAAGTAACGTTCATAAATACGGCCCTTAGATTCATAGTCGATTCATATAGTCGACTGCTCATTCTTTTTGAATTGTTTTGATTCTCGATTTCCAATCAGTGTTTGTTGTGCTGTTTCCATAGAGAAAAGAGGTTAAGAGTTCGAATCGGTTCTTATTCAGTTTTTATCGGCTCTATCGGGTTTTCTTCTATCCAGTACAGTATTTCATTTATTAAAAATATACTGAGGGCTAAAAAGTGGTGTGAAAAGAGAAAATTCACAGGTATTATGTATGTGAAGTTTGATAAACCAAATGCGAGTACCTTACTCGAGAGAATTTTGAACAATTGAATCCAGGACCTCCTACTAGTGCTTCAAAGAGAAAAATTTACTCGTCTCCCACAGTACAATGATTTTCTAGGGACAGACTCAAATATTATTATTATTTCAATAAATACTTTGTGAAAAATGATACAGTACAGTGGAGATGAACATTATATATGCACCTGGCGCATTTTGAATGGAAATATATTCTCGTAGTTCCAAACATCTCTTTTGTTTTCTTGTGTTTCCCAAAAATCTATATTTTTTACCTTTAGGTACCATTATTTTAAGAACTAGAAGAGATAATCGTTCAAAATTATAGTATGTTATCAATCCTGATGTATTCTATCTATGGTGAACAAATAATTCAATTTGGTTTAGAAAAACGTTTTTTTTAAATAAAATTTAAACTTTTTTTGGGGGAAAATTGGTTTTGGAAAAAATTTTTTATTTACTTACATTTTTGAACTAGCTGTATAATTGGTTCATTGTAGTCTCTCCAAGAATGTGGGAGTAACCTCTAAAAATTTCATCTCTCTAGGGTCAATAGTTCTTGAGAAAAATGTTCCTAAAGTTGATTAATTTAACATGGGCGGAATAGGACTGTTCAACTCCCCTTAACGTGTAGGCTTTTTATTATATTTTTAGAATTATAATCTTAATATATATATTAGTCAAACCCAAAACCATATAATTAAAAATAGTAATACGTCAATAATAAAATTATTAGTGAAATTGATAACCATTTTCTTGTACGTTGTGGGGGTCGCTGATGCTGTCGATAACCATTTTCTTGTACGTTGTCGGTGGTATGCTGTGGGGGCTCGCTGATGGTAGTGGGGGGGTCTGGATACACTGTTGAAAAAAAAAATTATATATAATATATTGGTCAAATCCAAAACCATATAACTTAGAAGAGTAATACGCCAATAATAAAATTATTAGTAAAATTGATAACTGACAGTAAAATTTATTTTTTATTCTGGTACATTTTTCTAATATTTATGTTTTTTCTTATTACCCCCATGAACAATTTCATAGGCAACAAACTCTCATAGAAAGTAACTGTTAATTAATTTTATACAATTATATTTCTATCATACGGGAGAATAATATATCAATAATAATAGTAATAAAATTGATATGAATATTACAATGACACCGATTATCGGTTGTTCTGGTCTATTGTCCAGTACTCGTTTTCTTTTAATATATAACAATGGTTTGGTTTCTGAGATTGGTATAGCTAGTATTAATCAATAAATTGTTTGAATATCATTTCGTAAAACTCATCATCAAAGCTTCATTCTCATGAGGTGGGGGGTTATGAAAAATGTTTTATTTTATCTATTCCACTTCCAACCTCAAATTTAGACCTGAAAGTATCAAATAATAAATAACAAATTATAGATTTTGATAAACACTTACTTATCGATGATGACGTTAATAACGGCGATATGGTGTCTGTGGGGGGGGCTCTTGATACACTATTGAAAAAAAAAATATATTAGTCAAATCCAAATCCATATAACCTAGAAGAGTAATAATATACCAATAATAAAATTATTAGTGAAATTGATAACTGACAGTAAAATTTATTTTTTATTCTGGTATGTTTTTCTAATATTTATGTTTTTTCTTATTACCTCCATGAACAATTTCATAGACAACAAACGCCCATAGCGGGTAACTGTTAATTAATTTTATACAATTATATTTCTATCATACGGGAGAGTAATGTATCAATAATAATAATAGTAATGAAATTAATATGATTATTACTGTGACGCCGGTTATTAGTCGTTCTGATCTATTATCCAATATTTGTTTTCTTTCAATATATAACAATGGTTTAGTTTCCGTATATTTATTTCTACCATTTCCCATCTCGGACATTACCGTTTCAACCAATCCTATATCCATATTATTAAATAATAAAAATTTCTTCACTAAATTAGTTTGTGATTTATCCAAAGAATATTCATCTAACATCCTATATCCATTCATCATTTGCATATACAAATCTGGTGTCAATTCGATAAGATATTCATCGTCATTGTTATAGTTTGAAATGTTGACAGAATTATGAAAATACTCCTTATATTTTTCAATCGACCACTCGCGTGCTTTATCTAATATCGTTTTACTGACTTCCCCACTCAAACCAAGTGGATCGAAAGCGTCTACTATTGTGCCCAGAACATCAAATATTGCCAGAACCCACCCAACAGGCCCGCCTACTATTTTTAATGCCTGTTTGAAACCTTTTTTCGTTGTACCCTTTATAACTGATTTAAGTGTTATTTTATCGAAAGGTATATCGCGAGGGCTTCTACTATACCTGATGGGTATACACTTGAAAGATATATCACCCTCCCTTTCAAAGAGTCCGGTGGGGTTCTTTATACTGCGTAATACAGTTTTACCTGTCCCATACTCTTCAATTAAGGTCTCAAATGTACCGACATCACAAAGTTTAGTTTTGATATCAAAATTGTGGAGGAAATGTTTACAATATTTTTCTGTAAAAGAGCATGTAGATTCAAGATTGTTCCATAATAATGGCGGGCTACCTTTAGATGGGGTTAAACAAAATGCTTTGAGGAATATATTGGTTATTATACATTTTCCAGAAGTTTGGGACCAGACAAGATCTACGGAAGGTTTGTCGTCGCGATAGCAATCTTCTTGACATCCAAATATTGATTCTTCCAAAAAGAGACTTTTACACTCGATGACGCCCTCTTTCTCATCACATAAACGATTTTCTAGGTTTACACAAAAAGATGAAAGTTTTGCACATTGTTCATTATTAAATTTGAACTGATAATCGTGAGGGTATAATTTTTCAATTTGCTTTGGTAGAAATTTTAAATCCCATTTAATTGGTATGGATTGTATATTTGGAAACATTTTACGTATTTCTCTAACAATTATAATTCTATACATGAATTGAGCACATTCATCAAAAATTTCCTGTGATGGGGGCATATTTTTAAAAATATTATTAAAAACTTACATTGGGCGGCTAACATCGCTGCAGCCAAACAATTGTATGGTGACGATAACCCATACCCCGCCACATCGTTACCACCATTCTGTAAAGTTAAAAATATACCACCCTTTTTATTATAATAATATATTATTGATAATCAATAAAACTATAATGTAATTTTTTATTGATAATCAATAAAACTATAGAGTAATTTTTTTATTATTTAATGAATATATTAACAGTTCAAACAATCTATATGAAATGAATATTATACGAACTTCCTACTCAACGAACTTAATTACAAAATAGGTGAATAATAATTTAAAATATTTCATACCCCCTCTTAGCCATCACATATCATTAAGCTTGAACGAATGTATAAATTTCAAACATAATTTATTATTTTAGATAATTCATACTGGATAGTATAATAATAACTTTATGAATCTGTTGATATTAATTTACATTGTATCTAGATATTTCAATTACGATTAGCAACTATTCTAGCCATTAGCATGAGCTATTCACCCACCGTGAGTGAAAAATCTTTTTTATAATATGAAAATAAGGTTGGATGGTGGTATGATTAGAAAACAATAAATAAAATTATATCTTACATTATTGGTCACGTCCTCTCCTTCATCGATGAGGGGCATGTCACGATAAGCCTGTAACAGAATAACAATCACACTTATTATCGGTATGATTGACATTGATAATGGTGTAACAACCGAAACTAGTTTCTCAAAGTTTTAATATATGTAGTTGTAATTAATTTCGTCTTATTTTTAGTGCTGTATGATCGACCAATCACATTAGAAGTACAATAATAGTAAACTTTAAATTAAAATCAATCTTATCGCCGATACGGTTCAAAACGCTATTCGATCTAATTGATTGAACCTTTTGGCGTAAAACTGTTGTGTGTGTGTACATATAACAGTCCAGACCATATAAATTAGAAATCTTTTTAGTAGAAACTAAGGCTTTTCTTTATAACATCTATTCTAGCCATTAGTATGAGCTATTCGCCCACCGTGGGTTTAAATGAAAAATCTTTTTTACAATAAAGAAGTAAGATGAAACCTCTTATTGGTAAGTTGGATATTATGATTAGAAAACAATAAATAAAATTATCATATCTTACATTATTGGTCACGTCCTCTTCGACCATGGGCATGTCACGATAAGCCTGTAACAGAATAACAATCACACTTATTATCGGTATGATTGACATTGATAATGGTGTAACAACCGAAACTAGTTTCTCAAAGTTTTAATATATGTAGTTGTAATTAATTTCGTCTTATTTTTAGGGATGTTAATTGAATCAGGATATAGGGAAGTTTGTTTGTATTAAATTCCAAATATCGTTGTAATGAATAGGTTCTCGTTGAAACTGTAAAGCACCAAAATGGTACACATCGGGTAGTTTAATAGAAAGTTTAATTCGAACTTTTTGGAAAATGGTGAAAGGTTTTCCGTGCGGGTAATGTCACACTCTCCCGACACTGCCGGCGGTCACAGTTCTGTGGCGGCTACTTATCTATAATATTCAGCACCACAATCTCAACATCATTCAAACAAGTTATACTGGTACAAGTCAACTTTTTTCAATTCAATTGTTTATTGTTACAACTTTACAACAAAATAATTTAAGGGTTAATATATTAACATAAAGGAAATAAAAAACCCAACTAACCAGAAAAACTAAAATTCATGTTCAGACACCACCAACAAAAGAAAAGACTTGACCGCTGGTGGGGGTCGCAAAAAGTCCGATTCAAATGACATTGAAGATAACAATTTCAACTTAAGTTACCACCATTCAGCCCCCAGAGAAAAATAAATATTTTTCCTTAATCCAAGTTTTTATTGCTTTATATTAATTCTTTGTTGAATGTCAAAAGGAATTGTATTTATGAATCTAGCGCTCATAACTTACCTCTTCAAATGAATACAGAAGGTCGTCGACTCCCCCAATTCCAACCGCCTCAACAACTCCTCCGCCGTTGTTGACCACGTTGATAATTGGGGTTGACGCAGCCGTGGAGGCGGTGGAGTCACTGGAGTCGGTAGATTCTTCATCAGTGGAGGTGGTGGGGGTGTCGCCACCCCTGGGTTGAACAGTCTGTAACAGAATAACAATCATACTTATTATCGGTTTGTTTGAGATTTATAATGGTGTAACAATCGAAACTAGTTTCTCGAAGGTTTAATTAATGTAGTTATGACAATTTCGTTTTATTTTTAGGGATGTCTATTGAATCAGGATATAGGGAAGTTGGTTTTTATTAAATTATAAATATCGTTGTAATGAATAGGTTCTCGTTGAAAGTGTAAAGGACCAAAATGGTACAAACTCGAACCAATCCCATTCTATTACACTGTATAGAGTAGTTCAAATAATAAAAGAGAAAAAATACTCTTCGAAAGGAAATCAACAAATAAAATGTACTTATTAATATTAGCGTGCTCGAAAAACAAGAGGAAGTAGTGAAGGCATAAACGGTCAAAAATAAGTTGCCACTATCCAGCTCTCAGAGAAAAAAGAAATATTTTTCCTTAATCCAAGTTTCTATTACTTTCATATTAATTATTTGTTGAATATCAAAAGGAATTATATTTATGAATATAGCGCTCATAACTTACCTCTTCAAATGGATGGAAGTCTAGTATGGCCGCTGGAGGGGGTGGATAGGCGTTGGCTGCGGGGGGGGGGGGTTCAGCTGAAGAGTCTAGGGGCGGGATAGTAGAGGCGGGAGAGGCGGCGGTAGAAGCGGGATTTCCCCGATTCAAATTTAATATGGCCTCAACAGCCGCAGCTGTTGGGTCCATAATGGAACTTGCATCAATGGTGATGAGATCTTGCAAGTTCTAAAACAGAAAGAAAAATAGAAATGTAACCAGGTGTGATAGTCCACAGCCATATTAGATGGGGTGTGGTGGATGGTGAGTGGGATTAAAACATTTAAGAAAAAGGTAAGCAATGTTATAAAATGAAAAAATAATGAATAAAATCAAAAATAAATAATCAAAGTCATTATAATTAGATGTTTTGTTATAAATCGAAGGAAGTTTGATATTAAAATTGCTAGTCGCATAAAAATTGCTAAGAATAATATCAAAAATAAATAAGCGAATACCGTTAAGTCATTATAATTATTAGAGGTTTTGTTATAAATCGAAGGAAGGTTGATATGGAAATTGCTAGTTGCATAAAAATTGCTAAGAATAATAATAATAATAATTATAATCTATACTATTATATATTAATATAATCTATCTTAACAAGTTTATGGGTTAGTCTAGTTTACTTTTATATTAAATTATGCCCAATTGTAAATATCCACCCAAGTCGACAAAATTTAAGTTAATAACAAAATACCAACTTACCCTTTTTTTTGAAACGGGTGGTTGGATCCCGCTCGGACCAGCTACGGGCGCCGCCTCCATCGTTGTTAATGTCTAAGACAGAAAGGATAATAAAAAATGTAGTCTATTGTCAAGTGTGATAACATATTAGATAGAGAATGAGGATGGTGGGTGGTGGGTTAAAACATTCAAGAGAAAAGCAAGCAATGTTGTAAAATGAAAAATTAATGAAGAAAATTGAAAATAAATAAGCAAATATTCCAATATCAATAAGTCATTATAATTAGAAAGTTTGTTATAAATCGAAGGAGGTTTGGTATGAAAATTGCTAGTCGCATAAAAATTGTTGAGAATAATAATAATAATTATAATATGTTAACCTTATACTATTAAACGAGTAAGGAATTGTATACATATATGTATGCGCCTATTACAGTTCTACGAGCTGGTAAATTCGAAATTCGGATTGTTGTCCAAAATATATATATGTAGTGTCTAAAAGAACATTTTTATCAATTGGAATTAACATTATTATTGATTTGCTTGTGTACTAGCTTATGGTGGAAAATGAAGAAATGGGACGCGGCCGCTTCACAGCACTACGCGTCACTAATCCCCTTCCCACAGCACCATCTTCGATCTCCAAGATACATATCATTGTCCAAAACATTTAAGCCCCGAGCGGAGCTCGGTCTCCCGATACTATAATTTATTCTAATAAGTTAATGGGTTGAATTATACCCAGTTGTGAATATATCTACTCAAGTCGACAAAGATTAAGTCAATATTGATATTTTAAACAAAACACCAACTTACTCTTTTTTTTGGAACAGGCGGTTGGGTTCCACTTGGCCCCGCCACTCCTACATCGATCCCCCTTTCCTATAAAAAAGGAAAGAAAATATTATATTATATTGATGTCGATATTAAAAAATAATCGAATTTTCGAACCGTCGTCGATGTCAGTATCCCATCATGGGAATACTGATTCATACGTTTCTAATCAAACGTTTCTAATAATATGTTGTGTCGAAAAACGGTACATATTAAGAGGCCTTAATACCTTTGGAAAAACACTAAAATAAGCACTTCGTAGTTTTCTGTTTCGGACGCTATTTTTGAAGCTAGAGATACGTGAATGGTGTCAAATTGTAGATAAATATTGCTAGAATGGTCGTATAACCTCGGAATTTGAATATCACAATTTTTTTATAATTACATGTCAAAGTTTATAAAAGTTTAACGGCTCATACGACTGTAATAGAGTTAAAAATTCGAAAATCGGAGGTTATACGACCATTCTTTAGATCTTTCTGCACAATTTGGTACCATTTTCGTCTTTATTGGATTGAAAATAGCGACCGAAATAGAAAACTACGAAGTGCTGTTTTTGACCCTAGAGGAGACTCTTCATCGCAAGACCTAATGCTGCTTGCTACTAACCATTCCACAGAAAACCGAGTATTGCACTCACACACTGCCTTGCCGGCCGTTGCATAAACACACACAAGCGCATGCACGCATTTAGGCGCCAGACAATGTTATCTCGGCAATGATTTCCTTATTGACATTATAATAACACTGAGACAGAAATCGTCCTTGGATATTCACTATACAGCTGCAAAGTTAGGGTCGTTCGATTGAGGTAAAGTAGGCTCTTACATTTTCGAACAGTGTATCTTCTTTTGTAATATTTTATTCAAAATGATTTTTTTTGTGAGATGTAGTTGAGGTGATTCTGCAGACGTTCTTGGGAGAAAAGCTTGCCAACCCATTTTTTTTTATGTTTTAGTCCCGTATTACACTTGGTCACCTGGCGACGTCACCGGTGACGTCACCGGTGATCTGACTAGTCGCTGGGCACTAGTTCTTATGGCGCTTATTACATTAGGGTCACCGGTGACGTCTCCAGCGTTTGGTGACCGACTGGTGACCCTTCCCCGTGACCAGACGAATCACCACTGGTGACCAAGAATTATCGCTGGGTATTGAATCAAATGACATGTATTACACACAGTCACCAATGTTGGGTCACCACTGTATTTATTTTTGTGTTCTGCAAGTTCAGTTTGTTTGAAGCTAGTGTAGTGAGCGGTCATTTCGGAAACATATGAAGAGATGCTGCTTCTTGCTCTTTTGTTGAGGAAAAGAAGGAGACGGGCAAGGAAAATGCACGTGCATCCGATATTATCATTTCGAGAAACAAAAGGATTGTTTTATACGATTTTTGACGAACTTTGTGCTGATGAAAACAAGTTTTTCAATTACATGAGAATGTCAAAATCCTCCTTTTTTGAACTGCTTTCTCTAATAAAAGTGGACATTACCGGAACAAATACGAGAATGAGGAAATGTGTTTCTCCAGAAGAAAAACTTGTAGTTACTTTAAGGTAAGTAAAAAAACGTGTTTTACTTCATCTGTATATTCAAAGCATGATTCTGATTTTAATAACTCACAGGTTTTGGATTACAGTAAAATTTATCACTATATTAGCTACTGAGTTCCTTTATGTTTTATTAATTTTATATATTATACATTACTTGAGTTTGCAGCCATTGCAGTCATTATTTCTACTAAAGTAAATTAATAAATTAACTACCAGGACTATAAAATAATTGCAATAATCACTAACTGTAATAATAATAATAATAATGGAGATGTGTTACTGGCAAAGACAATTGACATTAGTAAACATTTTTCAAAACCAAATCTTCTTACAAATTGTATTGAAAATAAAACAAATTTTAAAACAAAAAAAGAAACTGATTTGAATGAAATGATTCTCAAACAATATTTAATTTTTATTAAAATAATGTTTAACATTATTTTAGTACTCACATACTAAAAAGTTTAAAATAAAGTATTTACTTTAAACTGAGAAAATTTCAAATTTCATACAAGTAATCTTTTGAAGTTGACACCAAATATTTTATAAAATTGATAAGAAATTCTATTTAATATCAAATATAACACTGTATTTCAATTCAATTGATTTACACTCACTTTTACTGAAATACAGTGTCAGTTTTTATATTAGATTGTTTAAGTATTTCTTTTATGTTATATTTTAGAAGTTTATGGAAATTTTGGCGCTGTTTTGGCTAATTTTGACACTGGAGTGGGGGAACTGGGTGATGGCCTCAGTCCTGGTGACTTTACTGGTGACATGGCTGGCTGCGCGTACAGTAACCGGTGACGTCACCGGCGACGTCACCGGTGACGTCGCCTGGTGACCAAGTCTAATAGGAGCCTTAGAGTTACTCAAAATGTTCAACGTAGTTGACATCTTTGAGAAATTCTCTCCTCTGATTGATAGCGCTTTTTGAATTGGATATGATTATATATTATAACTTTACAAAAAATTACTTTTCAACAATTAAATTCTAGAAGCAAGAGAAGTTCTATTTGACAAAAGTTGCAACTAAAAAAAATAATGGGATAGGAGCAGGCTATCTTGAATAATTTTTAAACGTTGATCAAACAGTTTACAAAATCCTCCCTTTTGGAGGAGTGTAGTATGGCAAGGCGGAGTGGTGGGGGAAAGACTGTAGTTTTCAGAACGGTACAGTCGCTGCCCCGTTCTCCACCTCTCGCCTACCGACTATGACTCTGACTCCACTGAGGTCGATTACAAGAATCTGACTCCACCACCGAGTTTTGCAAAAGGTATTAAGGCCTCTTAATAGAATAATTATTTAAACCTAATTTCGGAATGAATGAAAACGTTACAAATTAAATATTTGGGTCTTATACAACCATTACGGAATTTAAAAACATAACAAATAAAACATAATAAACTACATTACAAATATTGGTCAAAATATAATGTTTGTTATACCAAGTACTTTTATTACTTTTCAGAAATATAAAATCAAAGGACTCCTCTTAAAGGACTTGAACCAAGGATGTTTGGAAAATTCTGATTGCTGTCATGGCCTAGACACTTTATGGAAGGGTGAGTTTAATTTCGTTAATTTTATCCGTTAATCAAGTATTACCAATAGCCTGACCATTTTTTATCTTATTGCTGAAAGAAAATTTACTCTTAATCATACCAGTTTCAGTACTATTGGTATATAATTTTCACTTTTTATTGATACATAATTTTGAAACTTGAAAACACCACCCTAATATTTTACAGTTTGAACAGTATACAAAAATATATATTTCTTTTCATTGAGACCCTAAACGCAATTCACTAAATAATGTCTACACAAAACGCTGGAAAAACGTGAGCTTGGGAAAAATAATTAATCATCCCATATAACATGATTATTTGTAGTCTGATAATCAACCTGAAGGAAATTTATAAATCTATTGGTTGAAAAAAGTTTCAATCGAAAAGTTTCACGTTCTTGTAAACACACCCAACCCATAATATTTCAAAACCAATATAATTAATGCATAATAATATACTATTTAGGGGGCTCGTATAGCCCCTATACTTGCAATGTTATTTTTCACCATATTTAGATGCGGTTTTCTCAAGCATTATAAAATATATCTACGAGTCTAGTTTCATTCTGTTCATTATACCATTCCGCATGTAGCTATGTCGTTCATTTTTCAAATTGTCAAGAAAAATAAATGTTATAAATTTTTATACAACATGTCAAAATATGTTTACTTTTTTACAGAAGTTCTACTTTTTATAGTTTAATCGAACAAATTATCAAAATTCTAATCCCATATCAATAAAGCGTACAGTGTAAGGAACAAGTGGAAAAAGAATTCTTCAAGACATATTGTCTGATTGCCGAGAAACGTGTACCTAAAGCTTAAAATTTATGATTTACGGGAAAATGGTTTTGAAGTTCTCGTACCTTGACGAACCTTTTCAGTGTATTACTACACCATTGGCAAGGTCATTTTTACGTTTGTTTAATTTTTCAATTTAGGAATTGTTCAATTGGAAACTGAAACTATAAGGAAATAATATAATATAATCACTGTAACACAACTTTTTACTTACTATAAACTTCCACTAACTAGCACTTATTAGAATGGTAACTTTTACAAAACTTCTCAAAAAATGAAGCGTGTAAACAGAAATGGAAAGAATATATTAAGTAGGAGCTTTGCTAGTAAACTATACGAATTGTTGTCATCGGACATAAATAAAAATGTATAGTTTCGGATAATAATATTATTTTTTCTGATAGAAGTCCTACTCTTTCAATCAAGTGCTACATATCATTATTGTAGAATACATATACAGAGCAGTTTAAATCATTTTACGTCATACCCTATATGTTTTTATATATTTAATTTATATTAGTTTATATTTATTTAGCTTGGAGGGGGGCATTTCCACCCTCATGGATACAAAATGGGAGGTCTGTCCAAAAAAAGATCCCTACGTTTTTACTACAAATATTTATATAATTTGTTTGAGAAATATATATACAAATAATTATAATGTATAAGTTGGTAGATATAATGTATTAATATAAATACCTTGCAAATTCGCACCGAATCGTCGATGACCGTTTGTAGGTCCGGCACGAATTGGCTCCTCCTCAGCTGATAAGCAAAGAATTTTAATGCATCCGGCCACGTCTTCCAGATATAAAAAAATCTTTTCTTCAGGCTATCCGACAGCCTCAACCCCCGCAGCAATTCCCCCCGTCCTTTCTTGGGCGGAGCCTCCCAATTTGTGTTCTTGAGGGTGGAAATATCACCCTCGGAACTGAAAATAAGAGGCTCCAACGTGACAGCCCCAGAAACAAGGAGGATAATACGCCTATCCCTGCCTACGGTAGGTAAGGTAAAATCGCTCAGGTGCAATATCACCCTCCTACCGTCGGCGCCCCCCCCTTCCAACATACGGCGCCTCGTAAACGTGAGACATACCGAATGAGGAAGTTTTCGCGGCCATTGTCTAACGAAATAATAAATAACGAATATTGAACAACGAAATAATAAATAACGAATATCGTTAGAACCGTTAACCGTTTCTTGCTTTGGTCTACAAGAGAATATTTCCAATTGGAATTTTCGTAGCTTATATAGTAAACATTTAAGTAGGGCGGCAGGTGGGTGGAAAGTAAGTTGATTAAGTGTCACCCCGCCCCCCATCCACAAGACAAGTCAAGGACGAGATGTATTTCGCGAACTGCAAGCCGCAGCTTGCATAAATTAAAAAGCTAGAAGGGGGCAAGTTCCTTTACAAGAAATTAAACGAGCCGGTTTATATTTTTCTTCATTTTGAAGATTGAATTTCTAACCAAAGGAAACATTTCAGTTTATGTTTCCTTTGGTCTCCAGTTATATAGATATGGAACAATAGATTAGTACAATAGCATAGTAAGCATTCCTTAGATTATAAAACATCTTGTAAAATTAGTTCAGTCGTCATTCTTGTTCACGTACTGTTACTATGCTGGTCAGTAGACCGATTTTGTTGAGATCTAGGTTGTGAAAATTGTTGTCTACCATGAAAATTTCTTGAAAAATTCTGGAAAGGTTTTCCTTGGGTCCATTGTTTCTGATTGTTTCGTTCGAAATTTGGAATTCTAAAAGAATTGGTTGCCTGTGTAAATCCACTATCGTGTCTGTTCATTGTATCAATAGTGGTGTTGAAGCGCAATTGTTGTAATATAATACTACAGTCATTAATCAATTTACTTCTAGCATCATCCAAGTTTTGTACTTGCAATACTTGTAGATGAGATCCTAGAGTTGGGTGTACACCATGAACAAAAGTATTAACTAGAGTTGCGTTAAGCTGTTGAGTTAAATTTTCTAATAAAGTTTCGGATACACCATCCAACTTATATCTGGTTAATACATGCGTGCGTTTTACATCTAATCTATTCAAAAATTCAATTGGATGTTCTTTATAGTATGATTTCATTACAGCTAATTCTGCTATCAATTCTGGTACAGATCTATTATCAGCAAAATTTTGTTTCAAGGCATTAACTAATTCAGCGATATTAGAGCAAGAATTATTATAGGCTACTGCTTCAGCTGGTCCATCAAGGTGGTTCATGGCCGCCTTGAAAAGAATCCAATGATTTCCATCTCTTTCTACTATATTTTCAGCACAATATGTTCCAAATAAATCTTCACAAGTGGAGATAAATTGTGGAAGTTTGTATGAAGTTCCATCATATCGAGGGATGTACTTTAAAAGTTCATGAGGAAGAGGCTTATTTATCTCCGCCATTCTAGAATTTGAAAAATTTGTTTCTAACCTTGATGACTGGATGACGGAATAACTCGCACCTGGGGTGGCGTGGTGATGAGCTTCCGGGTCTTCTTCGTTGTCCGTTGATGCTGGGCTGCTTATTAACGGCCGGTTGACGTTATATTTGTCTGCCAGGATGACCACTTGGCTGCTTCCGTTTAGGGTTGTTGATGTGGATGAGGAGTTAACACTCGCGTTTTCACTACTCGAGACTATTGGTCGCGAAATAATAAGTTAAAAGAACTTAATGAAAACGTCCACAGTTCCTGTGCCGGGCGCCAATTAAGATAACGGAACACGCCAATGTGTTTTTAAAAAGCATTTATTAGAACAAAATCGGTCTACTGACCAGCATAGTAACAGTACGTGAACAAGAATGACGACTGAACTAATTTTACAAGATGTTTTATAATCTAAGGAATGCTTACTATGCTATTGTACTAATCTATTGTTCCATATCTATATAACTTCCGACAAAAATATCCTAATAGTAATATTCTTCCAGTCAGCTTATAATATGGAAATATTGCTGTTATTAAAAAAGTAATATTTTTTATACTATATAAAAATATATAACAATGCAAACCATTACCTCTTCAATTGTAATTATTGGAATTTCGGCAGTTTTAGGGTCATTGTTATCCTTCATTCTGCAGTGGGTCTACGATAATTATCTGAGTAGTTCAAAAAAAAATCAATAAAAACTAACGCTACAAAGTAAGAATATTAAGTTCAATTCTTGAACAAAGGATAAGACTTGTTATTTCAGACACTACTAAGTGAATATATAATGAGAAACCTGTCGGCATGTTCAAACTAGTAGGGACAATAACAAATAAATGATTATAATATAAACTAAATTCGGTAGTATAAAAAATAATACAACAATACTGATAATACTTTAGATATTATTCACTTCCCGTAACCAATCCCATTTGTATTAACATTTTACTGTTTGTTTTCAATTATTGTAAAAAAGTTGACTAATTCAAATTATTAAGAACAATAGTAGCGTAAACTAAATTCAATAGCGCGTAATGAGAGATCAATCATCGATCCAAACCAGTAAATGAAATTATTAAATTTTGATAAAGCAATAACTATGAATAATATTGACAAAAAATGTTCTTGTCGGTGTGAAGCGCAGCCTACATTTATATAATTATTATAAAAAATGAAGAACCTTTACAAATAATGTATGTAAATGGGTACAAATCTAAAAAATATCTATATTCTGACAAACAAAAAGAATAATTAAAGGCTTGAATAATAATATTAGACTGTTTATAAAGGTGGGGTAAAGTATATAACACGAATGTCAAGTTGCCAAGAATACAAAATTCAAAGAATACGGTCATTGTGGCGTATTAATTGTAATTTCGGCTAGAGATGGGTCTGATTTAATATTCTTCGTGAGTTCTCGAAAATATAATTAAAAATATCTTGATAAGAGTAAAAATATTCAATAGAATGATAATTCCTGAATTATTTATCCCTGATTTGGTTTTAATGAATATCATATATATCGTTATCTAAAAGACGAGTAGTGGAAAATACCGGAAAATAGGAAATCGTGTATATATTTTCATTATTTTTATTTTTTGGATATAATAATATATTTATTTGGATATATTATCACCAATTATTTCTTTTTCTTGTATATATAACATAAATATCAAATTTCAAATTTTGTGGTGTTGGTTGGGATATTGGTCGCGGCTTAAAGGTGGTCATAATAAAAATAACGATTGAGATAAATATTCAGATTCTTGTATAAGATTAACTTCGTTATGAAAGAAGAAGTTGAAGTAGTTAGGGTGGTTTTAATTAGTTTGGACATTAGTGTTGTAATTGGTAGTTAGTGTGGTGGATATTTATAATTTTATTGTATTCAATTATAATATGGGTTGAAAATATATGATAAATTAAAAAAAGAATATAAATTTTTCCAGATGGTTTATTTTTGTAATATATGTTACTTTTATTTCTACTGGCCTAGTAGTAAAAATGAAATTCCAACACAGTACTGCTTCATATGCCACTTTTACGGAACTTTATCAAAAATACACACTTAAAATTTATATTATTATTATGATTTATACTGCCTTTATATTACAATCAAAAAACAAAACATTAGAGCAATATAGGAACAATGTACGCTTACAATAAAAAATAATAAGGTGTAATGTTTTTGTTATTTTTTTTTGAAACTGGAAAATATGTTGGAGACTGTCCATTCTAAATAATTAATATTAATTCGGCCAACTAAAAAAAAATATTATAAAAATGGTTCATGGTGGTTTAATTATAAAAACTACTAACAATAAGCCAATTATTATTTGTTTTAGTAAGAAAATGGTGGGGACTTGTAATATTTGTTTGGACGAGAAAGTATTTCTAGTACATGTAACGCCCTGTAACCATACTCTCTGTGAAACCTGCAGTTATCATATTTTTGACAAAATGTCAACAATTTTGAATAAATGTCATGTGTGTAGAACGCTTGCATTTTCTTTCCAAATTCCAGAAAATGAACCCCTTTCCATTTAATTGTATCCGGAGATAGAATTGTACTATTTTCGATAAGCAAGGGCGAAACAAGAATCTTTTTTCAAAAGTAACAACAATTTAGTGATATTAACCGAACAAGGTCATCATAAAAATGTTGTTAAATCATTTCAGACACGTTTGAAAAAAAAACATAATAAGTTGTAATTTATTGTCTGTTGTAGACTACATCTATTGCCAACATTTCTATATTATATGTATAGATCCATATTACTCCACAGGTTTTTGATTATCTATTTTATTATCGTTGTTGGTTAGCGAAATTGGTACAATTGTATCGTTGTTAGGTAATAAAGTTGTTACAATTTCTGGTTTTGTAGACAAGTAATATAAATGATATTTTCGGAATATTCGATGGATATCATTACAGTGATGAGTTATCAAATTTAAAAAATCAAAATTTAAACTAGGGTAGACTTCTGCATCAAATTTTTCATTTATTATTTCTATTGTTAGGTCATCTATGTTTAAAAATGACCGTCTAAATAAATCTTTTATATAATACATTGACACGTTTGGAATACGCAAATTTACAGTATCTGATTTGATCAGTTTTCTGGAATCCAACCACACATTCCGTTCTAGTGTACTGGATCGGACATGGTTTAAAAATATTTCTAAATTGATATCAGACCAGCGATTCTGTAATATGTTTAGTTGTTGGTTCAAACGATCGTTTGAAACTTTCCCAAAAAACTCACAGGGGCTCTGGTCTATACTTAATCTGGCCGCCCCATTGGCACAAACGTAGCCATCCATTTTTAACTGGATAGTGTATGATTTCATTTTTTTAAATATCTATAAAAATGTTGAGTGTTTGAGGGTCGACTATCGATACAGACTCTCATTGATACAGATGCTGCTATAATAATTTATTATTATTATCTTGAGGAACTCAAGCCAATTATCATGTATTATAATGTAGAAATTAACAATTTCTAGATAAAAGCAGGCTTATTCTGCATTCAGTTTATCTTCTGTACTGATTCTGATGATGATTTTTTTATAGTGTAAAAATTTGAAGAATTTGATTGGACAAAGATTCAACTTCATTCTGAAAAGAAGGTCAAGTACCATTGACTGTTGAAAATAATTAAAAAAACATGAAAAGTAAATTTAAACTAATTTTGATTTCTGTTGCATTTGTAGCTGCATTTTTTCTATTAATATATATTTGAAACGTGAAACGTGTCTATAGCTGCTACTATATATATAATGTGTATTATTGTGTGTAAATTATTCCAACAACCATGCCAAGCGGTCAAATTCAATTAATTATAGGACCAATGTATTCTGGTAAAAGTACAGAAATTATAAGAAGATTATATCGTTACAAAATAGCAAATTATAATGATTAAGCAGGTAATATGTATCATGTAATTGAATGAAACGTAATAAATGAATCAAATAAATAATTAATTATAATTGCAGATTAATAAAAAATATGGTAACTTTTAATGACATATAAATTAATAGAAAAATATGAAATATTTTAATTAAATAGAAAGATGTGATGGCGCTTATATAATTTGAATTTTGTTATAACAATTGAATTAAAATTTTACAAAATTAATTAAATACTTGGATTTTTGTGAAACAGTTGAATTTTATGAAACAGTTAAATTTCATTGAAAATGGAATGAAATATTTAAATTTTACTTATAAAAATGTTGATGACAAATTTTTTTATTGTATTTAATTGAAACTTGAAACTTAATTTGTGTTGAATAATTTATTTGATGTAAAATTTCTTGGTAATTTTATATTTTAAATTTCCATTGAAGCTGAAAGTTGATATCGATTTAAACAAATTATAATGCTAAGTTAATTTTCAAGAAATACTTAGTTGAAAATAATCTTAGAAAAAATGTTTAATAAATTTAAATAATATTATACTATACTCTGTTGTAATTGATTTGTATAGAAACATTATACAATAATTATTTTGATGGTATTAATTTTAATATACTACATTATGTAATATTCCTTATATCATTAATTAGATTTTAATTAATTTGAAGTACGGTAACATGTTACTAATTTGATTTTTTATATTTTGGATTATATAAATTATATAACAGATTTCAACACGGGATATACACATTAACGTCGAATAACGATGAAAAAAAATAATAATATATTCATAAATGAACATTTATGACGCAAATATCAACGTTAAACGACGAAAAAAAATTAACATTTACGAATGAACATTTTCGACAAAAATTGTAATAAATAACATCGTAAACATCAATTATTACTCAGTGAGATAAACGACGCTTTTTTCAAAATTAAAAACTTTTCCAGTGCAACAGTGACTTCGTGATCTTCAGACTACACTGAGAACATTTTAGTAACAAATGTCTTGTCAGAGTGTGATGATGAGTTTGGCTAAAGTTTTACAAGAGATGGGATCGCAACTACAACTTGGGATGTGTCATAGTGTCTAATCCAGTTCCTGCCATTCAACACCGTGAATTGCCTGGTGGTAATTCAAGCTCATCTGTTATCAACTTTAAGACTCATATATCAGTCACAATTTTCTATCCTTTTCCAAATTAATCCTGACAAGCAGCAAATCTTTTCCAAAAATTTTTAATTTCTGTCAAATAACAAACGATGACAGTAAAACAATAATTATTCCTTTTCCAAAATTAATCCCGACAAGCAGCAACTATATTTCTTCCTAAAATCCTAACATACTGGTATTTCATGTCAGAAATATTCAGTAAATATAAATTTATGTGACTATGAGTGAACACAGCACAATAATGGCAGAGAGATGTTCAATCCAGTTCCAACCATAATGTGCAGCGATGATGTCCAGCCATGATGATGTACAGCAACAAACTTATGCCAAACTTATCGGACCACGATGATGAAATTTTGTGAAAAAATGTATTTCAATGAACATAATATTTCAAATCAACAATCAACCGCGAATATATAATCGACACTATCAAACCATGATAGTAATAACGCGAATATATCATTGACTGTGACAAAACATTGTCAAGTTTACTTGACATTATGAACTCAGTATTTTTTATAAATTTGATTATTTAAATTTTTAAAATGAACTTAAATTTTTTATATAAACTTGAACTTTGTTTAAAATCAGTTAAATTCGTTGCTAAATTTTGAAACTTTGTTATGTAAACATTTCATTCATAATATTTGTTAAAATCTTTATTATATCACAGCTTGAGTATAAAATTTTAAATTATAGAAACTTCTCTGGATCTGTAATGTTTAAATTTTGGATGTAACCTTTAAATGTATTTTTCATAAAGTTCATCAAACATTATGTAAAATAATTTTCATGTCACTTAATAGAAAAATTCCTGTCGTATGATTTAAAATAAATTGTCATCATATCTATTTTGAGCCTGTTATAATATTGTGTATTGCCACTATTTTTTTTTATTTTTATAAATAAGCATTTTGGTAAACTTTGTTTTATGTAATTCATACATGTAATAGTGTGAAAATATTCCTGTATTCAGATTTTAAAATTTTTGTTATAGTCAATCTATAATTTCTTTTGCAAATTTAAAAAAATTTCCTTTTGTACTTTTATAGAATTATAATTTTATAATTCAAATAAGAATTATAATTTTATAATTCAAACAACAGTCTAGTTGTAGAGTTAATGGTCAAGTTGATGATGATAATATTTTACAATTTTATAAATTTCAATTTTTATAAATTCAAAATTTTATAATTTCATAATCTTATAATTTTATAAATTTAAAGTTAAGAGACGTTATTATTAATAGTATTGTATTATTCATATTGTTCGATTGTATTTCATAAATGTTCATTAAAAAACACTGCAATAGATAAAAGTTCTTCAGTTCACTCCCAACCTCCACAGAGGAAAGACCATTATCATAATACTTATCTTCCTAGCCATCATTCTACTCCCAACCTCCACAAAGGAAAGGTCATTATCGTAATATTATTATTATTAAAATGATGAGCTTGGTATCAAAGATGGACTTTTCCATTTTATATTTTTTCAGGAGAGTCAAAAAAAAACTGTAACTTATCATTCCTTACACCCAGAGTCTTGCATTATTTTCACAACACTCTTTAGAAATCATTCTCTCATAGAAAAAAAAATGGTTTTAATAATGGGGTTGGCTGGTTTTGCAACTCACATTTTGGAGCTGTCCATGTTTGAAACCAAGAGCTGCCATCTTAAAATTGGAGCTGTCCAGTTTTGAAACTTATTTGAGTCGCATAGATTCGAAAGTACTCGGCCAGTTTGAGTTATTATGCTTATTATTAACAAATATTTGGCTGCATGTCGTTAGATTTCACATGAAAAGTTAATATTAACAACGCAGTTCGTCATGGAACAAGAAATCCAGGAATTTATTTGAGTCTGTGATATTTTCAAAGTAGACTCTTATAGAAGTAATAGGAGTCAATGAATTGAAAAAGATCAGAACAATAAGTATTTAAAAAAAAATGTTATCTATATTTCAAATAAGAATTATAATTTTATAATTCAAATAACAGTCTAGTTTTAGAGTTAATGGTCAAGTTGATGGTGATGATGATATTTTATAATTTCATAATTTTATAAATTTAAAGTTAAGAGACGTTATTATTAATAGTATTATATTATTCATATTGTTCGATTGTATTTCGTAAAAGTTCATTAAAAAACACTTCAATAGATAAAAGTTCTTCAGTTCACACCCAACCTCCACAGAGGAAAGACCATTATCATAATACTTATCTTCCTAGCCATCATTCTACTCCCAACCTCCACAAAGGAAAGGTCATTATCGTAATATTATTATTATTAAAATGATGAGCTTGGTATCAAAGATGGACTTTTCCATTTTGTATTTTTTCAGGAGGGTCAAAAAACTGTAACTTATCATTCCTTGCACCCAGAGTCTTGCATTATTTTCTCAACACTCTAGGGCTTTAGAAATCATTCTCTCATATAGAAAAAAATGGTTTTATTCTTGGTTTCAAACATGGACAGCTCCAAAATGTGAGTTGCAAAACCAGCCAAGAGCTGCCATCTTGAAATTGGAGCTGTCCAGTTTTGAAACTTATTTGAGTCTGTGATATTTTCAAAGTAGACTCTTATAGAAGTAATGGGGGGTCAATGAATTGAAAAAGATCAGAACGATAAGTATTTAAAAAGAATGTTATCTATAAGACAATTATTTATCAAAAATCAGAACACATTAATTTAATAAAGAACAATAAAAAATATGAATAAAGGAAAGGAAGACATTAGAAATCAAATCAAGTGAACATGTTTCAATAACCAAAATGCGAGCGCATTGATGTAATTCTGACATTGTTATTCTGGTCTGCGCAACTGTCAGCTACTTATCTTACCATCTCTTAACCTTCTCCAATTACCATTTCTATTTTTTTTTCACAAAGCTCATTAATAACCGCAGATGCAATTTGATTAGAAGACTTCTGTATACCATTTTTCACACCAGGTGTAGATTGAAACTGAGTTGCAGTCCAGTGGTGGTGCTGCTGCTGATGATGATGATGAGCCTGAAACTAGAACCAGGTTGTAGCGGTAAGCAATTTGGTCAGTCAATTTTGGCAATGGTAGATTCTTTTGTATGTCAAAAGAAATTGTATAAAGTCCTTCCCGCCCTCTCACAATTTATCAAAAAAAAAAAGATTGTGATTTGTAAATTTGTAAAGCTTGCAATTTATGAATCCTTTTTTAACTTCCAGCATTTCAATTTATTTTTCATCATTCTTATTATAATACAAGATAACAGCTGTTTCAAATCGACCAATACATGATATGTTTGCAGAAATGAATGCTGCCTTCTAATTGGCTAGCGTGGAGCTGTCTCCGCTTTTGTAACCGAATGATGTTGTAGCTGTTCGTTTTTTTTATGAAACTAACATCAAAGTTTGAACATCACGATCTACTCTGGAACAGTAGTCCACTTTTGAATCTCAACAACAGCAGAATCAGATTCAGCACTTAAAATACTATAAAACTACATTGATAACTCAATTTAAAAAAAAAAAAACAATAGAGGTGTCCGTCTTTGCGATACCACTATCCCTTCTTGAAATATCTTTTTTCGAATTTATTTTCCTACAAATAATAATAGTTTATAATTCAAAAAAGTATCCTCCACCTCTTCCTACACACACACACAAATTTAAACAGATACTTAACCTAACCAAACCCTGACAATCTTATAATATTGTATACCATATTTAATATTGTATACACATTAATATAGGATGAATTATCCTTCAAAATATCCCCTACTACTACTACTACCAATTTCAAATTTAAATTAACTTCCATATTGTTCGACTCTCGTACTCACACTTTCAAAGTCTCGTCTATACCATGTATATTATTTTTATTTTTAAATATAGATCCCCCCTTTTTCTCTAAACACAACCCAGTCTTTCCTACCCTTTCATGTCTAAATTTAAAATTAGAAAATCCAAAATTTATAAAATTGTGAAATTTTGAAATTGTAGAATTAGAAAATTATAGAAGCGTATAATTATAAAATAAAACAATTGTGAAATTAACACCTGTAGACATCTCTTACATACACTACTTTATAATAAAATAATAATATGTTTACTAATGTTAATATATTAGAGTGTTTAAGTTAGTATAAATATAAGAATCCAAACTCCAAACTCGTCATTATTCATAGAGAAATTGTTCAGAATCATGGAAGAAGAATCGATTGAACTTGTTAGTGAACATCCCGAACTGTGCGACGCATCGCATAATTTATACAATGACAATCTTAATAGGAAAAAAGTACGGGATACGATCGAAAAACCACTAGATGAAGAGGGTAAGTTTCGAAACAATATTAAACGCGAAAGTGTTTAAATTAAACTTTATTATTGTAACAAATCTCTACAATTTTATATTGTTATAATTATTCTTAACATTAATAATCAACATTGTTAGTAATGTTACAAATAGGTCCCAACATTTACTGCTGTAAATTTATAATTTGTATCAACAAACTGTTGAAACTTAATAACATTTTTTAGATGAGATGGTGGGTTGGTGTGGTTGTAAATATAAATCATGATAAGTATATATTACACAATATTAAATTAATCTATAGGGACAAATTATACATGTCAAGGGGCGAAGTGAAAATTATGAGTTAACTACAATTTCGAATTAGCACAATCCTAATACACGATTTAGAATAGAAAATATTTCGATGCGCAGGTGCAGAATGTGAAGAGACGTGGTTTTATTTTCGAAAATCGCGGCAAAAATACAATACAATGAGGGGTGGTCGGGCAGCTACTTCTGACCGAAAATGGAGATTTGAAGATCGAATGTCCGTTTTAATACCCTATATGAGGAACAGATACCGGTTATCGAGGATGGTAGAAGCGGAAGAAACTATTAACGACGAAGATTGTCAAGAAGAGGATATACAAAGTCAACCAGCGGTTGAACAAATGCCTATGCCTACACCCCCAGATTCTCTCATAGTATCGCCCCCTAAAAAGCAACGTTTATCTTCGCGACCAATATATCCTCTAACATTTTCTGATTATGTAATAAAAAAATTGACTGAAAACAGAAAACTGACAAAAAGGTTACAAAGGTTACAAAAGTTACAAAGGTTACAAAACAGGTTACAAAAATGAATAATAAAAAACATTATAATTGTATATCATAAACATTCTTCAGTTCATACCCAACCTGTATAGAGGAAATTATACCTTTTTCAGTAGAGACATTCTACCCCAAATAGTAAAGTTGTAATTGGTCACAGATTAGAAAAAACATATTTTCAGTAGTTCTCCAGACTTCAACGAGCAAACATACTAACATACTCACTAACCCCTTCTTACTCTTTTATAAAAATCAATATTATGATTACAGAGTAAATGACTAAAACATTATAATTGTATATCATAAAAATTCTTCAGTTCACATCCAACTTGTATAGAGGAAATTACATATTTTCACTGTAGAGACATTCTACCCGAAATAGTAAAGTTGTGGTTGGTCACAGATTAGATAAAAAAATATTTTTAGTAGTTCTCCAGACTTCAACGAGCAAACATCTCTACTAACTCCTTCTCACTCTTTTATAAAAATCAATATTATGATTAAAACAGTACAATTACATAATTATTTTCACTGTAGAGACATTCTACCTGAAATAGTAATTGTATAACTTATAATAAATTTATACTAACTAATATATCCTATTATATTTATATAGTAAATATATTATTATTTTATTATAGGGTGAAGTATGTGAGACGGGTCTATAGGAATTAATTTTATAATATCATAATTTTACCATTTTATACTTTTATAAATTTCTAATTTTATAATTCAAATAACAGTCTAGTTAACAGTCAAGTTGATAATGATGTTAATGATATTTTATAATTTAATAATTTTATAAATTTTATAATTTAATAATTTCACAACTATAGGGTGAAGAGTGTGAGAGGTCTACAGGAGTTAATTTTACAAGTTCATAATTTTACCATTTATACTTCTGTAATTTTATAATTCAAATAACAGTCTAGTTGTCTAGTTAACGGTCAAGTTGATGATGATGATAATAATGATATTTTATAAATTTTACAATTCTATAAATTCAAAATTTTAGAGTTTCATAAGTTTTATAATTTTAAAGTCAAGTGATATTATTATTATTATTATTATTATTAGTACCCTGATACATTTTCATTATAAAATCTTATAATTTTATAAATTTAAAGTCAAGAGACATTATTATTAATAGTATTGTATTATTTATATTATTGTATCTTTGTTTGATTGTATTTCATAAAGGTTTCAATGACCTTTCCCAACCTCCACAGGGGAAAGACCATAATACTTATCTTGCTAGCCATCATTCTACTTCCAGCCTCCATAGAGGAAAGGTCATTGTTATAATATTATTATTATTATTATACCTATATTCCTTCTTGAAATGGGGAGCTTGGTATCAAAGATGGACTTTTCCATTTTTTTTTTTTCGGGAGAGTCAAAAAACTGTAACTTACCATTCCCTGTACCCAGAGTCTTGCATTATTTTCTCAACACTCTTTAGAAATCATCCTCTCCTAGAAAAAAAAAGGTTTTAATAATGGAGTTGGCTGGTTTTGAAATAGTAAAGTTGTGGTTGGTCACAGATTAGATAAAAAAATATTTTTAGTAGTTCCCCAGACTTCAACGAGCAAACATCTCTACTAACCCATTCTTACTCTTTTATAAAAATCAATATTATGATTAAAACAGTACAATTACATATTTTCACTGTAGAGACATTCTACCTGAAATAGTAAGTGAATAACGAAAGAGGTAATCTTATAATAAATTTATACTAACTAATATATCCTATTATATTTATATAGTAAATATATTATTATTTTATTATAGGGTGAAGTATGTGAGACGGGTCTATAGGTATTAATTTTATAATATCATAATTTTACCATTTTATACTTTTATAGATTTCTAATTTTATAATTCAAATAACAGTTTAGTTAACAGTCAAGTTGATAATGATGTTAATGATATTTTATAATTTCATAATTTTATAAATTTTATAATTTAATAATTTCACATCTATAGGGTGTAGAGTGTGAGACAGGTCTACAGGAGTTAATTTTACAAGTTCATAATTTTACCATTAATTTATACTTCTGTAATTTTATAATTCAAATAACAGTCTAGTTGTCTAGTTAACGGTCAAGTTGATGATGATGATAATAATAATATTTTATAAATTTTACAATTCTATAAATTCAAAATTTTATAGTTTCATAAATTTTATAATTTTAAAGTCAAGTGATATTATTATTATTATTAGTACCCTGATACATTTTCATAACAAAATCTTATAATTTTATAAATTTAAAGTTAAGAGACATTATTATTAATAGTATTGTATTATTTATATTGTTATATATTTATTTGAATG